>JBBYHO010000004.1:86904-98152 GCA_038382025.1 Adansonia gregorii | reverse complement strand
AGTTACTATTTTTTGAAGCTATATTATCTAAAACCCTTGGATCAACATTTCACATTATGTTTGGGCCGTTTGGGCCCGTCAAATGATTTTTTTGAATTTTTCAAAAATTTTTCATAAAAAATTCATGAAACTTCTTTTGGAAAAGGTATCTTTTGCAATTCAATGATTTCGTATGAGTCCAAAATAATTTTTCAAAGTCAACTGCCCCTCTTTCTCTGCATATGCTAGTGTTAAACTAATCCCTACTTTGAAAATTATTTCCACCTAAAAGGGAATTTTCTAGGATTTTTGGAATAATTTTATAATGATTCTTATCAAGTTACCTTTCCACGATACCTTAAATGACCTCTAGAACCTTTAGATTTGTCCAAAATAAAATTGAAAAGAGGGACAATGTGATGTTATCTTTGATTTTCATCATTCCTTAAGATTAGTCGAAATGGACATGTATTGAACTCTAAACTCCCACTCTGAGGCATTCAAATGCCTCCATGTGATCCTGATCAACCATGTCTAGTCCAAATAGGCATGTATTGAACCACGTAAGCTCAAATCAAGGCATAAAAAAATTTTAAGCTTTATCATCCTTATTTTATCAATTTTCTTAATAAAAAATTACCTATTTTGTGAAAAAATTGTCAAAAATGCCTTTTCTGTCCAGAAATCACTAAACCTTTGTCAAGATAAATCCTTTGAGCATGTCTCTCTAAAATTATTAAAGTTTTCATTAGGGATACTCTAACCATACTTTTCGAGGGGATACTCCAACCTCGATTTTACAAGCCTTATTCAAATTTCAAAACTTACCAAGGTTTCTATCTATAGGGATACTCCAACCCCACCTTCCAAGGGGATACTCCACCCTTATTTTTTTAAAAAAAATTATCAAGAAATAGTTAAATTTTGTCATTTTAAGTTTGTCAGACTCATTTTTCTCAAAATTGTAAAAAAAAATCAAATTTTCTCTCCTTAGATTTTTTCTAGACTTTTTAAAATTCAAACCTGATTTCCACACCTCCATTAGTAAATGGATCCTAACATGTCTCCAAAATTGTCAACTCAGTTATTTCTAAAATAACCGATGACGATATCGGGGTACATTTTAGTCATCCCTTCCTCTCGTCCCTTATTTGTGTGATTTATTTCATGCAATATTATTTCTTTTTCATCTTACTATAATGTTTTCCTTTATGTTGTTCATCTTGCATTCATATCTTCAAAACCATTTTCAAAAAAATCATAAAGGCAATGTTTCATGTTGATTTCTTTCAATGCTAGACATTAAACATTTAATTTTAAAAAAATTAAACTCAAAGACCATTTTAATCACAATCTCCATGTTCCCCGCCTTCCTAAGGCACATATGGCATTCAAATTGTCTTAAAACCCTAGTTTACTACTTTATAAAAATTCAAAACAGGATTATATTAAATAATGACAAGTCAAAACCAAGGAAACAAAAGCCAAGTTGGGATAACCAGATGCCTATTGAAACCGTTATTTCAAGTTGTAAAACTTGAGACATTGGTTTCATGATTTACGTGGTCCAAAGATTTGATGGTTAAGTTTGGAGTTGTTCATGCATAAGAAGGCACAAACCTCCCCGCGATGCCCGAAATTAGTACTGACAGCTTGGCAACTCCACTAAGGACAAATTTAGAGAGTTAGGCCTATGACTAGCCATGTCTTTTTTTGTTCCTAGTTTCTTCTGTTTTAGTCATTATTTAACCATAATTCTCCTTTATTTGTTTTTTACTAATCTTTCATTTTTCATGATTTGTGTCATGAGATCATCTGGGATTGCCTTCTTCCTGATTAAATATATATTTAATAAATATGGTAATGCAAGGTAAACAACAAGTTTGATTGTTTCCTCGAAACACACTTCACTCTTGCATTTGCATTAGATTCCTACCAAACTCTATAGTAAGGTTAAGGCCCTAATTATTGGGTGGAAGTGAGCTATATGCCTTCATGAATACCCCTCCGTACAGGCATAAAAATAACTTTCAGGGTATAAATTACCTATGTCTCTCGTGAGCAACCCTGTGCATTTGTATAGGGAAATACATCCACCGAATCAAACCTGTTCTGCCAAGCTTATGGTGAGTCTAAGATTGGGGTGAACCAATTTCCTTATCAGATGGACGAATGATTTAAATACCAATTTAGATGTCAACTTAAACACATATTATGAACCCTATGAGCTAAACTATGTCAAACCATACCAAAGTCATACTAGAATAACCTAAAGAATAGGGTCACTTAGGGAAACAATTTTACCTTTTGTCCGATACACCATAGTTACATAGGTGATAGTGCATGAACATGGTCATCCACATGTGTTATGGTAGTATTGGGCATAACATTATGCTATATGATCAATGACTAAGCTTTGTCAATTAGTGAATGATGGCAAGCAAATGTCATCACTCACAAAACAACCATATTGCCTAAAAGTCATGGCAACCCAAATAAGCTATTATCCTATTTAAATGGTGGCTTAACACATATCATGCCTTAGGTGGTGATGAGCAAACATCACTACCTAGTCAATCGGTTTTCTCTTTAAGAGGCAATGTACCTTCTCAATCAAGGTAAAACTTTAACTAAGCAAGTTGCTATGCTGTCCGATCGAAAACTTAATACATGTAAAGCACTAAGTGATAGCGTACGTACTGCCACGTAGATTGTAAGCTTATCCCTGGTGGTATTGTATCACCTCAATAAAGGTAATTTTAACTTAAACTTATCATTATGCTGTCTGTGAGTACTTAACTTGTTTGATACTTGTCATGTCTGCCCTTAGACATTGTTCCACCTATTTTTGAGACTTTTTCATGAGTTATTTACAAGCTTTTATTATTCATTTATGTCTATATTACTTTATATTATCACTACCTTATTTCTTTTTCTTTTTTTTTTCTGATTGTTGCACATATCATGCATCATAATCATCGTCGTAAGATAATTGGCTAGAGGTTCAGTGTTCACTAAGAGGTGTCTATCATAAAGCAATAGTCTACTTCCGTTCTTCAATCTTTTAAGAAAGTCAAAGCATGGTCCAAAGATCAGCAACATAAAGATAGAGATAATCTTAAACCGAATCATGCCTTGAAGGCACATGAAAAGGGTACGATAAGTTTTAGAGACACGCGGCAGATATAATCAAAGTAACCCAGTCTTTAAGACAAGATATCATACCTATTGGAGACCATGAAAAGAAGTCATTGAAGTTCTGTAAACATATGACTAAACGATGCAATCATGTCAAACACCTTTGGATGCAATCATATGTGATCAAACTTCATTTTTTAGTTCATGAAAGATATTATTACTAAAGTTGTCCTATAAGCCAATCGTCTATTGTATTTGCATATTTAATTCCATTCTTGCACTTTTCTATTTACACATCCGTATCAATAATCATTTATTTTCTTGACCCTATGCTCATCGTTATTTCATCATGAACAATCATTAATAAACATATGTCATAAGAGTCTAATATGGGAATAGTCATAAAAGTGCAAGGGATTTTAAAATTAAGCAAGGAACAGAGAACTAATTATTTCACACCATTACAATACACGTCACCATAAAAAGGATCATGGAAAATGATCATCAAGCATATATTGAACATTTTTAGTTAATGTACAGGGAATCTCAAGATTAAATGTTCTGTCGACAAGATGAAAAGCAAGCCTAGATCATGAAATTCATGAAGTTAATGATAGCCTCGACTAACAGAAAAAGACAAGCTAGTATTATGGATACAAGGAAAAATTTGGCTAACCAAGAAAATCACCCCATTGGTAGTATTAAAGCAATCTAGGAAAAAACTCACTAAGAGCATCAATCTAACATGAGGCTAGCCCTGTCTGTACCATCGATAATCTACTTTAATTCTATGGTAGCGAATCAATTTATCCTAGGATTTCAAGGGGCAGATATAGGGTCTCTCCAGCTAATCCTATATCCCTAGACCATGGCGAGCAAAACAGGATAAATGCTCAAATCTGCAATATTGGACGATGATATGAGCAAGTTTCAGCTTTTAGAGAAGTACCTTAGAGCTATCAAGGGGAGTGATGAATTTGGAGCCATTGACACCGAATATTTATCTTTTTTGTCTAATCTTATCATTCCCCTAAAGTTCAAAGTACTAGATTTTGAGAAGTTCAACAAAACTACCGACACTACTGCATATATCTGGATGTACCTCAAGAAGACGGCAAATACGAGAAAGACAAGAAACTCTTTATCCATTGTTTTTAGCGCAGTCTAACTGAGGCAATTGCCCAATGGTACATCAAGCTTTAAAATGTTAAAATTAAGTCATGGGCTGATTTGGCCAAAGGCTTCTTGAATCAATACCAGCATGTGTTAGATTAGACCGCTGACTATTTTTCCCTTATGAACCTAGAGAAAAAGACAACAGAAGGTTCCAAGCAATATGCTCAAGGGTGGAGGGAAGAGGCAGCTTTGGTCCAATCGTTCAATTGAGAAAGAGATGATCATGATGTTCATCAACCATGATATTCATAAACACTCTACGTGCTCTATATTATAAGAAACTGGTAAGGAATACCACTAAAAAGTTTGCCAATAGGGTTGTATCTATTGAAATGATTGATAAAGTAATTAAAAGTGGCAAGATGTCCATAGATGACTCATTTGGATCGAGCAAGAGGCCTATTGCTAATAAAAAGAAAGAATGAAAGGTGAACGCCATAACCCATCCCAATTAATCTAGTATCAAGCGCCCAATCTTTACTACCCAAATGTGCCTTACACAAACCTGCTTATGATACCTCCTCAGCCAATTTATACTATAATGTACAACCTGTCCTTTATTGTCCTACCGAATCCATCATGAAACAACCAACTATAAGTCAGCTAAAATATTAACAATCCTGTCAATAGCTCTTTAAATAATTTGGATGCAAACCAGCGAAGACAACAATTCGAACCTATCGTTGTGACTTATAAATAGCTTTATCAGGTTTGCTCCAAAGGTATCTAATTGCTCACGTGTACCCAAAAAAAAGCTATATCCTCAGTGGAATAACCCTAATACCCATTGCCATTATCATGCTAAGGTAACAAGGCACAATACTAAGAACTGTATATCTTTCAAGCGGAGGGTACAAAGCCTCATGATTCAAGATTTTACAATTCGAGATAAACTAAGAGCTGAATATTGCTCTAAACCCCTTATAAAACCATGCAGAGCCAACGGTGAACATGATTAGTGTCGAGGATGATTATAAGGTAAAGAATAGCATAGAAAAAGTCAAGATGCCAATGAGTTTGGTTTGGTAGATATTGATTTAGGCAAGAATACTTAACACAATTAAAAGATTGAAAGAAAAACTTGATGATTTTTGTGACTTGCATATTATTCATGGTTATACTCTTCAGACAAGCAAAGAATTTCAGGCAATGGTCCAAAGAATGATGGAAAAAGGTAGCATTAAATTCTATAATAAGAAATAAGCATCTCTCATCGAATGGTGAATATGATTGGGCAAGAAATGACACAACCACCGTATAAGAAAGGATAACCCCTTATCCTTTATAGACAATTAAATTTTAAGGCGGGTTTTTTAACATCCATGCTAAAGCTGTTCATACGAACTCATGCACTATTCCCATATAAGAATGACAAAGCCATTCCTGAAAAATATAAGGGATGAGTTACGATGATTGGGGAGCCCACTCAATTGACTGTTGCTATTGATGTGTCAGGAATTAGCCATTTAACCCATTACCATAGATGTTATGGTCCTTCTACTTAAGAAAACTAGAAGATCGATGCCACTTCAATCTCCAACACCCCTCAAGTTAAAACAAAAGATTCGAAATGCAAAAAGATTAAAAAAGTAGTGAATGAGAAAAAGGCCATTAAATTTTTAAATTTTATCAAGCATAATGAATATAGCATTGTCGATCAATTGAGCAAACAACCAGCTAAGATCTCTTTACTGTCTTTATTCTTGAACTCAAAAGTTCATCAAAATGCACTGTTAAAAGTGTTGTACAAGGCATATATGTTACTTGATATTTTAGTAGGCAAATAGATTGCTCGGGGAACAATATCACCACTAATAACTATATCTCATTCACTGATGACGAGATCCCTCTGGAGGTAGAGGTAGCTACAAAGCTCTACATATCACTATTCACTGTAAATGTTGCATTTTACCAAAAGTTCTCATAGACAATGGTTCTACCCTTAATGTCATGCATTTAGCTATCTTAAAAAAGCTTCCTATTAATGCCCCCCACATCAAGCATAGCCATATGGTTGTGCAAGCATTCGATGGGACCTACTGCAAAGTCACAAAAAAATCACTATTCCACTCCAGATATGCCCATGCACCTATGAGATTGATTTTCAGGTGATGGACATCACCCTATCCTACAATTACACTTAGCCATATGGTTATGCAAGCATTTGATGGGACCTACTGCTAAGTCACAAAAAAATCACTATTCCACTCCAAATATGCCCATGCACCTACAAGATTGATTTTCAGGTGATAGACATCACCCTATCCTACAATTAGTTGCTAAACAAGCCATGGATACATTTAGCAGGGGTGATACCCTCATCCTTGTATCAAAAGCTAAAATTTCTGATCAATGACAAAGTCTTTAGTATTAGAGTTAAAAAAGAGATGATCACCAATGCTTTTACTATGGCATCTATCTTGAAGCAAATGAATATGCACCTAAGCCATCCTTCTAGTCGTTCAAGTTTATCAATGCTACATTTATAAGAAAAGGCCTACCAATTATTAAGCCTTGACTGTCAAAGAATACCACACGGGTCTAAAGTTGACTATTAGCAAGAGTTTTCGAGTAGAAAAAAATTTGGTAAGAATCTGCAAGGAATGACCAAAATTTTTGAGGTTATTAGCCAGGTTAATAAGAAGGGCTTAGGATTTGAGTCCAACATCCAATACAAGAAACAAATAAGAAGACTGGAGATCAAAGGTTGGCCCATTTGATGGGTGGGGAACTAGACTAAAACCCATGGCATTCCTAATGATCAATGAAAATTTTTGCTCGAGAAGATCCATGGATCTGAATCAATCAAAAGGAAGAAAAGCTAAAAATGTCTTGATCATTCTGAATCGAGTCTTCTGCAACCTCTATATCTATGCGGTTAATGATCAATCAAGCCTGTAGAAGTTAAGGAATGAAACTTACCCTCATTCACTAAAATCTATTCTTGACAATGGGGCGATGTCGAAAACCCTTATGCTTTTTAAGTCTATTTTTATCCAAAGGGCAAGAAGTGAGGTAACATAATGGTTAACTCGTAGGCTCATGACATGAAAAATACAGATTCAAATCCTACCCTCGCTTGTCAAGAATTAAAAACCTACTTACTTTTGCCTCATAGCTCGTAAGGATCTTGTAATAAGCATCTTTAATCGAATATTATCGATAAAATGGACTTTTGCACAAAGTATTTCATTTTATATGCCTATTTTTATTTTCTGCCCTTTCTTCAATTCTTTGTCTATACTTTTGTTGTTTATATTGTTTATTTCCTCACCCTTTTAGGTGCATTGATAGAGTGATATAGACATTTCCAACGACCTCTTACATATTGATTTCGAACAATCAATCTGTACTGGTGAAGTTAATTTTGACAAAGATTCTGAGGGGAACTTAATGTCATTGGATCTATTATAATTAGTCGACCATGAAGAAAAACAAATTTTTCCCTAAGAAGAATCGATTAAAGTCATAAATTTAAGGATTAAAGAAGATCGAACAGAGGTCAAAATAGAAAATTTTGTAAAACCCTCTATCAGGACTAAACTAATAAACCTACTTTAATAGTACTGTGATATATTTGTCTGGTCATATAAAGACATGCCTGGATTAGACATCGACATTGTGCCATATAGGCTTTCCCTCAAACTCAAATGCTAACCAATCCAACAAAAGTTAAGGAAGATGAAACCAGAAATGCTCCTTAAGATCAAAGAAGAATTAAAAAACTATTTGAGGTAGGATTCCTCGCTATAGCCAAATATTGGAATGGGTTGCCAACATTATCCCTGTCTATAAGAATGACAACAAAGTACAAATGTGTGTTAATGATTTAGATCCAAATTGGGTTAGTTCGGAAGATAATTTCTCATTATCGCACATCAATACTTTGGTTGATAATACAGCTAAGAACTCTTTGTTCTCCTTTATGGATAGGTTTTCAAGTTATAATCAAATTAAAATCGCACCCAAAGATATGGAAAAATCTACCTTCGTAACCATGTGGGGCACATTGTGCTGTAAAGTCATGCCTTTTAGGCTTAAAATCATAGATAACTTATCAAAAAGCCATGATGACATTATTCATCAACTTAGTGGATAAAGAGATTAAGGTCTACGTGAATGATATGATCACCAAGTTAATAAAAGAAGATAAGCATGTCAAAGACCTTTAAAAACTTTTTAAACTGCTATAAAAATTTCAGCTAAAGTTGAACCCTGCCAAATGTACTTTTGGTATCACTTTAGGAAAGCTACTGGGCTTCATTATTAGCAAAAAAAAAAAGAATTTGACAAGGATAAAATCAAAGCTATCCGAAATATGCCATCACCTCGAACCTAAAAAAGGCAAGAAGTTTATAAAAAAGATTGGACTATATCTCTAAATTCATATACCAACTCACTAACAAATGTGACCTCATCTTCTAGCTTTTCCACAAACAAAATTTTGGGAAATGGAATAAAAATGTCAAAAAGATTTGACAACGTTAAATAGTATCTATTAAACCTACTAGTACTAGTACCCCCAGTTCTCAATTAACCTTTGATCCTCTATCTAGTGACTTCGATAAGTCTATCGGTTGTGTATTTAGGCAGCACAATGATTTGGTAAAAAGAGAGTAAGCAATTTACTACTTGAGTAAAAAATTTAAAGGAGTGAAAACAACTAATTTATAGTTGAGAAATTGTGTTATGCTTTAGTTTAGACGGCTCGAAGACTCAGGCAATATATGTTATAGCAAACCACATGGTTAATTGCAAGATTTGACCTGATCAAGTATTTATGCAGAGCCTTTGCACTGTCAAGAAGATTAGTTAAATAGTAAGTCTTACTCTTTGAATACGACATCATTTATGTTAATTAAAAGGCCATTAAGGGTAGTGTAATAATTAACCTTTTAGCGAGCCAGGCAACAGGTAATTACAGACCTTCAAATTTTGATTTCCCAGATAAAGATCTGATATGCATCACTAAAAGGGAAGATATCAATAGTCATGACCGATCATGGGAAATATACTTTGATAGAGTATTAAATGCTTTGGGGCATAGAATTGAGGCAATAGTGATTACACCAATGAAAGTCACTATCCTTTTACAACCAGATTAAACTTCAATTGCACCAACAATATAGCAAAATACGAAGCCTATGTCATAGGGTAGTAAGTAACTATCAAGAAAAATGTCCAGATCTTATGGGTTTTCGATGACTCAACCCTAGTCATCTACCGACTAAAAGAAAAATGGCAAATGCATGATGCTAAACTAATTTATTATAGGAAACTAATCTTATAACTCAAAAAAGAGTTTGATGATATCAGCTTTTAATACTTACATTACCAAATAGCCAACACTGAGGCCATTATGTTGTCCATGTTTAATGATAATCAAAAATCAAATGCCGCTCCCCTTCAGATGATCATTTATACAACTTTGGTACATTGTCAAAATTTAGAAGAAGAGAAGAATGACCTGCCATGGTATTATGACATCCTTCTTCACATCAAGGATCAATAGTACCCTAGGCATGCCATCAAAATCAATAAAAAGACTATTAGAAAAATGATAGTGAGGTTCATTCAGGATGGGAAAATCTTATATAAGAAATGTCAAGATCAAGTGTTACTCAGATCCATTAATGCTCTTGAAGCCAAAAAGATCCTAGAAGAAGTTCATGAAAGTATATATAGCATGTATGCTAGTGGGAACCAAATAGCCAAATAAATAATGAGATTAGGTTATTACTGGCTAACTCTCGAAAAAGACTATGTCAACTATGCTTGAAAATTTTATAAGTGTTAGATTCATGTGGATAAGATCAATGTCCCACATACACCACTCCATGTCATGATAGCCTCATGGCCTTTCTTTATGTGGGGCATGGATATGATTGGGCCTATCACCCCTAAGGCTTCTAATAGACATTGGCTTATCCCGGTAGCGATCGATTACTTCACTAAATAGGTAGAGGCAACTTCATATGCCAATGTCCTAAATCAGTTGTTTGCAAACTCGTAAAATGAGACATTTTCTGTCGATATGGACTTCCCAAACAAATCATCAATGACAATGCTCGCAACTTCAAAAATGACTTGATGTAAACAGTATGTTCCCAATTTAGAATCCAACATTATTACTCGGTGCCATACCATCCAAAAATAAATGGGATAATAGAAGCAACCAATAAGAACATTAAGAAGATAGTCAAGCAAATGGTTAAAACTTACAAAGATTGGCATAAGAAATTACCCTTCGCACTTCATACACATTGAATAGCAATCCTAACATCCATAGATGCTACCTTATTCTCTTTATTCTATGCTATGGAAGTAGTTTTACTTATCAAGGTTGAGATCCCTTCTTTGAAAGTTTTGATAGAGGCCAAACTTGAAAAAGCTGAATAGGTTAGAGACAAATATGATCAACTGAGTCTTTTTGAAGAAAAATGGATGAAAGCCATTAGTTAGGGGCAAACAAAAACTCATGATTCGAGCCTATGACAAAAAAGTCAGCCCTCATCAATTTCATGAGGGAGAATTAGTCTTTACGAAAATCCTTTCAATCCCAAAGACAATCAAAATAAGTGGACCCCTAATTGGGAGAGGCCTTATGTCATAAAATAAGCCTTTTCAAAGTAGCCTTTCTTTTTACGAAAATGGATGGCAATATCTTACCTAACCTAATCAATTCAGACTCTATCCAAAAATAGTATGTATAAAAAACAAAAGCTCAAAAACGTATCCTCAGTCAAAAAACAACAACAAATAAAAAATAAAAAAATAAAAATAAATAACAACAAAATAAGGTCTCATATGGAAACATTAAAGAGCATCAAGGTAGCTTACATGACTTGAGTCAAAAACCTAAAATGGCAGCAGAAGAAAATTAGCTTTAACTTGACCCAAGCTTCAACCAAATCAAATCCTAGCCAAATTACCTATAAAAAAGCCCTAATCAAAC
>JBBYHO010000004.1:53551-74514 GCA_038382025.1 Adansonia gregorii | reverse complement strand
ATATAAATATAAATATAAATATAAATATATGATATAAATATACTTTGTTAGGGTGGTCTTATAGCTAAGCACAACATAACTAAAGATCCATTTAGATAGGCGATAAGATTGGCTCTAGTAAGATTAAAAAGAATGGTGAAAGTGAATTAGTTTCTATAGTAGTGAGATTAAAATCATTAATGGAATATGCACTTGGATTCAAACATAGCTATGACGGTGAGATGAATTATAATGAAAAAGAAAAATAACCATTGAGTACATTAAACTAAAATGTGAATATATATAACAAATTATTAAAATTATTAAAATTTTATTTATATAAAATAATAAAAAAGTATATTAAATATATTTATGTTGAATAATAATAATTAAAATTATTGAAATAATATTTATATTTAAAAATAAATTAATAAAATCAAAAAATTAAAAAATTAAAAAAATAAATATTACTTATTCTAATTGATCATATTAATTATATCTTATTAAAAAAATATATCTATCAACAATATATTTATTAATTATATTATCTTAAAGTTTATTTTTAAGTAAAAAAAAGGTTTGGCAAAAATAAACATGTCCCTGCATTATTAGATGCCTTTCTACTAGAGAGCATCTTAACCAATTGGAACTTAAAGTTCTAGTGGGAAAAAATGGCACTAGCACAATGAAACACTATGCATCGTGTTAGTGTCATGGCTGCCAAACAACAAGGTCAGCATGTTTGGGACAAAAAAGTGCCCCAAACATGCTAACAACTAGCCTAAGGAATAAGCTTAATTTGCCAAGCTAATTGCATTAAGTATTAAGCCTGACTCAATTGACTATTAAGTCACATTAGGTCGAATTCATGGCTTGATTAAAGGGCCCATCCATTAAGAAGTTTGTTAAGAGCCACCTGATCAAGCAACATAGTGTAATCATAGTCATTTATTATGTATATATATATTATCACTATTCACCATATATAACAAGTTATCTTGAATTCCAACCATAATGGTCCAAACAAAAAGAAGTTCATTTTGTCTTAATTTATTTTGTTCATTCGGTATATGACCTCGAGGAAAACTTTTAATGCACACCTCACTTCAATCTCCTTTACAAGTTAACACACAACATTCATTAGTAAAATCACTTTTCATTTATTCTTTGGCTACATGTGTCCACTTTTACACTTCTTCATTCTCACTTATTGATTGCCCATTTCACAAATATGCCCACAACTCAAAGGCTTACATACTTTTGAAGTTCAAACCAAGCTAAGTGATTTGCTCACCCGTATTACCAAAAAGGCATGAAAAAAAAATTGGTATAGATCTCCATGCTATAATGAATAAGGTTATGAGTAGAGTAAGAATAATTTCTGTGAACTCAAATCAGTAAGAGGTAAAAGGGTAAGAAGTTAAAAGAATTCCGTTGGTGCTGAAGACATCAATAGGCATGCCTCTTTCACCTTCACTCACCCACAAAATGTTATCGCAATTGATTTTTAAAATCAAACATAAGTTAAGTTCAGATAACTCAAGCCAATTCTAGATAAGTAGGAAAGTTAACAAAATTCTAAAAAATGATGAGTTTTTTTAATAACAACATTGTTCGGAAAAAGAAAAAATGAAAAAGAAAGATAAAAAATGAGAGAAAAATGATAAAAATAAAAATAATATGAAAAATAAGAGGAATTTTGGTTGAGGAAACACTTAAATTATTAATTATTTTTTTAATAATAAAATTATAAAATGTGGGAGAGTTCCCAACTCTTCTTCTTTTCCCATACTTAAACCATATGGAGAGGGTTCGATGAAACCTTTCCTATACAAAGGCCTCTTCCCGAACCTCTTTTATATAATAAGCTTCTCACGCTCAAAATGCTTCAAATAATTTTTTTAAATTTTTTTTATAATATTAGTATTGTCGTAGTTATTTTTTCTTTATATATTTAGTTTTTATTCCAGATAGCTTTATCATCGTCTGAATCTAGTCAGAGTAATGTGCATACATCCATCTAGTAGGACTATACGGGAAAAATGATATTCTATTATTTAAAGTGAAATACCCTAGGTGGATGATGTGGAAGAAGTTGAATATTGGGAGAAGGTTCTACAGTTGTCCTAATTACAAAGCTCATGATTATGGATTTTTTTAGTGGTGTGATGAGAAACTAACAGAGAGGGCCAGATATTTGATCTATGAGTTGAAAAAAAGAGAATGATGACTTAAGGGAAAAAATCAAAGCTTCAAAATACACGTGATGAATAAAGTTTAAGGTTACAAATAAAGTCAGAAATGAAATCAATGCAGAAGTAAATGGTTTGGGCACTGGAAAATACATATTATTTTAAGAGAAAAAAATATGTATTTTGATGGGATATGTATTTCTTGGATTATCTGTTTCTTACTTTTTGTTAATTATGGTTAAATGTAATGTATTCTTAAGCCTATAATTGAATAAACATTATGGATTTTTAACTGTTAATATGATGGTAATGATTTATATTGATGGTTTAGGGTCATTGTATGTTTAGGTTACATTATGTGAGTATATTTCATTCAGTAAGAATATTTGAATATATCAACATGTGAAAATTAAATATAAATATTTAAACAACTTTGATTTAATAAGTATTAAATTTTACATTAACACATCATTTACTAGCACTATCGTTGATACGATAAGGATATTTATTATGGCTATAGCCTTTATTCCTGCATAATCCATAGCGCTTTGGTTGGCGTCTCTCCCTGAGGTCCATTTCATTATGAATATGACTTGATTTTGGTTGACCTCTTGGATCTCTTCTCATTTTTGGATTAAGACATAGTTATGGACCATTATATTTCAGCCAAAAATCTTCGTGCCTCATAGGTTGAAACTCATGTTGATAGACATTGGATATAGTCCTCAGTCTATAAACATTGTCCACATATAGCATGTAATCTATGGAACATGAGCATAGGCAGCAATAATATTTGAAGATAGGTACCTTTGTGCTTGAAACTTCCTACAGTCACATGACCTCTCATTTAGATTGACTTTGTAGTTTAAAGCCACAACTCCTTCATATGGGTTTTCTAACTCTTTAAATATAAAAGATTGATTTGATTATTTAAACCCATAAACAAGGTGAAAGTTAGGTTTTTTTTTATTTTTTTCACTGGCATTTATGGCTATTTCATAATATATATGGCCTACCTTGATAATTGCTATATGCTTGTTCCCATCTTAGCAAATAGTTCTGCCAACCTAAAATATGTCGCTTGGACTAAAATAGTTATGGAAAGATGATGAGTTCCCTTCAACACTGAATTTATACATTTAGCTAGGTTCACTATCATATAGCGTCTTCCGTCATTATATGATTAAGCCCACTTCTCCCATGGGATCCTATTAATCTAATTGGTCTTTTCTCTATTTTTGAGATGAAAATTTTCATACTACAATTGAAAATGAGGTTGCCTCAACTCATACATTATTAAAATCATATGTTAATTTATGGACTCATTAACAACTTGTTAATAAAAAGAAAATTAAGAGTTATAAGAGATTAAATAACTATAAATGTGATTACATAGCCATGTTAATAACTCGTCGATGGAAGTCCTTATTGTTAAACCTCCTAGTGAAATTAGCTTTAATATGCCAAATGCAATACATAAAACATGCAAGTGAAGGTTTCAATACACTATCTGAGTCTCTGATAACAAATTTGATGGATTCATATCGATCAAAAATCAAACAGATACTAGGTTGTGTAACAATATATCTACGCAAATTACAAAAAAAAATGACTATGCCTTCTTTGTCTTACCTCTCCATAATTGGAAAGGCAAGTGGTATAATGTTTTGATTGTCATCTTGTGCAACAACTAACAACAATGTTCTTTTATATTTTTCATATAAAAATGTACTATTCATTTGCATAACAGGTTTATAAAAAGGAAAACCTTCAATGCGAGACTTGAATGTCCAAAAAAGTCAATGAAAAATGTGCTTACTTTGAACCATTAGTTGACCGTGGTATATAGGTAATAATTCCACTATCCCAAGAACAAAATGTTGCATTACACTAAACCACTTTAGCATATCATTGTAGGATTTATCTCAATTGCCAAACAGCCGACCAATTGCCTGCTGCTTTCTTATCCATGGTATTCTATAGGAGCTCATGTATCTGTACCAATTCTGTACCTCTATAACCAAAATTGAAACAAAAATGGTTGGATTTGCTTGGACCAAAGATAAAATGCATGAACAAATCATGTTAGAATCTAATTTCAAGTGATCTTCTGAAATTCGTCCAAATGTATAAGTACGATGGTCATTGTATTTTTTTAATCTCCCATGCTTGCTTTTTTCAACAATGTTGCCCTTATGCTCCAGTTGCACCCTAGGCCATACATTATACATTTACCGTGATATTTGTTCGACGTAGATTTGATAACTCTGTAATCTATAAAGTTTTTTATGTTATAGTATTTGATTGCTAAAAGCATCACCTTTTTCATAGCAAATTGCATCCTAACACAGAGATCACTGGTAAATAGATTCCTGGTTGATGGCACACCTAGTGTATGAGCATATTATGGAAATTTTACCATGTGCATTGTGTCCAGATCAAGGATGCGATAAATGTTAATATCAACTATGACATCTAGATCAAAATCATTGTTATCATCACTGCCATCAAGTTTAGCATAATCTATTAGTTCACTAAAGTCACTAACATATTCACAGTGGCGTCTAAATGACTGATTAGGATCAGGATCAGCATTAAATGAACTTGGTCTTCCATTTTCCATTTCAACACCTTTAATTAAAGTCTCTATCATCTTCGATGATAGGAACAATTGGCAACATAGATGAATAATGAAAGGATTTAATGAAATTATTCATCAACATCTGTGCACTTAGAGGAGGCTAACCTTTAGGATTGTCAAATAGCCATGACATTTGTGTGAGGACATTGCAGAGGTATGGGTATTTGAAGCCCTACTATCATCATTAATATCCTCTAGCTCAGCATATAACTCAATTATGCTGACATTAAGAAATTGTTGATAGGCATCAAACATGCATCTCATATCATTGTCATCTTTAACTAGGAAACTCCTATATCAAATGCATTGTTCCGCAATAAAAATAAAAAGCCTATACTTGATTTTTGATACTCTTCTTCCATTCCCAGCTTTGATTTTGCATTAACTTTGGCCTTCAGTTCCTCTATTTTGATTTCTTCCTCAACACTAATACTTTTCAAATAGACACTTTAAAAGGTAACACCTTCTTTATTGTTCAAAATTTGTCCATTAAGGTAGAGAAGTGTGACAAATCTATTGCTCATCTTGTTTAATTAATCGGCAAACAAATACTATTTTCATCAAATACCATCCAGATTTTCACATGTAAACATCGAATATAAATATTTTTATAATGGTTTACCATATTAAAGTAGAAATAAATACCTATAACTAGCTTTAAAGATGCAAATAAGTATCAAACAAAAAACTAATACTATCCATGTTAAGTAGAAAACAACAAAAGCTAAAATGAAGAAGCACTATCACTAAACTTTAAGAACAAATCTTACAAAAAATGAGAACGAAGTGAAAGAGAATAAAAATGACAATGATAAACTACCATATTTATAATAGAGTACAAAAAATCTATGCACTAGTGTCAAATTTTTTTTACGCTTTCACATTTACTATGCATTAGTCAACTTTTTTCTTTTCATATCAGAAGGAATTTGACAGCTTATTCATTTGTCACATCTTTCAGGTTCCAAAAAATTTACCATGCATTGGCCAACTTTTTTCTTTTGTATCAGAAAGAATCTGATATTCCATGCATTTATCATATCTCTAGGGTTCCAAAAAAGTTATTACACATTGTCAACTTTGTTTTTTCATAATAGAAGGAATCTAATAGCCTATACATTTATCACATTTGTCGGGTTCCAAAAAATTACTATGCATTAGTTTTCTTTCATATAAAAAAGAATCTGATATCCCTTGCATTTATCACATCTATCGGGTTCCACAAAATTGACTATGCTTTAGTCAACTTTTTTTCTTTTGTATTAAGAGGAATCTAATACCCTATGCATTTGTCATATTTGTCAGGTTCTAAATAATTTTCTATGTGTTAGTTAATTTTTTCTTTCGTATCAAAAAGAATTTGCTACCCCATGAATTTGTCATACCTTTCAGATTCTAAGAAATTTATTATGCATTAGTTAACTTTTTCCTTTCATATTAGTAAGAATTCGATACCCTATACATTTGTCACATCTTTTGGGTTTCAAAAATTTTATTATGCATCTTTTTTTAATAAGATCAATTATTAATGTATAGAAAATTCAATTTTAACCCTAAATATAGATTTTTAAATAAACTAACAACTAAAAAAATATATAAATGATATAAAAACATATTATATAAATGATTATAAATGATAAAAACAGATATTATCAAAAGATTTTTAAATGATAAAAATACACATTATATAAATGATAAAAATACACATTAAATAAATTACTACATATAAAACTCTATTGACGGAGGGCTTATTCATGTGGTGTTAAGCAATAACGCGGAGCTCTCCTATTACACAATGGTGATACCCATTGTTTAACATTCTCAATTTTATTGCCACAACTGCTTTAAGTTTATTGTCCTTGGCCTTTTATTATCATTGCTGGTGCTTCTTCCTGAATGGCTTATTTTTTAGTGGCTTTATTTGCAATATCTAAATTTAGAAATCTATCATTCATAGACATACTTATATCTGTCATCCCTAAAAATAGATTCCAATTTCCAAAGCAACAAACACCTGCTACACCATAAATATGCTAGGCCTGAAACTGGGGTACTGGTACCACCATAGCCTGAAACTGGGGTATCAAACTAGTACATGCCAGCCAAATATGCTAGACCTAAAGTTTGCAGCAAGAGGTTAGCATCTAACCTACTTGTTAGTGGCTCTAGCCAATAACACCTTTCCTCATCATTATCCTTAGTGTGATTGAAAGAATATTAGTGACTAGATGGTACCCCAGAATGACATTCTAGTCTAGGATGACTAAATGACATCCTAGATGCATTAGCATTGTGAACATCTACCCAAGTAGGTTGCTTCATCCTCCTGCTAACTCACGAAAATGGAAAAATAAATGGTCGACCTTGTTCACAAAACCATCTAATATATTCATCTAATGATGAAATCATTGTTCATAATTTCAAAACCTAAAGCAATTAGTATAGAATGATTTTCCCAAAACTAGATCCATTTTTTATGCTTTTCAGTCCAATTTTCTGCATGATTACCATGCATGTCAATTTTGTGAACTTTGTCAAGGTTCACTAGTCTTTGGGGATTGGTTGTTGCATCCTAAATTGGTGTAGGACTCTGTCCATCTAGTGCCACACCATAACTTAAAAGCATGTCAATGCCGTATTTGCATACCAAATGTGTCGACTTCTATAAGCTTCCATTAAGAGGCATGCCATTACCTCACTAGTACAATATGACATTCACAAAAGCTGCAAAAATACATAGAAATTATTATTGAATAGTATGGTATTCATTGGGTTAAATATGTACTTGCTTGAATTTAACTACTTAAAATATTTATCCTATCAGAAATATGTGTTCAAGTCTTCTTTCGATACTTTTAAACTCAATTAGGGGTAAATCTATAATCTTTTCAATGCTCTATCTATTCAAATATATAAAAATTTTTAATATTTATATGTAAGTATAACCTCTAAACTAATGCAATATAAGGGAGTTTTTAGGCCGTGCAGTAACTCTCGGTGCAATAAATGGTACTAAGCCCACGACTATAGCTACCATAAACAACCACTTATGTGATCGATGCATCTAGTTGCGGCCCAATAGAGTTCCCTATATAAGACCCTAAACAGGCTGAACCTCAATTATAATTTTTAGCCTCCCTAAAATCTTACAAACTTGGAAGGTATATTAAATGAACCTGATTGCTAGATTTATCAAGCGTTAACATTTCTCCAATTAAGTATAAAATATATGTTCTAATAACATATTCTATGTCTTGTATACTTGGATTTTGTGGGAGTGTTGCAAAAGTTCTTCCCAACCAAATTATTTTGAGTCTTAATCTATCTAAATAGTTAGCTGAAGGGATCTCACCTAACAATTCAATGCATGCGTCAACTCATTCCAAGCGGCTTCCCTCTGTTACTGCCTCGCTATCAATTGGTAGTCCCAATTGAAGTGCAACATCTTCTAGAGTGATCATACATTCAACGCATGGAAGATGAAATGTGTGTGTCTGGAGTCTCCATCATTCAATCAAGGTTTTTATTCGTCCATGCTCATATTAAAGGGTTCTAACTAAAGCTGCATGGTAAAATCCGGATGACCTTAAATAGTCTACGATATAAGCATGTAGTTTTTCCAAAACAAATGTACGCGATTGTAACTCACAATCATAATCCCGTTCAAAAAACATTAGTTTATTAGTTATAAAATTCTAAATTCTTAATGTTTTAAATATATGATTAATAAAATTTTGTACCTTGAATAATACCCTTGATGATACATAAATATCTTACAATCTCAACAATGATGATGATGATAATGATGATGATGATGATGATAATGAAGCCATTATATTAGTTGAAAATATGCCTATAAGAATTAAAATTCTTTCAACATTAAAATAACTTAATTTATCAAACTAAATTAATTTTTATATAAAAAAAAGAACCTTAATTATAACATAAATAAATTTCATCATGATAATAAATGATAAAAGACATCATAATAAATTACAAAGTTAAATATCATATTCTTAGACCTTAAATAAAAAAAAAACTAAACCAGACATTAATCTCTCAAACAATTTCAAATTCTACAAAAAACAAACTTAATTACCACAAAAAAATTAAATCGTGATAATAATAAATTACAAAGTTAAGTATCATATTATTTAAAAAAATCTTAAATCATGCCTAAATCTTTCAAACAAATTTTAACTGCTAAAAAAAACCTTAATCTTTTAAACATATTTCAACTGCTTAGGAAAACCTTAATTACAACAAAACTAAATTTAATAATGATAACAAATTACAAAGTTAAATTTTAAATTATTTAATTAAAAAGCTTAAATCATATCTTAATAAGCGACAACAAGTTTCAACTTCTAAAAAAAATCTTTGTTGTGACAAAATTTAATCATGATAATAAATTACAAAACTAATTATATTTTAATATTACAAAAACACTTCTACAAATAAAAATAAAACATACCTTAAAAAATTATATGAAAAATCCTTTAAATACAAATACTTGAATCTTAGAAGTTTAATTAATTCCTCTCTTCATCAATATGAAGAAAGGAGCTTAGAAAACTCTATTTATAGAGAGTCTAAACCCTTCTCCTCTCCCCTAATACCTTTAAAGGTCATGGAGCTTGCCAAAATAGGAAGCTCCGTGACCCTTCTTACAGGGTCATTGAACCTTGGGAATAGTAGGCTATGACCCTTCCTCTCCCTCCAAAATAATTAAGGGGTGGCAAAAATGGCAGGGTCTATGAGCCTACCGTATGAAGAGAACTCACCCCCTCAGACATGAGAAAAAAAAAGAAAGGAACTAGGCACGTTCCCCACGCAAAAAAAACACCTTTCGAGAATTAATCCTGAAATGACATATTTTAATAAATAAAAAAAGTTATATTAAAAGTCGTATTGTCACATCCAAAGAAGGCTTTTATATATGAACATTGTTGTTTTTAAATTCTCGAAATATACTATTTTGGGAGTAATTTCTAAAATATGCTAATTTTGTTTACTTATTGTGCGCCCAATGAGTGGACAAGTTTCCAACATAGGGGTGGGAAGGGCGAGTTCCCAGGCTCTACTTATTATCAATTTAGACAATGGACTCCTGTCGATGGAAACCTATGGCATTAAAGTGCCATCATGGTTAGAAGAATTGTCCTAAATTAACATAGAAAAAGGATTACAGTTCCTCTTAATTATAAGTTTTGACTGAAAAATGGAACTGATTGATGTAAATTTATTTATGGCTATATTTATGTCAATGTGCAACCAAAGAATTTTTGTGTAGAAAGCAACACGTACAACAGAAATGAAGTGATGGCCATGGAATGGCTAGTGATGGAGGTTCTCATCTACCAATGTTTCCTGCCTGCCATCTATAACTTCTTCTGGTACTCCCTTTTTTTTTTTCCCTTTTCCACCGTAGAGCCGAGCACTTATCCATATTCTTTTACTGCCAACTTTAATTCTTTGTTGTATGAAGATCCAAAACACATTATAAAGTGCTTAAGCAAGATTTTGATCCTAAAATCATCCTAGGTTCTAACTGAAAGCAGCCAAGGCTGATGAAGGTGTAGAGAAGAAGGCCAAGTATCTGGCAATGCTTGCATTGTCAAACCATAAATGGCTACGTTATTAGCCATCAACTGTTGTGACTGGGATCATCATCATGGCTTCTACGAGTGGCAATCAACATGGATTGTACAACCAAGTCATTGAGGTAAAAAATATATATATATATACTACACCCATTGTTGTTAGTAATGGCTGTGGTTGACCCTCTCAAAGGGCAATGGGAACTCGCCCCCTCAAGTGGACGATTTCCCTCCCCCATATTAGAAACACGCCTATTCTTAATATGTATAAAAAATAACACATTTTATAAAACAATTTATTTTAAAAATTAAAAAAAAGCAACATTTATATATATATATATATAAAGCTTTTGGAGAACCCTAAATTCAAACTTTAATTAAAAAAAAAACAAAAAAGTTCAAAATAATACGGTCGATGACGGTAAAAAAGTACACTTCTTACTGTGCAGTCGAGAGCATCACAATCACTATCCAAGCTACAAAACAACAATAGCTCCCTTCCCGGCTGCTTCCTTTCCCAGCCAACCCGCAATTGATATTCAATGAAATGATCCAATAAAACCCAAAAGCTTTAATCCATTGATTCATCGTTCAAACGTTCCTTTCACCATGTTCCGATCTCTTTCCCTTAAACGCTCCTTCCAAGCCAGCCTCAAAACTCTCATCCATCGCCCTCAACCACCAACTCCACCTACGCTTCCCTTCTCTCCAATCCGCGCCCTCTCAACCGCCTCTTCTCCTTCTTCTTCTGCCTCTGACTCCGAGCTCCGCAAGTACCTCGGCTACGCCACCCTTCTCGTCTTCTGCGGGGCCGCCACTTACTACTCCTTCCCTTTCCCCGACAACGCCAAGCACAAAAAGGCCCAACTCTTCCGCTACGCGCCACTCCCGGAAGACCTCCACACAGTCTCCAACTGGAGTGGGACCCACGAGGTCCAGACCCGGCATTTCCACCAGCCCGAGAATCTTCAGCAGCTAGAGGAGTTGATTAAGGAGTCGAATGAGAAGAAGGCTAAGGTCCGGCCCGTTGGCTCTGGGTTGTCCCCGAATGGGATTGGGTTGGCCCGTGGAGGGATGGTGAACTTGGCGTTGATGGATAAGGTGCTGGAGGTGAATAAGGAGAAGAAGACGGTGAGGGTTCAAGCGGGGATAAGAGTGCAGCAGTTGGTGGATGAGATTAAGGAGTATGGCTTAACTCTTCAGAACTTCGCCTCCATTAGAGAGCAGCAGATTGGTGGCATTGTTCAGGTTTTTCCTTTGTTTTTTCTTGTTTTATAGGTATTTGTCTTTAGTATGGATAAATAGTATAAGCCATCTTCATTCTTATTTTTCTTAGATAAATTCTTCTCTAAAAATAAAAATGTAACTATTTTAGATAAAAACGCATGACTTTACTTTTACACGAAATGGTTATAATCGGAATGGCATTTCATATTTTCGTTTTTAATGAACAATAATTGTGTCGCTTTTTTTTTTTTGTAACCGTATCAAATATGCATTTACTTTGTACATACTTCGAAGAAGTAAATTGCAAAAGAAAAAAAAAGGAAGAAGTGTATTTCAAGTAGCAAAATTGACAATCAAATGAAATTCTTAAACCTTTGTGTGTGTGTGTGTGTGTGTGTGTGTATCTTATGTACATGGTGTGTGTGACATTTGATTCAGAAACAGTTTATATTTTCAGCCTTAGAAATAACAAAGAATGTAGAGGTGGCCATGTTTAATTTTCATTCGATTTGGCTTCTATTTGCAATGTATGCCTGAAATGCAACCTAAGCATAAGTCCACTCGGTTCTTGGTGACAAAATTTTTTTGTACTATATAACACGCCAATTTCTCATGCTTCGGATGTTGGAACCTTGGGTGGCTGTGGTAGACTAGTAATTTTCTGAAGAAATTAGCAAGACAAAGTGTAAGAATATTTTTATGATATACGGGTTTCTTATTCTGTAAAAGAAAGATAAGAAACACAATGAAAGAAAAAAAATTTTCATGGCATCTTGTTGCTCATATTACATGAAATTGGGATTTGGACTGTGCCAAGTCTCAGGTTTGTCTTATTTTGTTATATTTTTCATTATATAGGACTGCCCAGTGGCGGCTTACAATGTCCTGATTGGTCTACATGAGAATTATGGATGAAGTGGAAAGCTAGGGAGCCGAGCTTGTTTCATTATTAATGAAGTGAATTGCATGAATGTGTGTCTTTAATTGCTTTGATCTGACCTTCCTCTTTTTAATCTTCTTGTCTTCAGGTTGGTGCTCATGGTACCGGTGCAAAATTGCCTCCCATTGACGAACAGGTCATTAGCATGAAACTTGTTACTCCTGCCAAGGGAACAATAGAGCTTTCAGAAGAGAAAGACCCAGAGTTATTTTTTTTAGCTCGCTGTGCTCTTGGGGGCCTTGGAGTGGTAGCCGAAGTTACCATTCAATGTGTTGAAAGACAAGAGCTTGTGGAGCACACAACTGTCTCAAACATGAAAGACCTCAGGAAAAACCACAAGTAATTTCTTTTTTCTGGATCTAGAAATCTGAAAGTTGCTTCTATCTCATGAAATTACTGGCAACTTGCAACTAGATTATTGATACACAGCAGTTGCTTCGACTTTTTATATTTGTCTTGTGGATAATTAGGATTGATCTTGTTAATTTTTAATAAATATGCTTTTACCATGATTTATCAGATACTCTAAAATTTTGGGATCAAGACGAAGTTTGCCTGGTTTTAGGTCATGCATTACATATTTTGCTTATGGCTATGATGTTTGACAATCCAATTTTTTTTACCAAATAAAGAATCAATAATGGAGGAAGTATTTGATTTTCAAATATTGAAAGCTTTTCTTCTTTTTGCTTGTAGGAAGATGTTATCTGAGAATAAGCATGTCAAGTACCTGTACATTCCATATACGGACACTGTTGTAGTTGTGACATGCAACCCTGTTTCAAAATGGAGAGGTCCACCCAAATTCAAACCCAAATATACTTGGGATGAGGCTATGCAGAATATTCGTGAGCTCTACAAGGAATCTCTAAAGAAGTACAGGTACTGCTATAATGTTTAGGTACTTATCCAATTTGGTGAAAATGGGGTTCCATGGAAATGTTGGTCCTCTTTCCTTGTACCTCATAATAGCCTGGCTGGAAATTACTCTTTCTGCCCTTCCTTTAATATTCTTCTAGTTCATTATATTTATTAGTTCTATGAACAGCCTTGCTGGAGTAGTTGTGAAAACACAAGGAAAGTATAAACTTGATAAGTTACATGCATGACTGTTTTGAATTTGGTTTTCTTACCAGTGAATTTCCTGTCCACTGTCAGCATGGGTAATGGGCCTTAATTAGGGACTCATTTGGAGGGGTTCGTCAAGGAGCACCTAGCTGGAAAGTGGAAGCTCTATTTTTTTCTATTCTTTTTTATGGTTTCGGGTACTAATGTTAGCCGGCCTCTTTTATCCATGTCAAAATTTGTATAACAGTGTCTTTTTTTTTTCCTTTTTTTTTTTTCTCCCTTTTCAATTTGTTGGCAAATAGCTGCAGAGGATGGGCATTTCCATTTTTCTACGGAAGCAGAAACAAGCAATTATGTGCACAATTTATTGATCAGTTTGAATTAAAATAAACCTTTAAAACTGGAATCAACCAAAACATTTTTTTTCATATATTGTTAACTTCAGGGTGAGGGAATTTCAACATAAGACATCCTTTTTATAGGAGAGATATGGATAACAGTTAGGTTACCCCTTGGCCATCTTTCATGTGGCTTTGATTTTGATTCTAAACGATGAATGTTAATTCTGCTTTGGTATTCAAACAACTGGGAACCATCTTTCTATTTTATGTTTATCACAAGGATAATCAGTAACCTTTTTGGTCATATAATTTTCATTGTTCATTTTCAGTCTGTTGTAATGGATTGATATCCACTTTTATGTGACTTATCTCATGGCTATGTGTCAATTTAAGATTTTCAGCCAATTATCTGCTGAACTTAGCTTTCTGCAGGGCTAGAGAAATTACAACTAAATCTCCTGATGGCAATGAACCAGATATAAATGAATTCTCATTCACAGAGTTGAGAGATAAACTGCTTGCTCTTGATCCTCTCAACAAAGATCATGTCATGAAGGTTAATCATGCTGAGGCTGAATTCTGGAGGAAGTCCGAGGGATATCGAGTTGGATGGAGTGATGAAATCTTGGGCTTTGATTGTGGAGGACAGCAGTGGGTATCAGAAACCTGTTTTCCTGCTGGAACTCTTTCCAAGCCTAGCATGAAGGACCTTGAGTACATAGAAGAGCTGAAGCAGCTCATTGAGACGAAAGAGATCCCAGCTCCTGCTCCTATAGAGCAGCGATGGACAGCTCGCAGCCGGAGCGTGATGAGTCCTGCTTCAAGCAGCGCAGAAGATGACATATTCTCATGGGTAATTTCTTTTCCCCTCCTCTGTTTTATTCTTCTTTATTTATTCCTTTTGTTGAGATTTGCAAAATTACTGAGGAATAGAAAGCATCAGAGGTTGCTTTCTTCTTTCCGGTATGATCTGAAATGAGCACTATCTATGATATTTGGTTTTAGCATTTCTGAAATTTTGATATTTCCTTGTGAATTCGAGTTTCATGCAAGCTATTAGTTTTTCCCTTAGTGGATTAGCGAAATTTTGAATTAGTTTAAGCATTTCAAGTTTCTATTAGGTTTTTACATTTGATTTTCAAATAGAGAGCTATCTTACCTAGGGATTCAAATCACAGTGAAATAGTGGCCTCTATTAATGGTGGTGCCGCCCACTGCCAATTCTATTCATTGCATAGCGGCTGTAAATTTCATTCATGACTCTTGTGGCCTGCTGCATCCGTTAAAAAATGGTGTAACAACGAATGGGGGAAATAACAGGGTGTTATTGTTGCTAAACCGTTTTCTTAAAGAAACCATAGGAAACAGTGGCAGTGCATGGCTGTGATGGATGTTTCAGTGTTCCAAAAGAGGTGATGAGGAAGAAAAATTGGTGGGAGATAATAAGAAATTAGTCCATTTGGAGCTGTGGATGGCACCAAAAATGGAGGTCGTTGTGGATTTAAATTCTAGATTTAGGTTTATGTAGGCGATTTTTGAGAAAACCAACTGGATAAGAAGAAAGAGGAGGAAAAAGGAGTCTTTGGTTTTTTTTGGTGAAGATCTAATGTCCGTCGGCATTGACACTGCCATCGGAATCTGGGTTTTGGAATCCAGTGGCACTTTAAATTGCAATGGAGAGAGGGGAAAGTGGGAGAAAGAAAACATGTAGAGAGAGAAGGGGAAAATGAAGTAGGATAGTTATATATATATATAGTACCAAACGCAACCATTTAGTAGTAGATGAGGGGAGGGAAGAAAAGAAGAAAGAAAGAAAGAAAAAGGAAAAAAAAGAAAACTATTTCATGTATTTTGTTATACTATTTTTTAATGTAAAACTTAATTTTAAATGATGAAATTCGGATAAAACATGTAATTATTTGATTAAATTTTATGAAGGAGAATTTTTGGAAAATTTTAAGTGTTATTCGATCCCTACTGTTTTTGAGTAAAAATAATTTTCTGAAACATTGCCAAAATATAGGGAAAACCTAAAATTATTTTGTAACTTTTATATAAGAAAAAAATCCTTTATATAATAAAGTGAAGATGTTTTGTGATAAAATGTTAAATCAGTTCATTTATAAAAAATTACTTTATCAATTGATCATTTAACAATTAAATAGTGTCTATAAATTACTTTAAAAATTATTGAAATGAGTCTTTATGATTATAATTATAATTATTTTATTTTACAACTGATTGTTCAAAATTTCAATAAAAATTCACGGTCGCGATGATCACAATAGTCTCCATTATGTCCATAATCATGATAAATGTGATACGACCGAAAACATAAATCACGATTTCAATTTAAATGCCTGATCTTACCTTCCATGTGGATGAAACTATCTGTAGCCCCATTAGGAAAATATACTATGGTAGATGTCCAAGTTCACAAGTGCATGCATGCACACATATAGGTTTGGCTTGTGCTTCAATTCTGGTTAACTTTCTTTTTAAGCTGAACCACTAAAAGTGTGTGCACTTGGTTTCATCCTGCTGACAGCATAGCTTATGGACTAACTAGCAACAATGAACACTTGTTAGAAAATCTATGCAGCACTGGCATGCCGTATATCCCAAGGTACTGATGTCATTTTAGTGTCCGATACAGACACATTGCCGAAATGATGGAATACATGTCTGAGATGTTCAGACACGGCAAGAACAAAAGAAAAGGATTTGGACACGGTCTTGACACATTCTGACATGGGAGGCAACATGGATGAACACAGGATGAAGAGTTTTTTGACTGAAGTTTTCTCAACAGAGAATAGTAAAGTCTACACAGAATTTAATCAAACCTCCCTAGTGAGGAAAATGCCTAGAAACAATCAAAAGATAAAACCAAACAACAAAGATTTAAAGATGTTGAACTCTATATTTAGAATCAACTCTTACCTATTCATTTGTAAAATTTTTGTATGCTGAAGAAGATGAAGAGTGGAGGAGAAGGTAAAACATAAAAGGTGAAAGGAGGAATATCACTTAGCAGTCTTGACAAATTGTGAAGAAGGTGAAGACTGGAGGAACACCTAGTCAAATCTGCCTACTGTCATCATTTTTACTTTCCTTAATTATTCTGTATTTGGCCAATGAATAAAGGATAAAGAAAGAGTTTTCATTTAATATGGGCAACGGACTTTAATTGCGATTATGACTTTTGAAGTTTGGGTTCATTGAATTATTTAAATACAGACCTAAACTAAATTCTTATTTTGGATCTCATTTCCTTTTTTTTTAATGTGGACATGTCTAATTTTTGCCTTGGGGTTTGACACAAGCCTTTATATATTTGATCATATTAATTTTATGTTTCGCAATTAGAAACATTGATAACAGTTGCATTAAGCTGCCTATGACATATTGTTGGTAATGAGAGAGGAGCTTGCAAAGAAATTGATTATATATTGATGACAAAAGTCAATATTTACACTTACAGTGAATATTTTTACATAAAATTTTTCTTGTTGTGGCCTGTTGTAACTGTGTCATCGTGTGGTACTTGTATTGTGTGTCTGTATCCATGCTTCATTTGAATTTTATAAGACCTTCGACACCAATGATTGAAACTCAAAACCAGTGTTAGTTTCTTAAGAGTACTAGTTACCAATGACCTTAACCTTTCTCTTCTTGATAAAATCAAATCAGTGCAGGGGTCTGGTATGTTTGTTGTGTAGATAATGTTTCTGGGGTGAATTGCTTTTACTTCTCTTATCTAAATCTGCTTTTCTTTTTTTGTATCAGGTTGGTATAATCATGTACCTTCCTACAACAGATGCCCGGCAGAGAAAGGAAATAACTGAAGAATTCTTCCACTACAGGCATCTTGCACAGTCACAGTTGTGGGATAAATATTCCGCCTATGAACATTGGGCTAAGATTGAGGTGATGAATATATCTTGAAAAATGTTCTTGTTTGGCATTGTTTAAGAGTAAAATAATGGCCATGATTTCTATGGTGTCTGGATTATATGATTGTTTGCCTAATAACTTTAAGATTTCTTGGAAGTTCTCACATTCACCAAATTTAAAGTAGAGTTTCAATGCCTGATGGTTAGACTTTTTTTTTTAATTAAAAAAACAACTTGCTGATTATTCTTATTTAGAAAATACAATAAAAAATTAGCCACTCGCTTATGCAGCTAAGTTGTGACCAATATGGTATGTAGTTCAATCCTTGGAAATTGATTTTCTGAAAGTTTGTTTAGATTGTCACGAGGGTAAATTTTCTTGTGCTTGTCTGTATGTAAATCCTGTAAATGTTATGCAGAAATCAGCTATATTACTCGGACTTGGGGTGAGTATCAGATACAACTATATATAATTTTTTTGAAGTTTTTCATATATTTAGAGGATCATACTCCTATACTATTATCCGAATGTGTCCAACATAGGTGTTGGACATGGGTACCATCGGAACAATGAAGAATCAGAGGAACATAAGAAAGCAGGTTAAACCTTCTTCGATGTGCTTCTTTGTGCGTGCACTTAGACAAGTGTTTGCATGACTGAATTTAGGCCATTTATGATGTCAATATCCTATAGAAGTTAACTCCTAATAAGACTCCTGCCGCTTGTTTAAGCATAATTAATGCCATGGAATGTGCAGGTTCCAAAGGACAAGGAAGAACTTGAAGCTCTGCAAGCTAGGCTCAAAAAGCGTTTTCCAGTGGATGCATATAACAAAGCGCGGAGGGATTTGGATCCCAACAGGATCCTTTCTAATAACATGCTCGAAAAACTGTTCACAGTATCCAATAATGCTTGACAAGCACACCCTATTGGTCAGTTGTTTATTCATTTAAAATTTTAAGAACTAAAATGCATATGGTCTGTTCTTTTGGCCAATTTAGTGTGAGCATCTTTAGCACTAAAGCATGTACACCAAAATGGAAGGAGATGAGGACATTTCTGTATATTTAAAATAATAAGCCGTTCCGAGTGTCAGTAGTTATCGGCGCTACCAACGTGCTATCAAGTTTAGCTGGATCCATGTTCAGTAGGAAGAAGTAAATATGGGACTGGGATTTTAGTCTTAATTTACAGGTTTTTCTCTTAAATTACAAAGGGGATCTGATGATTTAGGACTAAACGTTCATAAATTGATGTTGTGATGTAAAGTGCAAGCCAATTAAGTGGTTCAAGGTTAAGCAACATGCTTTTCCTATGCAATATGCATGTATTTACTCTCTCTATTGGGTATTGGATGGATCACCGTATCTATGATTTTTTTTTTTTTTTTTTGTTTGCAAATACCATTTGTCTGAGCCTTTTGAGCTTTATGGTTTATGAAGTCTGCTGCAAACTAAATTGTATTTGCAAACCTCTGAAAGAAAAAAAAATGCATATGCATAGCCTTTGAGCCTATACTATTGCTTAATCTAGGGAACTTTTGGGCAGGTTTTAATGAGCAAAAATTTGGCGCTAAAAAGTCTCTCTACAATCCGCGTACTTAGCTAAAAGTGCATTTTATTCTTTTTATTGTTGGATCGAGTATTTTCATCTTTGTATTATTAAAATTAAAGCGAATAAGAAAAATTATTAAGGATATTAAATAAAATTCATTTAAATAGTTAGGTGGTTTTAAATGATCTGATAATATCTGACATATAAAATGTTGAAATGGAATTTAAAAGCAATGGTAACTCAATTTTCATTCAAAACCTTCCCTTCCCTTCCCTCTCCCACCTTAAGTCAGAATTTACACATTAGATTTTATAAAACAACATAGCCATTTAAACTAATTTTGTATTACACAGTCTATGATTTTTTATGTTTGTTTTAATTTTAAATGTATAAGAATGTAAATAAAGAGATTAAAATTTGTAGAGGAACTGTAACAAATCTTTTATCGAAACCTGCCCGCTGCAATGTCTTTTAGGTTAGTTTTAAGCTATATAATTATCATTAGATTTTACAATCTTAGACACGTGAAAAATAATTAAAAAATTAATAGGAGCACGAGATAAGTATATGAACGTGTTAAAAAATTTATATAATATAAATTATTAACGTTTTAAATTTTATAAAAATATATAAAATTTTAAATACGATTATGATATAATCACAGTAAAAATACGTAGATGACTATATCTATTTAGTTTTCGTGCAAGGTGAATTCAAGCTTTTCCCCCATTAGTATACCGAATATGCTTCATTTCCAGCCTTGAAATCTCTCCGTTTCGAGAAACAAGGAATAAATTAGGGAAAATCTTTTGTAAAACAAAGATGATGTGAGAATAACTAATAATCGAGCAATAATACTCCATAATTGCATGAAATCACAGTTGTATAAACCCAAAATGTTCTGGATTCATACCTGAGGTACATGCTCAATTTAGAATCGAATCTATTAAGGTTTGGGCGAATCGGATTAAACAATGTACTTTAATCTATTAAGATTGTAACATTTTTAAATTGTTAAATTAAGAATATTTTGCTGCATTTACATACACCTGCCAAAGTTTGGAGTAAGGATAGTAAGAAAAACTGTTGACTTGAATTTTTCTTTTTTCACCTGACGAAATTAGGGGAAAAACATAATGATCTATGATTAAAACTAAAAAGAAAAAATGAAAATAAAAAATTATTTTCATTCTTCATTTAAGCATTATCCAAGCAATGTGAAACCGGAAATCCCCAGCACTTGAAATCCGTAACAATATTAAATCCCAAAAAATCAATTGCATAAGTTGAACTGAGATGAATCCCCGAAATCATTTGTGTGCAATTATAGTTTGTTCAATTACCCAAAAATCCCTTGGATATCAAATAATTAGGAAAAAAACAAACACCAAAAATCGTTAGCGCATAAGCTGAAGCAAAATTACCCAGTATTTGGGTTACTGCTATATTTCACGTCAAAACCCAAAGATTTTAATATCCCAAAATTTTTTGAGGCCACCCATGGAATCGAATTAGTATTTTTTT
>JBBYHO010000004.1:26887-42246 GCA_038382025.1 Adansonia gregorii | reverse complement strand
AATCTGCAAGCCCTAGAAAACGACGAAGAACAAGATTCCCAAGACAACCGTCTCTCCGTTCATAACGCTATCGACGTCTCTAGGCTTCGTCCTTCCGAACTCGAAGAATTTGTCAAAGGTTCAATTTTTTTTTTATCATTTTTTCTTCTAAATTTTTGTAAATTCAGTTTAATTTGTCTAAACTGCTTCAGCTTAGAGGAAATTCCGGTAAATGTAGATGGATTTGTGTTTCTTCCGAAACTTTCGAACTTATGTCTGTTTAAATTCCATATTTTTTAATGTTTTTCTCCTCAAGAAAACCCCTAACTGTTTTGTTTGATTTCTTTTTTATTAAATTCCTTTTTTCTGGGCTGCTGAGAAGATAAGTCAACAAAATAAGTTGATTTGGTTTTGATGAATTATTAGGAAAAATCGATTTGAGTTTCTTATTTTCCTTAGAATATAACAGTAGAATGTTAATGTTTTAATGTTCCTAGCATTTTGAAAACGCAAGGTTTATTCTTTTTACACGATTTCATATTTGTTTTCCTTTTTTGGCACAGGGGTAGCCTTTGATCTGTCGGATAAAGAGCTCTTCTGTGTCGAAGAGCAGGATGTGTTCGAGCGGGTGTACTCGTTGGTGAGAGGTGTTTTGAGTCTCACCCCGGCTTGCAAGTTTACTCTTGCAGAAAGTCTTCGGTCCAATCTCAGTGTTCTGCTCCCAAATGTTGATTCACTCTTTCGTGTTTCTCAAGTTCAGAATGATGACGATGAAACTCTGATGCTTGATCGTGTCACTTCATATCGTAATGCTTTTAAAATTTACACCTTCTTTCTGTTTCACATTATTTTGACCGAGGAGTTTAGCAGTGGTTCTAGCAACAATGCAAAGGTATAGCCCTGCTACCCTTGCCTCCCTTGCCACGCATTGCTGCTGTTGGTGTTATGTTTCATAGTTTTTATTGGTCATTTGTCAGATGACAGCTAGTATTCGTAAGAAGCAGCCAGTAAACTCATGGGATTGGGAGTTGCAGAGAGGCCGGATGCTTAACCTGATTGCGAACTCTCTAGAGATCAACCTCTCGTTGCTCTTTGGATCAGTTGACCCAGATGAAAATTATCTATCTTTTATTGTGAAGTAAGTGAACTCGTCTAACTAATCCTACAAGCCATGATAAACTCTGTGTTCTATGTTGAAACGGAATTTACTTCTGATTCTGGTTTTGCAGAAATGTGTTTTCTATGTTTGAGAAGGTCGCACTTCTAAAGGACTCAGAAACTAGAAACGCTCTATGTCATATCATTGGGGCTTGTGCTACAAAATACCACTACACAGAGCAATCATCTGCTTCAATCATGCACCTTATTCACAAATATGACTTTGTTGTTACCCACATGGCTGATGCCGTTGCTTTTGCTGAGAAGAAGTATGCTGATGGAACACTTGCATGTTCTCTTATAAGAGAAATAGGGAGGACTAACCCCAAATCCTATGCAAAGGATACCGCAGGGGCTGAAAATATTGGGCGCTTCCTGGTGGAACTTGCTGATCGACTACCAAAGTTAGTGTCGACTAACATTGGACTTTTGATTCCACACTTTGGCGGGGAATCTTATAAGATAAGGAATGCCCTTGTCGGTGTTTTGGGTAAGTTAGTTGCAAAAGCATTTAAGGATGTTGAAGGTGAAGTAAGTTCTAAATCCATTCGTCTTCAGACCAAACAAGCCATGTTGGAAATTTTGCTGGAGCGTTGTAGAGATGTTTCAGCTTATACAAGGAGTCGAGTTCTTCAAGTTTGGGCTGAGCTATGTGAGGAGCATTCTATTTCAATTGGTTTATGGAATGAGGTTGCAGCTGTTGCTGCCGGGAGATTGGAAGATAAGAGTGCCATTGTTAGAAAATCCGCATTAAATTTACTAATTATGATGTTGCAGCACAATCCATTTGGTCCACAACTCCGAATAGCTTCATTTCAAGCAACTCTGGAGCAATACAAGAAGAAGCTAAATGACCTTGAACCAGCTAAATTGTCTGAAGGCATGAAGGATGATGTACCCTTGAATAATGACTTGTTTAATAGTGATGGTGAGGTTGATAATTCAAATGCTCAAGAGGTCACCAGCTATCAATGTGAGAGTTTAGGTGATAGTTTCCCCCATATGGAACAAGATATTGCTAGTAAGGATAGTTCTGTGCCAGATGTTGGGAACTTGGAGCAGACTCGGGCCTTGGTTGCCTCCCTTGAGGCTGGTTTGAAATTTTCTGAGTGTATATCTGCCACAATGCAAACACTCCTTCAATTGATGGCTTCATCTTCCGCCACAGATGTCGAGAACACAATTCTCTTGCTGATGAGATGTAGACAGTTCCAAATTGATGGTGCAGAAGCCTGTCTACGTAAGATGTTGCCACTGGTAGGCTATAATTTGCTATCATACATTCATGTCTATCTTTAATTCTATTTCATCTTTTTCATCTTTTTGTGCTTTTGAGGTTCGCTATCCTGTAAACATGATTTTTTATAAACATTTAACATGAAAAGTGTCTGTTTCTGGATTTTTCAGGTATTTTCTCAAGACAAATCCATATATGAAGCTGTAGAGAATGCTTTTGTAACAATTTATGTTAGGAAAAGCCCAGTGGAGACCGCTAAAAATCTTTTGAATTTAGCCATAGAGTCAAATGTAGGGGATCAAGCAGCCCTTGAGTTAATTGTTGGTGCCTTGGTGTCTAAAGGTGATATATCCAGTGGTGCGGTATGTTCACTTTTATGTCTTTGGAATATCCATGTTGATTTTGCATTAAAATCATTCCTTGGTTTTGTATGGAAACCTAGAAGGGTCAAGCCTTCTTCCCTTCCTCGGAATTGCTTTTTCTTGTTGCCAGTTGTCACGAATAAAATAGATTCACAAGTACCCTAGGTCTCTACAGTGGGACGAAAATTCTGAAGCTGAAGTTCTGTATGGTTTATAATGTATGAATCCATCTGTGTTGGAATCATTTTCTGATAGGTTTTAAGGCATTGTTTTATTTTGTAGATCCACATATGGAATTGGATTTGCAACAAACGATTTATCATGATTTTCATTGCTTAAAATTTCTTTGCGTTACCCATAGAGGGAGGGATTGAAGTGACTGAGTTTAAGGTGTTTACCTATTGCCAATAACAATTTAGTGCAAGAAAGTCTGAATCATATCATTGATTAACTGTGGTGTGTCCTCCCTAGAGAGAGTTTTTGCTACAATTATGTCACAGTAAAAAGTCTGCTCTAATAAAATCAATGATTCAATTTTCTCCATTGTTCCATTTTCTAACAGATATCAGCACTTTGGGATTTCTTTTGCTTTAATGTTAATGGAACCACTGCTGAACAAAGTCGTGGAGCTTTAGCTATCCTCTGCATGGCGGCAAAATCATCCAGTGCAATTCTTGGCTCTCACTTACAGGACATTATGGACATTGGGTTTGGTCGTTGGGCTAAACTGGAACCTTTGTTAGCTAGGACAGCATGCATTGCTATCCAGAGATTGTCTAAAGAGGACAAGAAAAAGTTGTTACTCAGTAACGGCAGCCGAATATTCGGTATTCTGGAAAGCTTAATTACTGGCTTTGGGCTTCCAGATAACATATGGTATGCAGCTGCTGATAAAGCAATAGGTGTGGTATATACTATTCATCCAACTCCAGAAACGTTAGCAGCTGATCTTGTTAAAAAATCTCTTAGTTCGGTTTTTGATGGTAGTGGAGGAGATGCATTACATAACGACATTCTTAATAATAAGTTCATTGTACTTTCCACTGTTCAAGTAGCAAAGCTTAGCAAATACTTATTTGTCACAAGCCACATTGCCATGAACCAACTGGTATACATTGAATCTTGTGTTCGGAAGATCCAGAAACAGAAAGGTAAAAAAGAAAAAGTGGATTCTGAAGGTACAGCAAATGCCGAAACACAAAAGGTAAGAACACAGGGTAACCTGTAATTTGTTTCTTAATTATGAAACCTGTTATGATTTATATACCTGCTGATGTCTTACAGGATACTAGCATCAATGCTGAACTGGGTCTTGCTGCTTCTGAAGATGCAGTGCTTGACACACTTGCTGAGAGAGCAGAGAAAGAAATTGTTTGTGGTAGTTCCAGTGAAAGGAATTTGATTGGAGAGTGCGCACCTTTCCTCAGTAAGCTGTGCAGAAATTTTGTTTTGATGCAGAAGGTGCATGCTGCAGCTGTTCCTTCTCTTTTCATTTCTTTCATTTTCCTAAATTCCTTTGGGTTCCATTATCTACTTTCTCAATAAAGAGCATTGCTTTTATGATTGAAGTCATCTCCTATCATGGGATCAGGTTCAAATGATTCATGATTTCGAAAATTTAATATCATGACATTTGCAAAGTTCTTGAGAAAAATCTCAAGTATATAGATCAAATATAAAATAAAAGTACACTAATTAGGAACTATAAAAATAAACTCATTTTAACTTCTTGTGGAAATGAAATGAAGATACTTCTCTTATTCTGTATTAGATTGCATGCATGCTTGTCATTTTCTCGGCGTTAAAAATCTTGTTCAATAAATTGATGCAACTTTTGTGTCTCAGTATCCGGTACTACAGGCCTCTGCAATGCTTGCCTTATGTCGATTTATGATTATAGATGCCACATTTTGGTAACTATCTTTATGTATCTTTTTATTTGTTTTCTGCTATTTAGAGTCCAAATAAGACTTCATGCCTGAATTTTTGATTGAATGGTCTTCCAGTGATGAAAATCTCCAGGTTCTCTTCACTGTTGTGGAGAATGCACCATCAGAAGTTGTTCGTTCCAATTGTACCATTGCTCTTGGAGATTTGGCTGTTCGCTTTCCTAATCTGTTAGAACCATGGACAGAGAACATGTATGCTCGGTTAAGGGATCCTTCAGTTTCAGTTAGGAAGAATGCTGTTTTGGTTCTTTCACATCTCATACTAAATGACATGATGAAGGTCTGACAGGCTGACTATTGGCTTCATATTCTTTGTTTTTATTTTGAAATATATTATAAAGCTTTAGTGTTCTGCTTCATGGCATGTTTGGATCAGGTAAAAGGTTACATAAATGAGATGGCCATACGAGTAGAAGACCATGATGAGAGGATCTCAAATCTGGCTAAACTCTTTTTTCATGAGTTGTCAAAGAAAGGTGAATTGTGATATTCCAACTGTAGAGATGACTAACATCTATATCCTTGACTCATATAATATAGCATCTAATGCTTTTCTTTCCAATTATTTTGGCAGGAAGCAATCCAATATATAATTTACTCCCAGATATCCTTGGCAAATTATCCACCCAAGATCTGCAGAAAGAGTCTTTCTGCAACATCATGCAGTTCTTAATTGGTTCCATCAAGAAGGTACACATTGTTGATCTGAAACTGAAATTACTGTTCTTTATGATTCTTGTTAACGTGATATCTATAATATTTTTCAGGACAAACAAATGGAAGCACTTGTTGAAAAGCTCTGCAATAGGTTTAGTGGGGTCACAGGCATGCAATCTTTGATTTCTTTAAATTCTCTTTGTATTTATTCATTGAAGATGATATTCTTCTTATAATGTCCTCTTTTGATTATTATTGTTTCCATGTTCTTGAAATTTGGTTAAAAAAAGTTAAAAAAATAATGATAAAGAAAAATTCTGTAGAATATTTCAATTTACCATCAACTTCTGACATTATTTAACCAAATTAAAAGTACAATGTTAAAATTGCAGAATGATAAAGTTGATTCATTCCCCTAAAATACAATAGTAAATTTTTCCCTTACTCCTTGTGTTTATTTTGTGTACTGTGTCATCTTACTACTTTGTTTAAGCTTCAAAACTTATGAATGTTTTTTCTTGAGATCAGTTGCTTTCTTTCTTATATTTATATTTTTAATTATTAGGAATGCTTTTCCTCCTTTTTCGGCTGTGGACAATTGCATTATATTAAATGCTGCTTAGGTTGTCTATTTAGTTGAAAGAATAGATTATTTTAGACCTATAGGTTTCTGTCACATTTTGCTGCCTTTCGTAGGATGTGCAGGATCTTGGAAGTAAAATATTTTTTATTCTCTTTATATTGTAGCTTATAGGATTCCAGAGAGCAGCGGCCTCCATGTTTGTCTATCTCTGTTCTCTTTGTTACTATTTTGCTTAACATTGCAAACAAACAATAGTTTATGTATTATGAAGGTAGAAGTTAAATTTTACTTACAAAATGGTTCGTCTTTGCTGCAGATGTTTTGCAATGGGAGAATATTTCTTACTGTCTTTCTCAGTTGTCATTCACTGAAAAGGGAGTGAAAAAGCTTATAGAATCATTCAAGACTTATGAACATGCCCTATCTGAGGATTCTGTGATGGAACATTTTAGAAACATAATTAACAAGGTACCTTTTCTTTTTGGAGTTTTTCTGGCCCTTTTTTAAGCTCAGATGAGCCATTTTCTCACCACATTGTTTTGCAAACAGGGTAAGAAGTTTGCTAAACCAGAATTAAAAGTATGCATCGAGGAGTTTGAGGAGAAGCTTAATAAGTTCCACGTGGCAAAGAAGGAGCAAGAGGTTACTGCAAGAAATGCAGAAATCCATCGACAGAAGGTTGGAAACATGGAAGGCTTTGTTAAGGCTGGACATGATGAAGAAGAAAGTGCAGAATCTGACATTGCAGAAGGTTGGTTCATGAGTTTAAATCATTTCCCTTTGACTTCATCTATTTTCATTCTACTTCCACTACATTATCATTTTCCTTGGATCTCAAACCTGCAAGCTTCTAATAGTGTGTGGAAAAATTGACTTACTGTATATATAATTTTATTGTCACTCAAAACTGTTGGGCACCTTGATATTGGGGAATAAAAGATAAATATAACAAAATTTCAGGTGTTGTTCTGCTGCAATGTAATATACTTAGTCTTAGATACATCATGCAGTAGTAAACAAATGTTATCTTAACATCTTCATGAAGGATTCAAAGGCACTAGCTACTCGGTGAATATTTTGATTTGCAAAATTTTCAGATATGCTTTAATCGTATAATATATATGATGATTGAGGAGAGAGGATTCTGACTGGTCTGACTTTACTTATGTACTTATTAGCATTCGTATTTTCTCCTTTGGCATCTTAGAGAAAGATGTAGCAAGGAAGCTGTTATACTAGGCATTCCAGTAATTAGCTACTGCAAATTGGTATGTGAAATGCAGTGGTTTTGAAAACCGTCTTCCAAGTTTCAGAGGTGTTCTCCTATAGGTCATGCAATATTAGCACCATACGGGCCAAAATTTTCTCCAAATATTGCATAGAGACTAGTGCTATGCTTCTTCCCTCTTTTTACTGTAGGTGGAAGCAACATTTGACAGTTTTATAATTATGATGTCATGATACCATGTGATATATAACGAACATAAAAAAGTACGTCAATATGTTAGACATGTTAGATGGTAACACCTTTTTTCCAGTGTAAGTTAATATTATATCCAGTGTGGTTCTAAGCAAATGTATTGCTGCAATTCTTTGAAATCTTATTCACTCTGTGCACGCTTAGCAGCTCCCATTTTGAGAAAATTGTTTCATATATTTATTTCAGCTTTTTTAAATCACATTTGAAGTAGTGAAGCTGATATCTAACACATTGTATCTTTTAGGTGTTAGCAATGGTGAGGTCATCAATACGTCCATGGAAGGGGAAACCGAGTCTTTGAATGATGAATCAACTTCAAAACTTGTTGAGTCAGATGAATCTTCTGGAGCTTCCGGTGAAGTAATTGAACAGGAGGAGACTGAAATTCAATCACGGAGAGTGGATAGAAAAGGTAATTTTAGCTTTATAACTGTGCTTTTTTTTTTTTCAATTTTCATTGAATGTGTAGTATTGTTACTATGCCACTGTTGTAGGGGTCTCCCAATCCCGAGCTAAAAAGAGCCATATAAAAGATCTGAAGGAGACTTGTTCGCAACCACACAGAGAAATATCAACTCGAAGAAAAAGGTAACTTCTCTGTGTTCTGTTTTTGCTGGCATAATTTACTTTGATTTTTCTTTATACATGCATATATATATATATATATATATACGTACATATATTCTCCTAGCTAATTCTAGCTCACCCTATAAATAGAGTTACTTATCAGTGACCTCGCGGTATTGTACATGGTTGCATACTTGAGCCAAATTTCATGGAATCAGCTGAAGTGCAAGATATCACATGGCCAAGAATGGTGGAATTAAGATGGAAATGCCTGCACCATTTTGAGCCATGATGGCACTTGGTTTTTGTTTTGTGCTTCTTGTGTCTTTAGTGCGCATGTTACTAAATATCAAGACTACATCCTAGAGCAGTAGATATGGTTTTTGGGCCTATACCATATTTATTGGGAAATATCTTCTATGTTGTTGGTGGACAATAATTTAAGAATTTTGGTTTGAGGCTCTGTGCTTGTAAAAATAAGGTGGCTAGACACATTGTTTAAGGGGAAATGGGGATTCAAAGATGATGATTGATTAGATTGTCTGAGGACGAGAATCTGTTCAACCTAGGCTAGCTCACCTATGGGTTCCTGGGAAACCATACCTAAGAAATAAGACATTCACCCTCAAATAAATACATCAGACTGAAAGAAAACCCTCTGATTATCTTTCATCAAGTAGGAAATTACAGAACTGCCACCAAACATTCCATTAAGCCACACATGGGAATAAAAAATGTATAGATCAATGTTACCAATCAGTAAGATTCCTAGAAAGAAAGGTTGGAGATTAGAATGATACCCGTGAACGAAAAAAAGACAACAAAACTCAAACAAATTTACTGCCAAAATATAATTTCAGGAAATGAAACATTATTGAAATTAAACCCGAACTTAATCACTTGAGGTCCTATATCAACCCTAAATCTTCACTAGAATCCCAAATCAAATTGGCTTCTGAACCAGTTTTTCTCTATTAGCTCACTTTAGTCTAATGCTGCTAGTAGTGTTCTCCACTGGCGTTGACCTGAAAGCCGGTTAGGTGGAATTCTTAATTTTGTTTTGATTTGTGTTTTTGCACATTGTTTTCACCAACGATGACATTACTGGTATGTGATTTTTTTTTCCCATTTGATAATGTCCATTACTGATAGCATCATTGGTTTTGTTCCTTGCTCTCTGGTCTTCCTGTTTTGGATTTTTGGTATACTCTATGCTGTCCAGACCTTTTATTTTCCCTAAAATGCCTTGTTCAGTACATATTTGGACATAGTATGAGAATATAATCTTTTACATATATGAAATAAAAAATCATTCAGTATATCTGTGGGGGATTCGTGCCTGTCTATATTTGACATACACCCCAGAGTCCGGGTGACATAGGGTTTAGTTGCATCTAAAATTTTTTTGCAAAAAATCATTAGGTCTGTCTAATGGATGGTGTAAAAAATCATGGATCCAAGGCATTTGTCATTTTCTTATGTACCTAGGAGTAAGGATTTTATTCAGGTGTATCAAAGAATATGGCAGTTAGCCAGACTAGGTGTGATCTTGATGTTATAGTTTCTAGCTCTCCTCTATTACTTACAAATACATGGTTAATCCCATTTATAAGTATAATTTTTACAATTAATAAGTGAATTTTGCATGTGAATGACAATGATGAATGCATTGAAAAGTTTCAACAATAACCATCTTAAACTTTGTCATCACTTGATTACTAGGACAAGGAACACCAAGAACTCAGCCTTTTTTTTTTTCCTCTTTTTATAGCAATAGTTTCTTGTAGATCAAGTTTAAGGAAATATTCAACCATTATGAATGATTTTGCAGGTAGAAGAATGAAATTATTGAGCTCAACATATTTGAGTCTGTCATTGTTGAAAGGGAGAAAGCAAGTTGTTTCTCTAGTTTTATGTGCAATGGCGTTTGTATTTGTAACATCAAATAATACGCAGTTTGCCATGCAATTGCCTTGCATGGACCAATCCTCTTTTAAAACAAAAGGGTCGCGCTATTCCTCTGAAATTCTATCACTATCACTGCCTTTTGTAATATATATGTATATATATATATAGAGTGTAGAATCTGTTGTATGAAGTTCTAACCTTCTGCAGATCATCGTCGACTAATGTTTTTTGCCTTGTTAAAACTTTTATTAATAGTCGTTTTTAGATGACGTATTCTAGATTATCATCTTACTTTTGTTTCAATAATTTTTTTTTTTACTAATTATTGGATAATTTATAAATGCTTTATCAATTAAAATCATACATCAAATATTTTAAATCAAACCAATAATTATTGGAATAACAAGTAAAAGCAAAATAAGGACATGAACCGAATTGAGTTCTATCACTAACTGCCAAACAATGCAAAATACCTTACTGGGTAAACTTGGAATTAGGATGGGGTCATGACCGATAACATCGACAGATTGACACGAGTATCGATTCGTAGGCTGGTGCTGGATTTAGGGTGAGTGAATATTTGATTTGCTCGATTTTAAAATTTTAAATATGCAATAAATCAGTTGAGTTTAAAAATTTAAAATCCAATAAAATTGATAATTGATTTTATCGGTTTAGGCATTATTTATAACTAACGGAATTGAGTTTATAAAATTGATAATATAGTTATTGCATAGAATGATTGAGTTGATTATGATTTAGTATAAAATTTATAATTTATTTATTTTTTTAATTAAGAGCTGATTTTTTCGATCAATTCAATTTTAAATACATACAAGTACAAACCAAATCGATTTATCTAATTGAATTTCATTGAAACAATTAAATCGAACTGAATAAACCAATTAAAATCAACTTAGATCGGTCAATTTAACCGGATAGTTGTCACCCCTACTTTGGATCAGCCGCTGATATTCAACCCTCGTAATTCAGAAAAGTGTGTTTGAATGCTTTGAAAATCTGAGACCACATTCATGTGAAAGAAAAGAATAACAGCACCTGCCTCGGTCTCAGTAAGCTTTGAAAACCAGAGAGCAAAACAATAGGGTGTTATTTATCCTTTCATGTGAGGCAGAGATCAGTGATGGAGATTTCAAAACAACTTTCTTAGAGAAAGAGGGCCATCATCAACTAAATACAAATATTTCTCGATATAAAAAGATAAAGCCGAAGTTGATCACAAGGGAAGCAAATAGCAAGTCTCAAACACATACTGAAATTACAAATTATTAACCTCTATTCAAAATTTCATCAGAAGTATGAATAGAAACTACAACTACTATCATTTTCTGGCAGAATCAAAACGTCTTAAGTGCCAGCATTTCTGCGGCCAACACGAGCAACAAACCCAGCTTTAATTGGAGCAACCGATCGTCCAGACCCACACTACAAGAAAGAATAAGATCATTAAGTAATTGTATCAAGAATTATGTTGGAAAAAAAAAAAAAGACTATCTTCCGCTGTCGAGGGAATTGCACATCGACCTAATTTAGCTCATAATCTATATGGAATTTCCTAAACTATTAATTGAACAAGTATAGCGGGAATCTTATTTATCAAGAATGGATCCATGCTTTTTTTCAGAAGTTTGATTTATGCTTAAAGGTGAACCATTTTCTGATTCTTCTGTGCAAGAAAGTATCATATATTTTAGGCAAGTATTCTCAGGTTGATCAATCTTCTAAGCCGGAGGATCCCCTATATGGATAACACACATTCCACTTGACTGAGCCTAGTTTTAATTGTTTTGCTCCGAAACAAAGATATCCACAGGACTGTTCACCTTAGGCAAAAGGGCAGGAAAAAGGGGGTTAATACCGAACTCAGCCCTTTTTTTCACTTTCACAATGAAACTTCGCTAACAACTCCGATTCTAATCAATTCAGAACTATAATTTTCTCATTCACAGAACAATATAGCAATGTAGGCAGTTGTCAGAACGTCATAAGCCCCCGCTGGTTCCAAAAGATGAAGTGTAAAAATATTATAAAACCCATTAAAATTTTTCTTGAAAAACAAATTTATTTGATGCCAACAATCCCACCAGAAAACTCTACTCCAATCAATGCACAAGGCAGTTTTCAACGAGGCTTCACAACAAAATCGTTTCTCTCTAAAAAGAAGTCAGATAATGCAGGCAGTTTACATAACATCATCAGACTGCGATAGTGGAAAGACTTTCAGCAATGCAACTACTAGAGACCAATAATAATTTTTTTTAAATGTTTACAATTCTAAAAGCTGGGTTATAGAAAAGACCAAGCTGGTTCCCTACTAAACAGGAATGAAAATCAAATCAATTTAACTTGAAACTAAACATAATATTTGTGATAAGACCTAATAATATCGACCATCACAAATAAATTTTGAGTTAGGACCAGCAACTCTAAGCCTTAGATTTGTTATTTTTATTGTCATCAGAATGAAGATTTGAGAATGGAAGCAATTCTTAATCACCATAAGCCTCCAAAAGCACATATTCATTACTAATCATCACCCAAAACAAAGCTACATATAGACTATCAAGCATGTTTAAAACAGTGAGAAGATGAAGTCTGTTGGTCCATCCTACCAAATAAGCATGACCACCCAATCAATAAAAATTTTAAGTACTACAGGTACTAAGATAATGAGAAGAAAAGAGTTCTATATATATATATATATATATATATATATATATATGTAGAAGCACCAGAGGCATGTAATAGCATACTCATATTGGAAGAAGAACAAAAGGGGTTGAAGAAGAATATGAACATTATTACCTTCTCACATCTGAGAAAGAAAAGACGATTCTCCTTTGAGAGAATCGTACCTGGACTTTTGCATCCAAGGCAAATAACATATTCATCTGAGAAAAGGAAACCAAATTTTTCAAAGGAGGTCAATCAAAATATTCCCAGCTTCAAGTTTACATTTGCTATCATCCCAATATAAGTATGACAGGAAAAAGGTACTTACTAGTGTAACGCCTAAGGATCCCTTCAAAATTTTTTGGTGCAAACCTGCCCTTCACAACCAACCTTTGCTGCCCATCAAGTGATCCACTTGTCCCCAGCTCAGCAAGCAAGAACGCCATGACATGGTCTGGTTGTAGATGCATTCTACACAATTTTCACAGCCAAGAAGTTGTTAGAGAGGATGTGGTGTTTGTATGCAACATAGTCAACCAACTTTGCAAATAGAAAACCATTAAATGGTAAACTTAACTACTACACCAAATCTGATTAACTACTAAATGAAAGAATGTTGATAAGAGGACATCAGGAAGTAACATATAAGTCAACAAACATGCAGCATGACCCACACGCAAGCAAAATACTTTTATAGAATAAATAACAAAAACATAAAATCTAAAAATTTCACTTAAAAGAGATATCCAACCCTCAGCCACCCCAAACAGCAGAAATACTGTACATATAACTGAAAAGAGTACAGAATACAGAATACAGAAAAGGGAAAGTAACATACGTCTTGCATAGATCCATGAAATTCACAAATACAGTTTTCTTGGTGCCTTCACGAAGAACTTGTGGAGGCCTCATAACAGTTCTACGCCTATCTCCGGCAAGCTCGGGGTTGTTCTCCCGAAGAATGTTAAACACCCGACCAAGAAGCTGCATTCATCCCATCAATTCAAGGTTAAACAATTAATAAAAGGTACAAAAGAAGACATAGGACATAAACTCAATAAATTTCAACTATCTGTGAAAAGACAATCCCCTTGGAGCTCTTGTAGCCACCAATTGCCCCTTCAAACCTAATAAGATCAAACTCTCCAGAATTATGAAGAGCCACAAAGACAGCCATTCAATCAGTGGCCTTAAGGAAACATAAAAGCATTCTCCATAACAGATCGTTGCGAGTGGTGAAATTCCTAAGACCATATACAAAATTTAAGATTCCATCAAATACAGTTCATAGGTGCATTACCATGACAAGTTCATGAATATCCAATCGATAATATTAACAACATAAAGCACGCAATATCAACAAACCACTGAGATACACACTATAACTCATCATATTCATAATCATGGTCACTTCCTTCCCAGGGATAGCGTTGCCGCAAAACAATGCCATCACCTTCTTCATCCCCATCAATATGATCTAGATAAGTAGTAAAAAAGACATATAAAAAAAAATATTAATTACAGATTTCAAGCAAGAGCAGTATCCAGTTCACAATATTACCAACCACTAGTTTAATGAATGAAAATTCTAACCATCAAAATCATCTCCTGCATCCCCACTTTCCTCATTGAATGTACTGGTCTCAACCTACAATATCACAGTAAGCATCATCAGATTAGATGATCGAGAAGAAACCAACATATCTATTTAATTTAAAGCCATGACTTACTTGTTTCTTCTTCTTCTTCTTTTTCAGATTGCTAAAGTCAAGCCCATCGGAAACTGTAAGTAAAGAGAAGTAAGAAATGAGTCTCCTAGCAAAACATACCACACTTTCTAGGACTCCAACCGGTTGATACTTTCACTATTTGCTTTTCACCCTTTGTCTTTTCTTTTCTATTACATTTTGCTTTTACTTTATCTGTATACTCCTTTATTTGAAGCATCAACGAGACGGAAGTAAGGGTATTGTATGAATAATTGGTAAAAGTACCCGACAAAGCCTCAGTTTTCTCGGCTAACTTGTCGACTGAATCATCTGCAGCGTCCTGTATCACAACCTTCTTCTTCTTCTTCTTTTTAGTCGGATCGAATGATGTCAGCTGAAGCAAAGACATTCATTAATTAAAAAAAAAGGGAAAAAGCAAAAGAAAATTTAAAACAGGCGCAATTGACAGAATCTAATATTGAATTGAAAACTATTGATCAGAGCTTTATGTGAAGAAAGCATAATTCCTTCTTCTTTTTTTTTTTCATTATTTACTATCGAGTTTACTTGAAAAAAAAAAAAACATGAATTTAAAATTTGGAATGGAAATATATATGATTTTATGCCTTTTCAGTGGATTAAAGTTTACAAGTTAACAAATTTTAATAGAAAATCTTACAAAAATCTAATAAACGAACCAGTTTAATCATCTTAATCAAATTCATCACATTAAAAAGACAGCCAAAAAAGAAAAAAAAAAAAAGCTAAAAAGGGAAAAGAAAGACTTACTTCCACCATCTCGTCCTTCACTTCATCGTCTGCCATGATTGCTGCGAAAGCAAAGAAAACCTAATAGTGAAAAGAAAAAAAATTCCAGAACAAAGCAATTGAAAATGGATGTTACAAAAAAAAAAAAAAAAACCCAGAAGCTATGAAGCAAGAAAACAGAGCGCATCTCTACGTAGCGAACAGAGATGGGTAAGGAAAAAAATTGAAAAAAAAAACCTGAACTGAGTGCTTTGCTTTGCTTTATGCGAGTCCCAATCAAAGAACAAAGAGAAATGGCTGATCTGGAA
>JBBYHO010000004.1:0-11186 GCA_038382025.1 Adansonia gregorii | reverse complement strand
AATATATTATCATAATAATTTAAAAATATAAATACATAATAATTTCTTATATGATAGGATAAATAATTTATTTCTAAGTAGTTAAAACTGATTAAACTTATCGAACTAATAAATTAAAATCAATTTTAAATTTTTTTTAATTAATCAATTTAATTCAGATGACTCTTCAAATTTAATTAATTTATTTAAATTTTAAAATTTTAAAATCAAATTAACTAAACTAGAATGCTCACACCTACGATAATATACTAATTAATATTGACTTTAATATAAAAATAAGTAAACGTCCACGTCAAATCATTTGATTGTACGTTGCTTCTTTTAACAAATTTCAGGCTCTTTACCCTGCAATGTTTTTCCCTTGCGTTTTTACTTGTTTTCTTCTTTCCTTTTAACCTTCAATTTTAGTGCGGCTAGCTTGCCATTTCGTGGAGGGATCGAGGATCCACCACCGACATTCTTTTTTTCTTGCAGTTAAAGTTGAATGCTTGAGGATCCACCACCAACATATTCCACTCTGTTCGCTTGATTCTTGTAAATTTGCTTGTTGCTTCATGAGCATGTGACAGTCGGGTTTTGATTTTTTTTTTTTAAAGTTTTTATTTTAACTTTATTTTATCTTAAATTATTTTTTAATAATTTAGGTTTTCTTTTTTAAAAAAAGTTTCAGGGATATTTTTGATTTAATATTATTCAAACTATTTTTTAATAATTTAGTTTTACTTAATTTTGAAAAATATCTTTAAAACACTCCTTAATAAAACTTTCACTTTATTTAAAAAAATTGTAAAAATATGGTATAATTAAAATAGTAATATTTTATTCATAGTTTACATTGTATAATACAATCGTATTAAGTAAATTTCCCCTTAAAGAATATAATATTATAAGTTTAATGTCAATCGAATTCCATTTATTCAATTAAGTTATCAATGTTATACACACTTCTTTATTTAATTAAGGTATTTGTATTCTGATATTTAAAATTTTAATTATTTTTTAAATTTTATTTTATCCGAATTATTTTTTCAGTAATTTAGTTTCAAAGGAAGCCAAAATTTTAGGCTATAATATTTAACGATGCTATGATAAAATTCAAAGATATTTTTTTTTAAAAAAAAATAAAAGGTGGAGTGAAAAGATCATTTAGTAAGTTTATTAATGCTCATAATAAATGTAAATTGCACTAGTAGAATATACAATTGTTGATGAATTCATTTCTCCGGTCTACAAAAATATTCACTTTATGATTTTATTTCTTTTGATAATTTGAGAAAAGATGAAGAAAGCAAATAGGTATGGTTTTGTCATTAAAAAAAAATAAAAGTAAATAAAGACAAATGTAAATAATATATTTTATTCTTTTGCCTGTTGTTATTGATGTGGTTTTTAATGCTAACTAACATTTTCAAATTATAAAAGAAAAAAAGATTTTGATAATCAAATTAAAAAAATTTATTTTATAAATTTAAAAAATTGAATGCATAAAATCACTTGTAATGCATGAGATATTAAAAATTAGTATATATAAAAGTATCAATATAAAGAATCTTTTAAATTGACGAAAATAATAATTTTTCTTTACTAAATATTTAAGTTGCCATTATAAATTATTTTAACATTAATAAGACTTATCTAATTTATAATTAAAAATTTTAATTTTATTAAAATATTTTTTGGAAGATAAATTTATTTGATAATAAATAAAAAATAGTTAAGGTTTGCAATAAATAGTTTTATGTCAAAGTTTTTAATTTTTGATTAATCTTAAAAAGTAAATAAATTTAATTGGTAATAAGAATTATGTTAGTTTTTTTATCTTCATACTATTAATTTTATACACGAACATTAATATATATTAATTTGATATAATTTGAAATAGAAGCAAATTTTATATGTTACTGTATATATATATATATATTGTTAATGAATATTTTAATACTTTTATTTATTTGTAAGATATACTGTAATAATTAAAAATTCATAAATCAATAAGAATTCATGTGTGATACAGATGAAAAAAAAATACTATTTACCTCAAGAAGTAAAAAAAAAAAAAAAACTTGTGCCAAATTGCAACTAAGAAAATAAAAATAGTTAAATAAATAATAACTGCAATTAGATTATTTTCTAGAAATGCCAATATCTTTTATATTTGTACCAAAAAGTAAAAAGATTTTTATATTTTGATAATAAAAAGTATATCATTGCAACGAGAAAAACTATTTTATAGGGAAAGTGCTAATTTATTTTATTTTTAAAATAAAAATATCAAACTTCATCGTTGAAATATTATATGTACCTGCCCTGAAAGGAAAGCTGAAAAATCCTTCCCATAAATCCATGGGGTTTAAGTGCCTCGAAAGACTATTATATTAATGCTATCCTTGGTTGTTTGAAATAACTATTTCGTTATGCCATATTCGATGCGCTACAATCATAATAATTTTTGACAAAATTTTTGAGTCAGGAAAAAAAAAAAAAAAAGCCTTTCTGTAGTGTATGAAGTCAACGTAAAAAAGAGTTTTCTCCGATCATGCAATGGTTTTTTGGCTTGTAAACGTAGGATTTTGTACGATCATCCATTCTAGGTTTGACTTTCGTCTCCGTTCTGGAACTTAGATGCTTATAGTCGGAGCATTTTGGAGTGCTAAATCCTTAACATTTTAGCTCCATTATTAGCCTTGCTATATATTTTCTCCAATTACACTGGATGAAAGTTTAATGCTCAGTGCGTTGGATGAAGGTATCAGCAACATATATGGTTGATGCTTCAATAAGAGTTGTAAGTTTTAACTGCTTCAAGTGGAAGATGTTCGACATCAACTAAAAATTATTGACCTCTGTTTTTACCTTGATAGGTTATTTCAAAATTAATGGGGAAGACACAACAATGTTGAGTTCTTATACTTCCCTTGCAAAAAATGTGCGACTTCTTTTAGAGTTGTTAGATATATATATATATATATTTTAAAAACTAGTAGAACACCAAATGACGGATTTTAGTTGAGGTAATTTATTATTAGTTTAGTCCTGAAATATACTTTTCATCATCGTTCCAGTCTTAAAATTTTTACATGTGAACTTTCAATCCTAAAACTTATCAATTTTGTATGTTAAACAGTAGTGTTTTTTTTTTTTTTTTTGGGTTACTTTCCACAGGATTCGTTAAAGATGTCACGGAATGAACATAATTTTATTTTTATGTATAAAAAAGTCAAGACTTATCCTGACCAACGATCAAAGTAACAACTTGAGATTGCTACCTTTCTTACCATAACCGTAGCTTTTTTCTTTCTTTCGATGTGCCCTTGCCCCTGCGGGTGTCTTGTTATTGTCTGGTGCAAATAGGTGCAACATGCAACCGGGTCGGTAAACCTGCTATCGTTACTCCACTCGCAATTGTCCATACTAATGTAGCATGACCGAAAATCCTAGGCGTATTCATACAGATGAAGCCACTGATGTTGCCAATGCTGGTATTGATGGTTGGTAAATCTATTACTGATAAAATGAAATTGGAGAGTAGTGCGAAACCTTTATTTCCAACAAAAAAGCAGACAATTGGCATGTTACTGGCACTCCGTTAGTCTCTCCTATGATGACAAATCTAGTATCACAAAATATTTTGAGAAAAAAAATACTAAAATCTAATTGCATTACTCAATAATCAATGTTTATTCTGAGCTAAATATGCTCAAAGACTAAGCTACCCGATCAAGCCCGAAAATCTATCTAATATTTGAAAAAATTTGGATAAAAATATCAAACCAAAAAATGAACTTGAATAAAAAAATTAAATCCAATTAAAAAAATAAGCTAAACCTTTGCTCCACCCTTCAAAACCTGAACCCGAGTTAGCTCGACATATTTTACTATTATATTATATATATTTATTTTATATTTTATGTATTATATAATTTTTGTTATATAATAATACATATATAATATTATAACGTAAACTTTAAAAATTAAATTAAATTATTTATATTTATAAACTTAATAAAAAAAACCTAAACAGACTTAAGACTTTTTATTTACAAATATAAACGGATTGAACAAAATTCAAAGCTCATATTTTGAGTTAAACTAAACTTGAATAATCATATCTAATATCAATATCATACTCAAACCCAACTCAAATTAAACTCAACTAAGCCTATTCTGAGCCATGCAGGCTGCCTGAATGCATACACAATCACCCTCTTGGATTTAGGATACAGAGAATTGTCAAGCATGTTGAATCTGTAGCTTCATCAGCAATTTAATTCTTTCAGCCCTAAATATTGAAAGCTATGTTGAATTGTAAACCAATAGCTTTAATACAAATTTTTTTTTTCGAAATCTCCACCTTTCTGCGGGTAGAAGCTGTGATTACGGTCAAGGCCGCAATTATTGTCGTATTCACAGGATCAGGTGGAACAGCAAGGTATGTATCCTTCCTATTAGTTGTTAAGAAAGGTAATATATACCCTAAACCCTATAGTAAAATAACGTCAAGCATGAAACAACTATGCACTTTGTGTATGCAGGCAACATGAGGTGAATTACGGTTGAAACTTTCCATGGATCATGGTAAATCTATCAGATTGCGCAAACCTAATGATCAACCCCTAGTCTTTCAAAAATGTTGGTGATTCCTTGATCAGCTTGGAGGGAAGGCCAGGTTCTCTACATACCTATCATTTCAAATACTACAACCAGCAAAAGAACTAAACATCCGTTCCCCAATTGAGTTAGATATCTCTCCCCACCCTACAAAATCTCCCCCAACCAAGTTAGCCAACAATGTGTCTGAATGACAACCAGTCACCTTTTCGACTCATTACTAGTTACCAGGTGAGAATAAAACCCTTCATCCCCCTTTGGGATATTTTCTGTTCTTTTCCTGCAACAAAACCATGAAGCAAGCACAAAAAGAAGAATGCCAGTTTCTTCAAGCTTAAAGTTTCTCATCTTCCAAACAATCTCATGCATCATTCCCACATCAAATATGTTACAATAACATCCATTTTTAAATGAAAACTCATTGCCAAACTCTGTAACGTTATGAAGACTGCATGGATATAGAAATGTAGCAATACCCTTTCACAATGACATTATATTTCATCCTCCTCAAAGGGATCTCGTTCAGGATAGTCACCAACCTGGAAATGACAGGAAATGCCATTCTAAGTTTCAAATCAATAAAAGCAGTAGTAAAAAAAATTAAGGACAAAAATAAGAGTCGATCAGCTGTTTTGACTTTGGATAGACTTGTAAGATATATTCAACAAAGAAGTCTTGCACAGTTCTTTAAAACATAAATTCAAGAAAAGTACCCAGTAATTTGGCTTATGCTTAGTCACTTCATAGTTTGCACTTGGTACAGTGACACTAGGATAGGACTTCGTTCTAAATCCTTCAGAGCAAAAAGAACTTACTTACTGATTACCCTAGAGTACAATCTGCAAAGAACAAATGTCAACTACGTTTATCCCACATTTTAATCTGCCTATCACTTTTTGTATGTCCCATTCACTACCATGAATACCATTGGCACTCAATGTTAATTTTGCTCTTATATTTGTAATTATGCTAAAAACGACAGTTAGAAGAAAACATAAAATAAAACCAATAATACTATTAAGGTTAAGTATTAGACATATTGGTAATAAATTATACCGTAGAAAATTTGCTTTCTCAAAGTCTCTGCAAATCCATCATGGACTAATAAACCTAGACAGTGGAATGGATGGAACACGCACTATAGCTTTCATTTACCGTAAATGAAAATATTTTGGAAGAGATGCTATCACAAGGGTTGGTGATGGAGAATGGAGATGTGATAATTAAAAGATTGGGAGATTACTATACGTATTTTATGAGTACAATTGTAATCTATATAGGATATTTTAGGGCATTTTCATAAATATATTCACTTCTTTTCCACGCATTACAGTTTTTTACATTTTATTAGGGTTTTGGCTGTAGCTATAAATATCTACATTATTCTGATTCAATTAGGTTTTAGATATTGGATATTTGAGTTACTATGCTCCTTAGATTTCTGCTCTATTGGTTCTGTATGGTGACACTAAGTTCTTCTGTTTCTCTTTGATTTCTGTTTCTCTCTGATTGCTATCTATTTTTGGATTTCTCTCTTGATTTTTGTATTCTACCTGTTCTCCCTACTTTTCCTACATTAGTTGGAAGATCTGCTCAAAACCTCAAAATTGGCGACAAGAAATCAAATTCTTACCGGCAGTAGATAGCTCTTGTGCTTCACTGAAGTAGGAGGAAGAATTCTAAGACTACACTCTATTTCATGAAGAAAAAAATTCCAACTTGGCAATTTGTCATATCACACTATTTTTCTAGGTAAATATGCATTAAGAGATCTTGCAATAAATGGTTCATAGATATCTAAAACAAGTAAGATGCTAGTGCGTAAGCAACTTGCAAACAGTTAAAGGCAAGCTCCTGGAATTTATCTTGCTGAAGCAGTGGAATACTTCATAATAGGATGTATCTACCTAATATATTTGAACTAGACAAGCCCTCAGTGGAACCCCAAAATGCTTACATCACTAATCATAGTTGCATACAAACCTTTACTTTGTCAGGCCTAACCATTGCACCACAAAGTTGAGGGCATTGAAAATATCGTCTTCCTTTCACTCTGCAGTATAAGCAACAGATAATGTAACAAATGAAAATCAGTACTGCACAAAAACTCGGAGAGATGAAGAGAAGAATTACTTCCAGAGAGCCTGGTTAAAGCACAAAGTAGAGAATAAAACCCACACAGCTGCCAACATGAATTTCATCATGACATAATGCTATAATTCATAATGTTGAGGGAAACAAGGAGTGCTACACCAAGCAAATTGTGGTCTTACAAATAAGGCCCTGCATATAGATCCTTTATACTCTGTTATGCAACTACGATGAAAAATGCTAACTCGATCCAAAAGGTTCTGTGTCATTTTTCTGATTTCCCACAGTGTTCGTCCATCATTAAACTCAAAGCATTGAAGTTGTACCCTTTTATTTAGATAAAAAAATGCCTCCAAACATGATAGAGTATTTAATGCGCATCCTCACTCCAAATAGGATTTACAGATTTACTGCATCTGTGTTTGAAAAATCTAATTACCTTGAACATCAAAAAAAAAAAAAAATAAATAAATAAAAATTAAAATGACGTTATCGACAAAACATATTGCCTTCTAGGAGTTTCTATCACAACAAAAAAAAATATAACTACATAACGAGAAAATATTGGAGAAACCAAAAAAAGGAAAAAGAAAAGAGTGAAAAGAAAATAAGAATATAGAGTTTACATACATGCCATCATGTTTTCCTAATGGTTCATCATACTGAACTCCAATCCAGAAGCCTGGCCCTAATGCTTCTGCTCGACCCACATATCTGACAACCCCTCTTTTCTCTCCTGGTTCAACATCACATCTGTCTCCTACCTGATTTGAAATAATTGAAAAAGAAAGGTATGCCACATAATTTGAAGCAAGCTGGCAAAACAGCCCAAAAGACATTTGATATGTCGACAAATAAGTGGGAAACAAACTAAGGACGCTTTTTACTCCATGAAAATAGGGTGCAAAACAAATTCCAAAAGTAATATATACATAATACATTTAACATGGTTGAATTTAAAACGGTGTTTGCTTGTTGGTAAGCATTGTCAAGCATGCAGTAATGAATTCGTTAAGATTTTGGCCTTCAAAAATCATTTTTATGTTTCGATAAGTACAACTAAACTTGTCATGATTAAGTGAGCACCATTTGTCAAAAATAGGGAGCAAAACAAATTCCAGAAGTAATGTATACAAAATACATTTAACATGGTTGAACTTAAAAACTGTGTTTGCTCATAGGTAAGCATTATCAAGCATGCAGTGGTGAATTTATTGAGATTTTGGCCTTCCAAAATCATTTTATGTTTAAATAAGTACAATTAAACTTGTCTTGATTAAATGAGGACTGTCTATCAAAAAAGTTGGAATTGTTCCCATGTACCAGTTGCAGCAAATTTCTTGGCAATCAAATCAAAGTAAAAAAAAAAACAAAAAAAAAAACCCCACTAAATACCAAGGATTCTTCTGAGTGCAGTTGACCAACCACTAATTCTCAAGAGAATTTTGCATACATTATTTGCAACATTTTAAAGATTTGTATATTATTGCAGAAACATAAGCAATCATGAAATATATGCAGAGAGGTGTATAAGTTTATCATCCCAGAACTACACATTTTCCAAGCCCTTTATTTGCCACAGTAATACACAATCGATCAGTCTAAGATCTTCATTAGCTTCCCTTATGCATCTAGAATGAAAAACTATAGGTCTTAATGATCATTTACTTGACACTAAAATTAGATATCAGGAGGCCAAAAAGAAAAGCACTCAGCAGAAAATTAACTAATCTCTGACCCGTAAAGATGATGAAACTGGAAAAGTTAGCTAGCATTGAATTTTATTACTCTTTCATCAGCAAGAAATCATTGTCATGTTGGTGGGTAGAATGCAACAATTCCAGCTGGGACTATCAGTGTTCAAATGGATATACCTACAGAGGATAAGGTATTATCTTGCTCCCTTTTCATTATCAACAACAACAACAATATTTTATTTCCTCGGGCTGAAAGTCAAAAACAGTGCTTCAATAATTTTGCAAACATGCCAACTAAGGCTGGAGAAGAGGAAGGTAAATATATAAACCAACCTTGATATTTGCACACAGGTCTTCCATGTAGTCATCTGACATCTGTAAATGATTTCAAAATCAATTAAGCCAAGGACAGCAATAGCAGCATTTTCTACATGATATCACTGCGTAATAATGCAGTTGGAAGTAGGAACCTTTCCTAGTGGGTAAGCACATAGTGATAGTTGATGCTGTTAAGGATGGACAGCAAAAAACTACCAAAACAACATGTATATCAGGGCAAGAGATACTTACTTTATTCTTAAATGCTGATGGATTTTGAGATGCCATCTTTTCCTTGAACTTCCTAAAAGTACCTGAAACAACAAAGAAGTTTAAACCATTGCAACTAAAAACTAAATTACAACAAAATAAAAGAAGAGGATAACAACTCAAATCAATAACATAACGAGTTTGGCTTTTACAGGATAACAACTTACCGGAACGTTTATTGTATTCATCTTCAGAAATGGAGTACTTTTCGACTAATGAAGTATCTTCAAGCCACCCTCCAGAGGTTATTGATGAGGGATCAAGATCTATAATGTGTATTCGGAACCTTTTAAGGTAAAATGATTGAATCAAAAGGCATTAGTTTAAATGTGTAAATTGATAAAAGTAGGGTTAACAACAAAAATAAGAATATAATTGGAAAAACTCTAACCCATCAAGTGGAGCATAGAAGCCAAGAGGTCTTGAATCATCACTTAAATCCCAAAGTTTATTCTTACAATCATCGTATAGCTCTAATCGCATTGAATTTACTGAAGTCCCACATTTCTTCCATAGCTTTTCTTTCACTGCTTCCACGCTCATCTTTAAACAAATGACAATTGTTCAACTAAACTTTGTTTCTTTTTTTTTTTTTTTTAATTTTGAAAAAAAAAAAAAAGGCTTATGAATAATTTAAAGAAATTGTTGAAAATGAAACCTGAAGAGAGAAGCGAATATCAGCTGTGAAGCTTTTCAGGTTGGAGTGAGTGACTCGAAGCAGAACCGAGTCATCGCCCTCAATTTGCAACAGTGACGCCATGAGTCTTTCGATATTTCTTTGATCTGATTTTGAGAATTCAAATTGAAGTATACTAGAGTTCAAACCTGGTGATGCATTGGATTTAGATTGTGTTGAACTTCGACACTCCAATATTAACTTAGCAAGATCTCAAGATATTAAGGACATATCAAAATATAAGTACAGCATATGACTGAACCTAAGGAAACATAATTAGAGCTTGGTAATTGTTGTTTTTCAAAATAACAAAAGTTATTCATTCAAAAGACAAGTACATCGATGAAGGTTAAACAAACAAGTTTTGTAGTCCGTCCTGTTCTCTCAAAGCATGCACCAATTTCATCTCTAGCTAACTTAATGTCATAAATCCTCAACCACTGAGATGGGTAAGCCATGTGTGGTTATATGCAATCTCGCTCTTATAACTTATCTTTCTACACATGATAAAAGCTTTCTAGATGCTTATCAACTGGGACAAGAATTCCTTCCGTGCATAAGATCCAACCAGTTTGGAAATTTGACCTAAAGAGAGCTAAAATCTCGCCTATTGTCTTAATTTTATCAATTGCAGCCTACCTTATTGTTTGACCCTTATTGAATAAATTAGTCTGCTCTTTAAAGCTCTGCTATAAAATAAAATAGAATTGTATTCCACTGGATATAAGATTACAAACAGGGATGTGTAAGATATCCACCCACCATAAAACCTCCCAACCATACAGCTGCTAAAAACAAAATTATAACAGGCAGTAAGGGTCATTGATTTATTGCGAAAAGGAAAGAAAAACATTATATAAAAGAGACTTGCAGGAAACTTAATAAATCATAGAAGAAGAAAGAAAAATGGTTGCAAGCTGATGCTGGTTTGCATATTACAAATGCCAATGAAGCCTTAATTTAGCATTGGCGCGAGAGCACAATAAGGATATGAATGAGATGGACAAATTATAGGCTTTAGGGATTCTTAATACTTAACAATATTCCTCTCATTTTTTATATCATGGAAATCTAGCTTATATATCAATTAGAGGAAGTAAGGATCATTGATTTTCTTTGAGCAGTATCATGAGCTAGCAGCTTTGTAATTACTGTTTTTTTTTTTTTGACAAAACATTACATGAATCAAAGGCTGGATCATGGGTTATCCAGAATTCGTGCTAGACTTTGGGGAGATATATATGATTGATTCCACGATCAAGTCAATTACCAGAGCAAAAGTTTTGGTAAGAAACATTGTAATTAAATCTACATTAAATACGCTTCTATTATTGCACATGAGGCTACAATATGAAAAAAAGAAATAGACAAACCTGAGAAAGAAACGGCGCCAGCACCGGCGTCAGGGGGAAACAGTAGGAAGAGAAAGAGGAGGCAACCGTGGAGAAGAGAGAGTCCAGCGCAGCAGGGAAGGAAAGGCAAGCTGGCCGGCGGAGGGGGAGAAGACAGGCTTGCCGGCACGGGGG
>JBBYHO010000003.1:23713546-23746854 GCA_038382025.1 Adansonia gregorii | reverse complement strand
TCTCTCTCTCTCTCTTATATCCCTAAATTTGTTGCTTTTTTTCTTATTTTGTCTAGGTCCTTAACTGCCCATCAAGCATTGAAACAAAATACAACCCTAAATCAAATGATCTTCTTCCTCTACTAAAAAAATCTCTCTAACCCATATCCATGGCTTCAAACTATGGTGGTCAATATCGTACTAATATCGACCGTATAAATATTTAACTAAACTAGTATGCATAACTTTTGGTATGTTCTAGTTTAGTGCTGTCTTATACCAATCGCACTAATAAGCACTAGCCTATTTCGATTGTACTAGGCAAAAGTAGTTGTACTAGTCAGTACATAACATAAGCTTTTAGAAAATTTAGACTTATATATATTGATCTTAAATTTGATGAATAGTAGATATAATTACTCATAAATTTGATGAACATCAAACAAAATTACTTGTAAATTAACTAAACTTGTACATATAACCTTTGGTATTGTTCTAGTTTGATACTATCTTGTACCAACCGTACTAATAGGTACTGACTTATTCTGATTGTACTAGGCAAAAGTAATTGTATTGGCCAATACATAAGATAAGCTTTTAAAAATATTAGACTAATAGTGATCTTAAATTTGATGAATATTAGATATAATTATCCATAAATTTGATGAATATCAGGTATAATTACTTATAAATTTGATTGTCGTTAAAAAGTTTCAACCTAACTAACTGGACGAAATTAAGTTCTATCACCCACGTGAGGAGCTCCAACTTTTTTCAAGCAACACATAGTATCACAAATTGACCCTCAAAGGTATAACTAGCCTAGCAAAGAGATAATCTTAGGAAGCCCTTCAAACTTACTGTTACTCTACTAATTTCTTTCCTAAGCACTAATATAGGTGTAGACACTTAATTTCGTTTAGACCTTTTTCCAATAGTCCAAAACATCAAAGATTGAGAACTTAGTGGCCACCTAGTTGAAGATGACCTTTTCCACATAGACTAGACATTTTTAAGATCTTTTTCAGTTATACCTAAATGACTGCATGTGCACATGATCGAAAAAATACCATTTTGAAAGCAATTTCTGATAAAAAAATAAACATTTAAGAGAAAAATTAGTTTTTGAATATTTTCTTGTCAATTTTGGAAATCCATTCTTACAAATGTCATCATGGTCAAATTTTTTATTTTTAAAAATTTTTTGAGAATTTTTCATAGAATTTGGAAGTTAACCGTCGTATATTTTTACCAACACTTATATGATATTTATGCTGATACGCACCCTAAAAATCAAAAATATTCATGTTGGCATTTTATACCACAAGGGGTTACTTCTTTAAATTTATTTATTAAATTTGAATTCTTCATAAGAATGTAAGTATCATACTCGTAAAAATTTTTTAGGTAAAAATTGTTTCAGATTTTAGTTTTCATCTTCATTATTTTCTTAAATTAATATGTTGATTAATATGTTGGATAAAATTCATTATTATAAGATTTGAATATATTTTTCTGAATATAGAGTTTTCTACTCTATAAATTTTTTGGTAAGATTTTTTTAAGTTTATAATTTTTAAAATTCTTAAAATATTTTCATTAAATCCATATTAAATCAATTTTTGAAAATTCAATTTATTTTTATGAGTTTTCAATTTTTTTTTCAAATATTAATTTTCTTCCATAAAAGTTTTTCTTGTAAAATTTTACATGTTTAGAATTTTTAATTAAAATTTTCTTATACTTAAAATTTCTCAAAAATTTCATTTAGAGTTCAACATTTGGGATTGTCATAAAAATTTTTTATATTTATATTTATTTTTATTTTGGGCTAAATTTTCTTAATGGGCCTAAAATATTTAAATTTTACAAATAAGCCCAACAAACCCAATAAGCCCAACAAACCCAATAATTTCTCAACAGACCCAATAACTTTGCCAAGCCCATTTATTATTTTTCCCAAGTCTATTTCATTTTCTATAGGCCTAATAAGCTTATTTGCGATTATTCCATTAAGACCCAATTAGGCCCATTTTAATTTTACAACAAAGCCAACAATGCTTTCTCTTTCCAAAAATTTTATTAATTCTTTTGGACTCCAATTTTTCATAAGAATATTTAATTGGTCTTTTTACGTGTTTAAATTTATAATTAAAAATTGTTTAGCAATAACTTTTTATTTCTTGCAATTTAGTCCTTTAACTTCAATTTTTCTTTCCTTTTTCATAAATTTGCTATCGCAATTTTATTTATCCATAAATTTTCATAAATTTATGAATATTTATATATAATTTCAAAATTTAGTAGTTTAATTATACAATAATTAATTTAATCAATATTGAATTTTATCATCAAAATTTAATTTCATCAAAATCATTGTTAGGCCTAAATATTAGCCCACATGACTCAACATTTTAACTTTTTGACTATGTTTAGAAAAAGCAAAGTTCATTAAATAATACTTTTTCAAATAAAAAATATCTAAAAGGATAATTTAACAAAAAAGTAATACATAAAAAAAAAAGAAAAAAAGGGGTAAAGATTAGAAGGCTTTTGGCCAAGTTGATTTTTCCATCATCTAGGCAAAATCCTTCCCCTATAAATAGGGGAAAATTTTTTTTATTTTGAGGCCCTATGCTTCTAAGAAAAAAAACACTAAGAGAATGTTAAATTTTTTCAAGTTTTAACCTTTCTAAGGTGTAAACACTTAGAAAACTTTTAGTTTTTGTTAATTTTATTCATTTTTCTTTCTTTTGGTGAGCCAAAATCGTGATCATGCTTATTGGCAAGCATGATGGCTATGAACCATTTTCTTTGATTTAGTTTTTGTATTTAATTTTTCTTAGCATCACTTGATTTTCTTCATGAAATATGTTATCGTTGATGGGGTGTTGATTTTGTTTTATATATATATACAGTCATGTTGACACTATTTTTTTAATATTTTTATGTTAATATGTTGATAAATATATTAATACGTTTGTTTTTATTATGATTTTCCTTTTATATTTAAGCTTGATGATGTTAATTAATGTTGATTTTCATGATGTTGTGTTGAGAATTTTTTATGGATATATGTTTTGGTCTTGGCAAAATTTCATGGTGGATTTAATTTAATTTATTTTGTTATTTTTATGATGATTTTGATTATTTTGTGATTTTTGGAATTTGTAAGAATAAAAAATAATATTTTCAAATTTTTTATAGCTTCTAATTGGTAGTTCCAAGCTTCATTTTTTGTGTATAAGTATGATTTGTTGAAATTTTGGTGATTTTGGGGTTGTTTTCTAATTATTGAAAATATAAGAACTAAATTGGAAAAATAAAAAAAATTAAGACTTTTAGGCTTGGCCAAAACCTTCATATACGTCTAGGAATGCATTTTATGCATTTTTATCATGTTAAAATACAATTTTTAAACTTAAGAGGCCTTTATGTAATTTTAGAAACTATAGGGACTAATTTACAAAAAAATAAAAAATTGTTCCAAGGCCATGAGTACTGGGCTGAATACATACTATGACTTTTGGTGTGATTTTCATGATTTTTGTGATATGTTTAATGTTTATTTATGATTTTTTCTAGTGTAGAGACTAAATTGAAAAAGTGTAAAAATTTTGATTTCATTAGGAAAATTCTCCATTTAGGGTATTTTGGTCTTTTTGGAATATTTCTAACATTTCTTTGGTTATATAGAGGGTGTATAAAATATTAAAACTTTTCATATTCTTTTAGTTTTCCATTTGTGTATGAAATATAATTTTTAAATGCTTAGGAGCTTAATTGCAATTCTTACATTTGAGGTCACCTTTGATATTTTAATTTCCCATTTAGGGTGGAATGATAATTTCCTATCATTTTAGAGCCCTTAGGATTACCGAGATTCTTTCAAGATGAATGTAGTCCCCAAGGGTTTTTAGAATTGAGTCCCATGTAATCACTGAGATTCTTTTATGAAAAAGGTATACACTAGGATTAGGTTCATATTTTATGACCACTTTAGAGTTCTTAGGATTATTGGGATGCTTTCAAGACGAAGGTAGTCCCTAAGAGCATTTTTGTAATTTTTTCTTAGAACTAAGTCCTATGTAATCGCTTGGGATTTGTTCATGAAAATGGTGTACATTAGGGTTAGATTCATTTTTTACGATCATTTTGAAGTCCTTTTGGTGTGTCGAGATACTTTCATATTGAAGGGATACCCTAGGAGCATTTTGATAATTTTACATCAAAATCAAGTCCTTTAAAGATACTAGGATACTTTCATATCGAAAGCACTTTAAAGGATATTTTGGTCTTATCGACCATATTCAGGTCCTCAGAGTCGAGTTTAGTACATTTAATCTAAACTAGTCTTAAAGCGATTATTATTATTATTATTATTATTATTATTGACTTTTTTTGCAAAACTAAGGTAATGTTTCCAAGTTAAAGGAGCATGTAGAATTTCTTGTAGTATATAATAGGGATTCTACGTATTATTTTAATAAGCAGATATCTTTGTTAAAAATGAAAATCGAGGTTTTTTAAATTTTAATAAAATAAGACCTTTTGTATTCCTCCAAATCTCCAACAAGGTACAAATAATATTTTGATTTTTAAAACCTTTCATATTCCACCGACTCTCCAGCAGGGTACGAAAAAGAATGATAACAACTTTTGTGTTCTTTCAGTCTTTCAGAAAGGTGTGAAAGATATTTTGATTTTTTAAAATATTAAAAACTCAATTTTTTTACACGAAATAATAAATTTGTTTTATAAAATATTATATATGGGAAATATAATTAATATATCATATAGGAAAATTGAATAAAAATCCAAATTTAAGTTAACTTGTAATTAATAAGGTATCAATTTTTGGGTATCATGAGAAGGATCGATCCTTACTTATGATTATAACTGACTCTCGAATCTTTTCATGTTATCTCTGGTATCAATGTGGACTTTGGAGTTTGGTTTTAAAGGTTTCATAACCCTCAAAATATGAACTCCACTAAGTAACCAAACTCACTAGGCCAAAATAGATTGGTGGTGACTCCAAAAAAATGATTGTTTTGGAACGACTATTTAAGATTAAGTCAGGTGAGTAATTCATCTCAATGACTTGTCTCCAACACGAAAAATAGGAAAAAAATAATGATATGGCCCCTAAAAAATAAAAGAATAATGATATGTAGATATATATAGGAACGAGGGGTACACTTGCCTTTTAAGTCGGGTGTGTTAGTGTTCATATCTGGGCTATGTTGCAGTAGCTTGGTTACTTCATTAGGGACAGTTAGAGAGTCACCTTATAGTAATTATGTGTTAACTAAATTTTGATTAATTTGGTTTGAATCAATATTTAATTATAATTCCTACTATTTCTAAAAAAAATTCTTTTTCATTTTCCCTAATGCATTTTTGTGTTTCCTTTAGGGATTTACGTTAAGAGTTTTTTTATTTTAATGTTATGTCATAAGAAAGGTTTGTTTATCCCTTCGCACCCACTGAGCATATGTGTAGTAATCTCTCTTTTAGATCTCTAGAAGGGGTATAAGATACCTAATATTTTAAGTGGATGTGAAGTAGCTCTGCTTTCAAAGGTGTTAGCCTCTGTCTAGGCTAGTGAAAAGCCTATCAGGTCTACATTCCTACGCTTGTCTAAGGTGTTAGCCTTATTAGAGCATGGAAGATACTTCCACTTGAATTGAACCCTTTTTGACATAAAACCAGATGAGTAAGGATAGGGTACCTCGTTAGTCCATTCCAAGCTCAGGAAATTCAAGAACTGATTTAGAGGTTTGACCTAAATCTTATATAGTGTACTTTATTAACCCTCTAGTTAAAACTATACCCAATTTTAGATGTCACCAAAAATTAGGGACATGCAAAGGGATAAATTTATCTTTCTTTTTCTTTTTCTTTTGTTATTTGATTATATGTGTTTATTGGATAATTTATTATCATATTATGTCTCCTTATTACATTTTATTATTATTTGGATTTATTACTTCTTACGAATAGTAATTTATTTATTTATTTCTCTTTTTATCTTTCCTTGGTGCATTTTTCATTTGCATAAAGGGATGTTTGCCTTAGAATAGAATTTCATCTTAGTTAAATTTTTATCAGACTTCATGGCTGAATGACTACATGCAGTGGTTGTTTCCAAAACATTCGAGGAAGTTTATGACGAGTACGAGTTAAATTAAAAGGAAAATAAGGATTGTATACCAAAAGATTTCGTGTTAGAGTTGCTGAGAATTACACACTTAAATCTTTATCAGAATAATCTAACAAAATTAGCTGAGATATGGGATCATTGTGGAAATGCAAAACATACTTGGTTCATAGAGAAGTATGGACAAATTGCTTTTTTGCTCATAATACAGATGGATGAACAATTAATTTGAGCATTAATAGAATTCTAGGATCCCTTATATTGGTGTTTCTCATTTAATCAACATGACATGACTCCAACTATAAAAGATATAATAGCTTTACACGGGTCACGGCCTTTGGAGACGAGAGCCATTTATTGCAAGGAGCGTAACCTAAAAAGTTTTTAGAAGAAACTAGGGCAAATTCTTGACATAGGTTTCAAATAATGCCCTTAATATATTAAGCAAAAAGGGAATATTAGTGTTGTTTCATGGTAATTTCTATGCTATCAGAGTGCGATCAATTAGGGAAGAAGCTCTCGATGCATTTGCTTTAGCTATATATGGCTTAGTTTTCTTCCTAAAAATACTCAAACATTTGGAAACAGCTATGGTAGATCTCGTTGACTGGTTGCAAAGAAATATGTATCCAACCCCTACCATTTTAGCCAAATATAATCTGAGCACTTAGTGCATGTCGAAAAGTAGGTCGTGGCGGATTTTTTAGGAATGCATTGTTGCTACATATTTGGGCCCGAAGTCATTGTTAGCGTGAAGGTGCTGATAAGGTGAAGCCTTACTTTCCAGATTATGTTCTTTTCCAAGAGTTCATCATGAAGAAATGGCCTATGTCGATGTCGCAACATGACCCGGATACGAATCCTGACTAGCCTAACCTAAAATGGTGGGTACCTTTTATTCCTATATATATATATATTTAGATATCCTTATTCGTTTATTTTTTATAGGCCATATAATTATTATTTTATTGTTCTTTATTTTTCATATTTGAGGTCTGAGTTGTGAAGATAAATTGCTCATTCAACTTAACTCTAAATAGTCATTACGAAATGATCATTTATGTATAGTTGCTACCAATCTATTTTGGCTAGGTGAGGTTGGTCACCTATCAGAATTCATATTTTGAGGGGTACGAAACCCTTAAAAACAAATTTCGAGATTTGTGAGAACACCAGAGATCATATAAAAAAGGTTCAGAAGTTGGTTACAATCACAAGTAAGGATCGACTTTATTGTACCACCTTATTAATCATGTGTTAACATAAATTTCCTTTTCATTTGGTGTCAATATTTGATATTTAATTATAATTTTCATATTTAGAAATAAAATTTCATGAAATAAATTTATTATTTCATATGAGTACATTAGGTTTTTAATATTTTTAAAAATCAAAATATCTTTCGTACCCTTCCGGAGCTAGTGGAATACAAAAGGATTTAAAAAATCAAAATATCTTTTGTACTCCACAAGAGAATTAGAAGAATACAAAATGTTTTGTTTTTCTGAAATAAAAAAACTCTTGATTTACATTTTTTTAGAAAGTATATCTTGTTATTAAAATAATTAGTAAATCCACTCTCATATGCTGGGAAAAATTTTATATACTATTTTAACATTCGAGACATTGCCTTGATTTGTAAAATTACAATTTTATTAATAGTACTAATAATAAAAAACCATCCTAAGACTGTTTGGACAAAATGTACTAAACTCGACTCTAAGGATCTGAATTTGGTTTATTTAACCAACATATCCTTTAAGGTAAAGCTTCAACCTAAAAATATCCCAATGATCTTTGGCTTTAAAATAAATTAATAAAATACCCCTAAGGAGTACCTTCGATGTATATATATCCTAGTAACCCTAAAGGATTCTATAATTTCATGAAAACACAAAACTATCCCTATTATATACCTTTGATATAAAAGTATCCTCATAATCATACAGGACTCAATTCTAGGGTAAATTACTAAGATAGCCTTTGGATGTATCTTCAACCTATAAGTATCTTAGTAACCTAAAGGTCTGGATGACATCATAAATAAATTAACTTGTTCCCACTATACACCTTAGACATATAAGTATCCAGGTGATCACATAAGACTTGGTTTTAACATAAATTATTAAAATATCCCTAAGGTGTACCTTTAGCCTATAAGTATCCCAGTAACCTAGAGGACTCAAAAATGATATGAGATGACAATTATACCCTCCATGGGTAACTTAGACATCAAGATTGGCTTAAATTGCAAAAAATTGCTAATAGGCCTCTATACTTTTTAAAATTATATTTTGTACCCTAACAGAGAATTAAAAGAATACAAAAAGTTTTAATAATTTTTACACACTTTTAAAAGACCGGAGGAATGTTAAAAATATTTTTAAAATATCAAAAATATCACATTAACCCTAAAATTCAAAGTTTTTCTAAATAGTCTCTAAAATTTTCTAACTTTGCAATTTAGTCTATATACAAAATCAAAACATAGTTAAACACAAAATTCATCATAAAAAAATTCATGGAAGTCATACCAAAGATCATATAATTGATTCAGCCAATCACCTATAGCCTCAAGACAAAAAATTTTATAATTTTACAAATAAGTTCCTAAATTTTTTAAAATTACATTTCGCACCCTAACAGAAAATGGAAAGAATACAAAAAGTTTTAGTAATTTCTACACCCCTACTGAAGACCATAGGAATATTATAAATATTTCAAAATGATCAAAATACCCCTAAATGAATGATTTTTCCTAATAATTTAAAACTTTCTTATCTTTTCATAGTCCCTACATAATAAAAAATCATAAATAACACAAAACACATCATGAAAAATCTCAAAAGCCAGACCAAAAATCATGAGAATGATTCGGCCAAACACCTATGGCCATAAAACAATTTTTTTCTCATTTCCAAACTTTTTAAAATTACAAAAAGGTATCTAAAATGTTAAAAATGCCTCAAACATGTTAGAGTATGCAAGAAACATACCTCACATGATACTAGAGTCTTTTGGCCAAGTAAGAATGGTCCTAAATTTTTTTTCATATTTTATAATTTAGTCTTTAAATTCCTAATATTACAAAATAATCTAAAAAACATGAAATCATCATAAAATTAAGCATAAAAACATCATCAAAGATTCCTATTAGATTCGACCAAGGTGAAAAACAAACATACATCAATATTTTCCAACTCAACATAATGAAAATAACCCTGAATAAATATCATCAAATTTAAATAGAAAATAAAATCATAAAAAAATATAAATATATTTATCAGCATTATAACCAAAAAATGTTAAGAAAATAGTATAAACATAAACATAAACATATGTATAACAAAATTAATATCACATCCACAACAACATTTCATAAAAAAATCAAGCTATAATTAAAGAGAAAATAAATATGACAACAAATATAAGAAATTGTTTATAGTCACATGTTTAGCCTTTCAACATGATGAGAATCCATAAGTTTTAACATGATTTTGACTCTTAAATGGGAAGGGAAATGAATCAGATAAAGAAAAACTAAAGAAATTAAGTGCTTACCTTTAACAAAAGCTTGGAAAATTAAGTAAAATTATTTTTTATTTTCTTTTTCTTCCCAAATAGCCAAAGCTCCTTACGAAAATTTTCTTCCCCATTTTATAAAGGGGAGAATCAACTAAGGCATAAAAGAAATGCCTTGGCCAAATGGTTTTTATAGGTTTCTCCTGATTGCCTTTTCTTTATTGTTATTCAATTGTTTTGATTTTATTACTTTTAATTTGATTTGATTTAAATTAATTAGGTTTGTCATTTTATGGATTAGGTCATCCGTGATATCATCAAGCTCTAGAAAATTTTGTGTGATATTTATATATAATATATAAAATTATACCATAAAAGTTAATTATGAGGATTAAATTATAAAAATTAAAAATTATGTATGTGAAATAAAATTTCATATGATTAATTTAATTTAATCTAATAACAAAATCAATTTTAATGTTCAAGAAAAAATGAAAATTCTAAACTCGTAAAATCTTATGAAAAAAACCATTACTAAGAAAAATTGTTATATGTAAAAAGATGCAAAACTTATAAAGTAAATTAAATCTTCAAAAACTGATTTAATATGAATTTCACAATAATATTTGAAGAATTTTAAAAATTATAACCTAAAAAATTTACGAAATAAAAAAATTCGTATCTTGAAAATGGGAAAATTCTAAAAAAACGAAACTCATAAAATAAATTGAATTTTGAAAAACTGATGTAATATGAATTTAACAATAATATTTAAAGAATTTTGAAGATTATAAACTTAGAAAAGCGTCCTAAAAAAATTGCGAAATATAAAACTCAGTGACTTGAAAACAAAAAATTTCTAAAAGTATATTCAAATTGTATAAAAGTGAATTTTATTCAACATAGTAATTGAAATATTAATTTATAAAAGTAATAAATACAAAAAATTGAAATCTGCAATAATTTTTACTAGAAAAACTTTACGAGTTGATACTCGTGGTACTGTGAAAAATTCAAAATTAATTATTAAAATGAACAACTTGACACCTTATGGTATAAGGTGTTAATATGAATTTTTCCTTGCATATTTATGATTTCTTAAAGTGAGTATTATTGTAAATTCCATATTAGTATTAGTAAAAATATATGACAATCAGATTCCAAATTTAACAAAAGATTATCAAAAAATTCCTAAAAATGGAAAATTTGACAATGATAACATATGCAAAAATAAATTTCAAAATTTCACAGGCATAAAATTAAAAGCTGATTATTTTACCTTGATATTTGTTTTGCTTAATCAAGATTTGCTCTCTGACTCTTGAAATAGAACTAATTTTGTCAAGTGCACTTACAGTCATTGAAGAGCAACTAAATAGGTTTTGAAAATGTCTATTTTGCTTAAAGGAAATTTACCCCCACTAGGACAAGTACATAATTTTCTATCTTGGATTTTTTTTGGATTATCATGGAATGGACCTAAACAAAATTAGGTGTCTACAATCAGGAACTAAGAGTCAATGGGTCAAGATATTGAAAAGTTTGGCCTCCAATCATATGACATGGACATGGAGAGCCTCTTGGTTTTCACCAAAACCTTGTGTGTATGGTGTGGTCATCTATTTTTTGTGCTTTTGTTTGGTCTATAAGGCACTACGGGATATGCACTACTGTTGGTTTGACGATAGTATGGGTTATAATGTTTATCCCCATGACTTATAATTTAGCCAATGTGCATCTAGAGTGTTATGGGTAAGGTTATAGAAATTTACTTTAGCCAACTACTTTACATTTGAAGAAAATATATAAGTTAGGGTTACATGCTTATACAGAACAGAGTACCCCCAAATATGATGCTTGAAGGAGAATCCAAGGCTGCAACATGATTATCCAGGGTATAGATAGAGTTAGTCCCTAGGTATCTATCTAACCAAAGCCCCTTATGCCTTCTAAAGTTGATCTGATAAAAAAGGAAGCGATAAGAGATTGAAAATGATTGGGTGATGAAAATCTAGCTCTTTAAAGAGAAGCTATATATTTAAAAATAATGATAAAGGCTAACGAAAAAGATGTCAAGAGGATGGAGGAGAAATATAATTTGATGAAGCAAGATTGGGTCAAGCAAAACAAAAAGATAAAGCTTGCTGGCATATCTGAGAGCTTAAGTGGAACCTCCAGCAAGATGACTAAAGAAATGCATAAGCTTCATTAAGAGTGAGGAGTATGGAAAGGCAAGGCTTTAGAAGAAAAAGCTAAGGCAACCATTTTTGAATGGGAACAAAAGGTGAATATTAAAACTAACATTCAACTAAAGAGATCTACAGAAAGAAATGAGAAACTCAAGGTCGCTCTTGATGAAGAATAAAAAAGAGTGTCCTCGTTGCTTTAGAAAAGAGAAATCCTTACAATGTCTATTGAGGAAATGAGGCAAGTACTAAACTAGCAAGAGAAGACATCAGTGCTTAGGTTAAAGCTTAACAAGAGATGGATGCATATTAGGATGATAAAATATGGTGGGCTGAGAATGAATATAAAAGATGGAAAGTTAGTTCTATTAGCCAACAATTCTACATCGATTATCTTCATGAAACAAATTTATTCATTGATGATTCAAGCAAGAAAGATAGTGAAAAAAATTCGAGTCTTGAAATGTCAGATTAATCTAGTAAGGAATATGGGCCTATTGTACTTGAATTTCTAGAACTGGCCCAACAATAGTACGACCAAGGTATGACTTTTCTTAAATGTAATCCACATATGATCAACAATGTGTAATCTTTCAAAAAATTAATCAAAATTTATGAATTTGGAATATTTTGCTGAAGCAAGCATTCTTACAATTACATTCATACATACATAACATACATATATCCATACATCATGCATATATAAAGACATATTCATGTATTCATTCGTAAATACAAATTTAACTCATGAAAATTTGGAAAATTTTTTTCTAAGGATTTGATATTGCAAACTTAGAGAGCCCCACAAAACAACCAACTACTTATCGATATTATACTTGATATAGAGCAACAAAAATGGCCAAAGACTAGTTACCAAGATTAGAAAGATTGGGAGAAAATCAGCGTTAATTTCAAAAGGCCATGATTAAAAAGCAATAAAAATTGCAAATGCTAATCACAAGATTAATGGAGCTGCTTGTAGCAAGAAAGTTAGCTTGCCAACACCGAAAGGTACTATTGGCACTCCTATCAGTGTCATAACATGGCCCGGATATGAGTCTTAACCAACCTACCTTAAAATAGCTAATGTGCCCTTAGTTTCTATATAAATCTCTATACCATTATTTTTTAGGGGCCTATATCATTATTATTTTTCCTCATTTTTTATGTTTAGGGACTGAGTTATCGAGATGAATCACTCACTTGAGTTAACCCTAAGTAGTTGTTATGAAATGATGAATTTTTTAAAGTTGCCACCAATCTTATTTTGGCCAGGTGAGATTCGTCACCTATCAAAGTTTGCATTTTGAGGGTTAAGAAACCCATAAAAATAAATTTCAAAGTCTACGCTCATACCAGAGATTGTATAAAAAGGTCTAAGAGTCGATTACAACCACAAGTAAGGATTGACCTTCCATGACTCCCAGCAATCAGTACTTATTAATCACGTGTTAACATACTTTTGATTTTTATTCAATTTCAATATTTGATATTTAATTAAAATTCCCACATATCAAAAATAAAATTTACGAAACAAATTTATTACTCTAGATTAGAAAATTGGGTTTTAATAGTTTTGAAAATAAAATATCTTTTGCACTTTTCTACAGAGCCAAAAGAACATAAAGGTTTTTATCATTCTCTTTCATATCCCACTAGAAAACTGAGTAGAGTATGAAAGGTTTTAAAAATGAAAATATCTTTTATACCTCGCTAGAGAACTAGAGGAATACAAAGCTTTTTTTTTTACATTTATAAAAAAAATCCTAATTTTCACTTTGAAAAGAATATCTCATTATAAAAATAATCCATAAAACTCTTCTCATATTCTGGGAGAAATTCCATGTATTATTTTAACTAGGAGACATTGCCTTAATTTTATAAAAATTTCAACTTTATTTAAGTAATACTATAAATATTCCTTAAGACCTAATTTACACGAAATGTACTAAACTTGATTCTAAGGATCCTAATTTGGTCCAAATGACCAACATGTCCCCTAAAGTATGCATTTGACCTAAAAGTATCCTAGTGACCCTAAAAGACAAGGTTCAAAAATAAATTAATGAAATGTCACTTAGGTGTACCTTCAGCATATAAGTATCTTGTACCCTAAAATGAGATTCGACAACTCTATAAAAAGATGAACCTATCCCTATCATGCACCTTCAACATATAAGTACCCCGATGACCATAAAGGATTCGAATCTAGGGTAAATGACTAAAATGCCTCTAAGATATACCTTCAACATAGAAGTATCCTTGAACCTAGAGGACTTGATGAAATCATAAACAAAAGAACCTATTCCTAATATATATTTTCAACATAGAACTATCTCGATGATCACATAGGACTCCATTATAGAAAAAATTACCAAAGTACCCAAGGTGTGCCTTCGACCTGTAATTATCTTTTAACCTAGAGGACTTGAAACTGATATAAAATGATAATTATACCCTCCATGGGTAACTTAGATATCAAGATTGACCCAAAAAGCAAAAATTACTAATAAGACCTTAATCTTTTAAAAATTGCATTTCGTACCCTTACAAACCAAAAGAATACGAAAAGTTTTAATATTTTCTACACCCCTCCAAAAGACCATAGGACTAATAGAAATATTTTCAAAATGTTAAAAATATCATAATTCTAAAATGCAAAATTTTTCTAAATGATCTTTAAAATTTTCTACTTTTGTAATTTTGTCCTTATATAAAATAAACACATAATTAAACACAAAATTCATCACAAAAAATTATGGAAATTATATCACAAAATCACATAATTAATTCAGCCAAGCACCTGTGGCCTTAAAGCAAAAATTTTGTAATTTTACAAATAAGTCCCTAAATTTTTCAAAAATTACAAAATAGACCTAAAATAATAAAAATGTGTAAAACATATTCATACATATTAAAATAAACTTGAAAACAATTTTATAAGTATCCATAACCAATCGCAAAGCATGGATAGCCTTGAAATAAAGAATTTTATTTTTGCAGTTTAGTCTTTATTATTTCTATATCTACAAAATAGGCTAAAAAAATAAAAAACATCATAAACAATCCTTACATGACTTGGCCAAGCTTGGAATCACCCTTCCAAGGCCTTCAAATATTTGAGAAATTTACTTTTAGGCCCTTATAAGTTTCAAATATTATAAAATAGTCCAAAATATTGTAAAATCAAGCAGGAAAAATTATTCAAGGAGCATATTCATTTTCGGCCAACATGGGTTTTCAACAAAAATGACTTTTCATCACATATTTTCATCAATATTAATATACATACATGTTATAATTTTTGCCAAGCATAAATAAGCATAAAAACATGATAAATAATGAATAAGTCAATTTAAATCAACATAAAAATATCAACAAAAATAAAATAAACATATATACATGAAAACAACAGTATATCTACCAACAAACATAAATAATCTCAATGAAAGTAAAACTATTTCTACCAAAATCAAATTTAACAACAAAATAAGGAAACATTGATCATAGCCATCATACTTGGCCTTTCAACATGGATTAAGATCCATAAGCACAAGCATGATTTTGGCTCACAAAAAGGAAGAATCAAACATTAAATGAACAAAAATTAAAAATTTTATAAGACAAATACCTTGAAAAAGCTTGAAAATTTAGGAATTTTAATGTTTTTTAGTATTCCTTTCTTCTTAAAATATAAAAGACCCAAAATGATGAAACCATCCCTTATATAGTCAGCCAAGGGTTGAAAAAAAGGCCCTTGACTGAAATAATCCTAGAGATTTCTGGGATTTTTTTTTCTTTTATTATTTTACTATTTATTTTTTTGATTTTGATTTGATTTAAATTAATTATTTTTTGTCATTTTACGGATTGCATCATGCATGACATCATCAAGCTCTAGAAATGTGAAAAAGAAAAAAATTAATTGAAGTAAAAACAAATTATAGGGACTAATTTAAAACAAATTAAAAGTTATGTATTCAAAGAGTAAAATTTCACATAACAAATTGAATTTAAAATTTCATCAAAATATGTTCTTAGGCTTTTTAGAAAATAAAAATGGGTTCATTGAGCTTTTAAAAAAATTAATAGGCATATCGAGCTCATTAGAAAAAAATTATTGGTTTTAAAGCCCATGAAATGGAGAAATAAATTTTGGTCCATTAAAAATAAAATTAATAAAATTTCCATATAAAAAATTCAAAAAGTAATTTTTCAAAAATTTTATTTGCAAGAAAAAGGTGATTAAAAATTTCAAAATCATAAAAATTTTACGAGTAAAAACCCTTTCAAGAGAAAAATACCATTTGAAAAAAATAAAAAATTCAACAAATAAATTGAATTTTCGAAAACTGATTTGATATAAATTTAATGAAAAATATTTAAAGAATTTTAAAAATTATAAACTAAAAAATATCCCTATAAAAAATTTATGGAATAGAAAACTGCTTATCTTGAAAATGGAAAATTTTCAAAAATATGTTCAAATTTTATAAAACTATATTTTATCTAGCACATTAATATTTTAAAAATAATAAATATGAAACTTGAAATTTGAAACAATTTTTACCAAAAGAATTTCACAAGTATGATACTCGTGGTATTGTGAAAAATTCAGATTTAAGTCTCAAAATTAGCATCTTGATACCTTATGGTAAAAAATTCCAATACAAATTTTTCCTTTAATATTTTTAATTTTTAGGAAGAAGTATTGACATAAATACCATATTGGTATCGGTAAAAATATACGATGGTTAATTTTCTAAATTTTACAAAAATTCTCAAAAAATTCCTAAAAGTGAAAAACTTGACCGTGATATCATGTACAAAAATAGATTTCAAAATTTTACTAATATAAAGTTAAAAACTTTTTGTTTACCTTGATATTCATTTTTTTTATTCGAGATTTATTCTCTATGACCCTTGAAATGGCACTAATATTGTCATATGCACCCGCGACCTTTTAGACAGGAGTAAAAAGGTCTTGAAAACATCGAATCCACCTTGAGATGTCAACCTCATTCAGCAACTGCTAAGTTCTTGATCTTAGATATTTTTGAATTGTCAATAAAAGGGCTTGGGTAAAAATTAAGTGTTAACAACTACCCTTCTTTGGCCCTTGCTCAGAATCAGGAGCAGGGCTAAAACCAAATAGACAAAATATTGTTCAAGTCATATAAGCTTTTCTAGAATGTTTTTTACATATATATATATACACATACACCAGTTGTATTAGAGAAAACGTAGGAAAACTTCGTCGATTTCTGCTTAAGTAAATGAAGTTGTCTTAAATCCTATTTCACCTACGTTATTACAAGATTGTGTGAAGAGGATATCTTCTTTAAAGCTTTCTTCACCTACCTAACATAGGATTATGTGAAGAGGCTAGCCTTTTTCACCTACCTAACACAAGATTGCATGAAAAGGCCATTTTCTTCAAATCTTCTTCACCTATTTAACACAGGATCATGTGAAGAGACTAGCCTTTCTTACCTACCTAACACATGATCCCATGAGGAAGCCATTTTTTTAAACCGTTTTCACCTACCTAACATAGGACTGCATAAAAAGCTCAACTTTTTTTACTTACCGAACACAGGATTGCATGAAAAAGCTATTTCCTTTAAAGCTTTCTTCACCTACCTAACATAAGATCACGTAAAGTGGCCATAGGTTTCATACATCATAAGGATTCCTATATGTCATTGAGGCTTTTTCAATTTGAGCCTCATTGTTGCCAATTTCTTTTCTTCTTACTTGCTTACTATTAAAGGTTAAAGGGTGATTTGATGTTTGCCCCTCAAAATCTTTTTTTTAATCTTGATTTCAAGAATTTAGAAATTATTTAATTTTTCCTAAAAAGTCATCAACTATCAAACATCGAATAGAAAATATCAAATCAGTATTCACCAATTCAAAGATATAACTTATGCAGTTGAATAAGTATCTGCTTTAGGCATATTTACAAACTTCCATTAAAGTCATGTGAAGTACGCGTTTCATCAAAATTCTAGGATTTATGAACATGTCACCTTTTTATTCTAACCTAGGAGAGAATTTATTTGATCAAAATCTACAAAAATTTCAAAACAATTTCAACCTTGAATTTTTCAATATTAATGATAATGGATATGCTATCTTCATCATGATGTTAAAGTTTTTTGGTGATCAATGATCACCATTTAGGATATGTTAGAATGAGATGAAGAAATGAATTTAGAGGAACAAATGAGATGGCGCTGCTAAAATTTAATTTGAAACAATTGGTGCAATAAGGTCTAGGTCTATTAAGCCCAAATTTAAATGGATGTTTTTTCAAATGAGTTCCTTGAAAGGCAATCCATCAAGTTATAACATCCATTTAATCTTCAAATACAATAGCTCGACATGAATGCTAGTAAACACTAAGTTTCAAAGGGTTAATTTAGAAAGTTTTTGGCAAATATCAATTTCTAAAATAGGGTAAAAATTTTTTGAAGGGTATTTAATTCAACCTTTTACGGATATTAAGAAATTTCCAAATGTTCGGGGTGATTTCGAATTAATATAAGGGATTCTTTCTTATCAATGGCTATCTTTTTAGTTTAGGGGCAATTCCATTCGTTAAGTTTGTTCTAGACTACCCTTTTTGGGTTTTCATCTAGAACTTCATTTTTTAATTGATTGTCCCATCATATTCTTGAAGGCCCAAAAATCACTTGGAAAGGTGAATTTAAAAGTAGCTTATTAGGAATGACCCAACAACTCAAATAGCTATGTTTGATCAAAATGCATTTTGTTAGGTACGTAATATAAGCCATGGTTCTTGGTTTAGAAAAAAAAGGATAAATAGGCCCAAATCAAGTGTTTAAGGGTAATTGAATCAAGGATCACCTCTTTTCAAAAGGAGTTAAATCTAATATGTCTTTTAAGATGAATAAATATTTATTTTTTTTACCTTTTTTAATTTTTTTAATTTTTTTCTTTGTGTTTTTCTTTATTTTTCTTTCTGGAAGAATTTGAAATTGTTTTATTCTTTACTTTCGATATTTAAACTTAAAATTTAAACTTTCTTCGATCTTCATAATTTGCCATATGATATTTAACTTGTTCTTCTTGTAACTTTAGATCTCTTTTGATCTTAAAGCTTTGCTTCACTTGCCCTTCAATGTGGAGGGTGATCCTTGATTAGGGTTCTTAGAAGGAATAAATTATCAGGCTCAAAGGGGATCGCAAAGGGATAATTTTTTATATTTGTGAAGGGATAAAGAAATATGGCGTTGTGTCATTTCAGACAAAGCCATTTGAACTGGCAAACATTTTGCTAGGAAAAAGTTTTTTTTGAAATGATTTTGAGTACCTCAATAACATGTTGCAATCAATTTTAAAGGCTTAAGGAATTCTTTTCAACATTATCAGTTTTATAACCATTAACAAATATTGGTTCTAGTTAAGCTTTTAGGAAAAAAAATCAAATTGGCATGGAGAAACTCTTGGATTTTGCATCTTATATATCAGGTATAAGATTGGAAAGGTTTCACTCAAAGGAAAAGGAAAATTTTGGCTCATGTTTGCTCTCGTTCTTCCTGAATCAAGGTTTAGGAAGAGTGTTATGAACATTATGGCAAGAGGTTATCCAAATGAGAGGGATCTCAGAATTACTATTATTATTTTAACACATATCGAACTATCAGTATCTAAACTTTTTAGGAGCATAACCTATATGTTGGGCCTTCAAGGAATCCATAAAAAGAACATTTAGATGTTTAAGGTCTATGATTAAATGTTGAAGACAATAATATATGTGAAAGTATAAGACCTTTATAAGAGAGTTTAATCTAATGGTAATCAGCTACCAAATGAATTTTTTTTCAAAACGTTCTTATTATCCTAGATACTAGAAATTATTATTAACAAAATTCATGGTTCATGACAAATATACACTATTTACAAACCATAATTTATTTCCAATTTCAAAAAAGAAAAGCACAAAATTTAAAGTCAAGGTAGAATTTGCCCCTATTTGGGATATGTTATAAGGTCGATGACACTTGAGCATTCATTCTTAATAGGCATCCACCAACTTATTAAATTTTGTTGAATTGACATCTTTAAGGGCCTCTTTTATAGGCATATTTTGGCATCAAAGCCGTGTCTTTAAATATCACTATTGAAGACTTTGAAAACATTTTTTACATGCTTTGAATATCACCATCGAAGCTTTGAAAACATTTTTTTGAATGCTTCTAATATCACCATCAAAGCTTTGAAAATAATTTTTGAATGCTTTGAATATCACCATTGAAGCTTTGAAAACATTTGTTGAATGCTTTGAATATCACTCTTGAAGATTTAAAAACTATTTTGAATGCTTTGAATATCACCATTGAAGCTTTGAAAACTCTTTTGAATACCTCAAATATCTCTATCAAAGCTTTAAAAACTTTTTGAATGCTTCAAATTTCACCATCGAAGCTTTGAAAACTTTTTTGAATGCTTCAAATATCACCATCAAAGACTTTGAAAACTTTTAAATCCTTCAAATATCACCATCGAAGCTTAGAAAACATTTTGGAATGCTTTGAATATCACCATTAAAGCTTTATCTTTGAATATCACCATGAAAGACTTAGAGAACTCTTTTAAATGAAGCTTTGTCTTTGAATAACACCCCCAAAAACTTTTTTCTTTTTTTTTCTTTTCTTTATTTTTTTATTTTTTCTTCAACCTTTAAATAATACTATTGTATCACTTCAATTTCACTTTTCCAGTTTGTATACTTTTTTAAAAATTTTATATAGTACTATGATTTTTTCTAGTTTTCTTTGACTCTATGTCTATGACAGGTTTGGTCTTTCCTGTCTTATGCCAGTGAACATTCTTTGCATTAATTTTGTTTTCATTCTAGATTTTGTGGTGCTTTTGCTAACCAGTAGCCTAAGCATTAGTTGTTCGATGAAAGAAGTGGATTCAACTCCTATCCTTCTTTGCAGCTGTTAAGGTTGCTGAATGATGAAAGGTTGAGGATGAGGAGATAGTCAAAATGGATTTCCATGGTTTCCTAATTTTCTAGGGTCCTAGCTCTCATCAGTTGTGACTTGCTAGCGTCTACTAATATAATCACTTTTTCATCCCACATGAATTGCCTGTTGCCCTTTGGTTAACATAAACATGTAACATGGGATTAGCTCCCAAATATTGAAGACTTTGAGGTGATCGCCTTTTAACTTGTACTTCTCTAGTCCCCCGGTAGCAGTTTTGGTATGATATAAGATTATTTGTAATTTTATTTGGTCGAGGCTTTTCTTTTATGGAGACCTTTCTTTGAGTAGCTTGGATTCCCTTTATTTTTTGGACTCGTTTCGACTTGTCTTGTTGAGTAATGTTTCCTTTTTCTATCTCGTTGTTCCTTATTATTTCACCTTAAATTGAAAAAATGATTTAAATTAGTCTGCTGGAATATACTGGTATCTTATTAACATTAATCTTTATTATTATCTTTGAAAGATTATCATTAAATGAAAATTTTATATATGGATTGATAAATGAATAAGTGAACAAATGTATGAATGAATAAGTATATAAGATAATATTTAATGGTATGAATTCGAGGCTAAGGAATTAATTAAATATCAAGCACGAAAATTATTGAAGAATTCGAATAATAACAATATCGTTTTTTTCATGAATTAAAATTTTTGATTTATCCATTATGCAAAGCCGTATTTAGAAGATTCAAAAGTAACCAAAAAGGATTGAGCACTTCATTTTCCTAGCTATGTTAGTGACTGCATGAGCATATGAAAATATAAACTTTGCAGATGTAAAAAGAGATGCATAAATGAATTTTCAAGTTTCCATGGGATATGAATGTCATGCCAAAAATTAAGAAAAATCCTTCATAATATAACAAATAATGCAAGAAATAAATAAAAGTAAAATGCATTATAGTAACACAACATACACTTATTAATATCAAGAAAATCAAATTGCGAGAGTAAAAGGTTAGAGGCATTCCCTCATGTGTACCTAATTAGGTAGCCTCTGAAATCGAATATAGCTTTAACTAGGTGAGGCCTTCTACGATTCATTACATGAAGTTCGAGTTGGACATTTAAATAGATTCTTAAAGTGCTCCCCGAGTTTAGAAAAAACTAACGAGGAACCCTAATCCTTATCCATCGTGGGTTTATGTTGGAAAAGGGTTCAATCTGAATGGGAGTATTTTTCATGCCCACAATGAGGCTAACACCTCGGGTAGGCATAGGAATTTACAACGATAGCTTTTCATTGGCCCAAACAAAGGTTAACACCTCAAAAAGCAGAGCTACTTCATCATCTCTTAAAATATTAGGTACCTATGCCCCTTCCATACACTTGAAAAAAATCAAATGTATCCGCATATGTACAGCGTGTGCGAGGGAACAATTTACCCTTAACGACTTAATTCTTTTACAGATAATAAAACCCTATCGTAGATTCCTCTAAAAAAATGTTACAAAGAAAACAATAGGGTTAATGAAAAATATATACCAGAATTTTCATAAAATAAGAGTTTTGTTTTGAAAATATTAGGAATTATAGTTAAATACCAATTGAAACTTAATTAATAAAATTATTTAATATGTGATTAATTTTAGGCCTAACTCTCTTAACTTGTCCCCAGCAGAGTCACCAAGCTATCGCAACATGGCCCAGATATGAATCCTAACCAGCCTGACTGAAAACGGTGGGCGTACCCCTCAGTTCTATATAAATCTTTATATCATTATTTTTTATTTTAGGGGCCATAGCATTATTATTTTTCTTTATTTTTCATGTTTAGAGACTGAGTTCTCCAGATGAATTGCTCACTTAACTTAACCCTAAATAATCATTATGAAACGATAAATTTTCTAGAGTCGCCACCAATATTATTTTGGCTAGGTGAGATTGGTCATCTGTCGAAATTTGCATTTCGAGGGTTATGAAACCCATAAAAACAAACTCCGAAGTCTGCGCTCATACTAGAGATTGTATGAAAGAGTCTAAGAGTCAGTTACAATCATAAGTAAGGATCAACCTTCTTATGATTGCTGACAATCGGTGCCTTATTAATCGCATGTTAGCATAAATTTTGATTTTTATTCCATTTCAATATTCGATATTTAATTATAATTCCCATGTATCAAAAATAAAATTTATGAAACAATTTTATTATTTAGGACAAAAAAATTAGGTTTTAGTACTTTTGAAAATCAAAATATCTTTCGTATCCTTACAGATAACCCAAAAAACACGAAAGTTTTTATCATTCTATTTCATATTCCACTAGAAAACTGAGTAGAATACGAAAGGTTTTAAAAATAAAAATATTTTTGTACCTTACTGAAGAATCGAAGGAATAAAAATGGTTTTATTTTTCCAAAATTTATAAAAAATCTCGATTTTCACTTTGAAAAGAATATCTCATTATTAAAATAATCCATAGAACCCCTCTCATGTTCTCGGAGAAATTTCATGTATTATTTTAACTAGGAGACATTACTTTAATTTTATAAAATTTCCAATTTTACTTAAGTAAAAATATAAATATTCCTTAAGACCCAATTTAGACGAAATATGCTAAACTCAATTCTACAGATCCTATTTTGGTCAAAATGACATGTCCCCTAAAGTATACGTTCAACCTAAAAGTATCTTGGTGACCCGAAAGACTTGGTTCAAAAATAAATTAAATCTTACCAAGATATACCTTCAACTTATAACTATCCCAATACCCTAAGGTGAGATTCAACAACTCTATAAAAAGACAAACCTATCCTTATCATGCACCTTCAACATAAAAGCATCGCAATGGCTTGATGACATCATAAACAAATCTGACTATGCATCTTCAACATAAAAGTATCTTGGTGATCATATAAGACTTGGTTCTAGAAAAAATTACCAAAGTACCCCTAAGGTGTCCCTTCGGCCTATAAGTATCCCGGTAACCTGGAGGACTTGAAAATGATATGCAACGAAAATTATACCCTGCATGGGTAACTGAAATATCAAGATTGACCTAAAATGCAAAAATTACTAATAGTTCTTTGATCTTTTTAATATTACATTTCATCCCCCTATTGAAAAATCAAAGGAATACGAAAAGTTTTAATATTTTCTATATCTCTCCAGAAGACTAGAAGAACGATAGAAATATTTTTAAAATGTAAAAAATATCATATTAATCCTAAAATGCAAAGTTCTTCTAAATGATACCTAAAATTTTTTAACTTTGCAATTTTATCCCTACACAAATTAAACGCATAATTGAACATAAAATTCATCATAAAAAATCATAGAGGTTATATAAAAAAAATCACATAATCAATTTAGCCAAGGATTATGGCTTTAAACCGAAAGTTTAGCGATTTTATAAATAAGTCCTTAAATTTTCTAAAATTACAAAATGGCTTCAAAATGATAAAATGCATAAATCATACTCATACATATTAAAATAAACATGAAAACACTTTCACAAGTATCCACAAGCAATTAGCGAAGCGTGGATGGCTTTAAACAATTTTTTTTTTTTTTTTGCAATTTAGTTCCAAACATTTCCATATTTAGAAAATAGGCTAAAAAAATCAAAAACATCATAAACAAGCCTATACATGACTTGGCTAAGCTTGGAATCACCCTTCCAAGGCCTTCAAAAATTTAAGAAAATTATTTTTAGGTCCCTATAAGTTTCAAATATTATAAAAAAGTCCAAAATATCATAAAATCAAGTATGAAAAATTATTCTAGAAGCATAATCATTTTCAGCCAGCATGGTTTTTTTAACAAAAAATGATTTTTTTAACAAAAAACGATTTTTTTCATCATATATTTTCATGAATACTAATATGCATACATGTTATAAATTTTACCAAGCATAAATAAGCATAAAAACATAATAAATAATGAATAAATCAATATATATCAACATGAAAACGTTAATAAAAATAACATAAACATATACACATGAAAACAAATATATATACATATATATATCTACCAATAAACATAAACAAACCCAATGAAAAGCAAACTAGCTACAGCAAAAATCGAATTTAACAACAAAATCAGGAAACTTTGATCATCGCCATTATACTTGGCCTTTCAACATGGATTAAAATCCATAAGCACAAGCATGATTTTGGCTCACAAGAAGAAGAATCAAACAATAATGAACAAAAATTAAAAATTTTACAAGAAAAATACCTTGAAAAAGCTTGAAAATTTAGGAATTTAAGTGCTTTTTTAGTATTTTTCCTTCCTAAAATCTAAAAGAAGCAAAATGAAGAAGCCATCCCCTATTTATAGGGGATGGACGTTAGCCAAGGGCTAGAGAAAAAGCCCTTGGTTGAAATAATCCTAGAGATTTCTAGGATTTTTTTATTTATTCTATTTATTCTTTTTTTTATTTTGATTTGATTTAAATTAATTATTTTTATCATTTTATGGATTGTGTCATGCATGACATAATCAAGCTATAGAAATTTGAAAGAGAAAAAAATTGATTTAAATAAACACCAATTATAAGGATTAAATTGTAACAAATTAAAAATATTTATTCAAAGAACAAAATTTCACATAGCAAATTTAATCAAAATACGTTTCTTGTGTTTGTTGGAAAATAAAATGGGCACACTGGGCCTTTCAGAGAATTAATGGGCTTATCAGGGCCATTAGAAAAAAATTACGGGTTTTAAGACCTATGAAATGGAAGAAATAAATTCTGGCCCATTAAAGTTAAAATTAATAAAATTTTCATATAAAAATTAAAAAAAAGAATTTTTGAAAAATTTTCTGTGCTAGTAAAAGGCAATAAAAAAATTCCAAACTTATTAAATTTTATGAGTAAGAACCCTTTTAGAAGAAAAATGTCATTTATAAAAAATGCAAAACTCACAAAATAAATTGAATTTTTAAAAACTAGTTTAATACAAAGTTAAGGAAAATATATGAAGAAATTTGAAAATTATAAACTTAGAAAAATCCCCCTGAAAAAAATTTACGGAGCAAAAAATTTCGTATCTTAGAATGGGAAGATTTCAAAAATATGTTCAAATTTTATAAAAATGAAATTTATCCAATACATTAATCAAAATATTAATTTATAAAAATAATAAAGATGAGAACTTAAAATCTAGAATAATTTTTATCGGAAAGAATTTCATGAGTATGATGCTCGCAATATTTTAAAAAATTTAAATTTAAGTCCCAAAATTAAAAACTTGATACCTTGTGGTAAAAAATGCCAATACAAAAGTTTTCTTGAATATTTTTGATTTTTCATATGAGTGTTGGCATAAATACCACACTGGTATCAATAAAAATATATGATGGTCAATTTTTCAAATTTTATGAAAAATTCTCAAAAAATTCCTAAAAATGAAAAATTTGACCATTATATCATCTACAAAAATAGATTTCAATATTTCACTTATATAAAGTTGAAAACTAATTTTTTACATTGATATTCGTTTTTTTATCTGAGATTTGTTTTTTATAACCTTTGAAATGACATTAATTTTGTCACGTGCACCCATGATCTTTTAGATATGACTAAAAAGGTCTTGAAAACATGCAGTCCACCTTGAGATGTCAACCTTCATTAGGTGGCCACTAACTTTTGGATCTCGAATATGTTTGGATTGTCAAGAAAGAAGCCCGAATAAAATTAGGTGTCAACAGCTGAGACAGTTAAGGGGTATCACCAGCAAATGCTCAAGAAACATAGACACCAAATACCCAAAACTTACAAGAAAATGTTCTTGGGACTACTTCATCACTAGTCATTATTATTAATCCTAACACCTTTCATAAGGGGTAGATATAGGAACTGCACCTGCATGACAAGAGTCAATAACTCTTTCCCTTGATAAAGAAGAAAAACATAAGTAGCAAGGTAAAAAGCTAGTCGAAGCAGAAATTGACAAGGAAAAATTATAGCTTATTGAAAGAAGGCTTAAGGTTATAGAAAAAATAAGCTTTTTATGAGTGTAGATGTTAAGGACTTGGTCCTCCCACCAAAGTTGAAGATACCAGAATTTGATAAATATAAAGGCACCACCTCCTCTTAAGCCCACATCAAGATGTTTATTCGAAAGATGGTAGGATATTCACATGATGACTACAAACACCAATTTTGTCAAAATCAATTTCTAGCATCCTAGGACATAATTGAAAGGTAATAAAAATTAAAAAAAATGAAGATGAAAATGACTATTGAGTGCCATGTCACCAAGCACTATTAGGTGACAGAGTACCAAGTGAAATTTTTTTAGGATGGTCTAAAATGCCTAGGCATCATATTAAAGCAAAATGTAAAAAGAAAGCATCAAAGGTCACTATTCAAGGTATCCATGAGGTTATACCGACAAGCATAGGTAAAATTTTTGGAAGGCTAAATGTATTAAAAATTCACATTTTTGCATGAATCCATGGCCTTTAGGTATCAATACAAGGCTTCCATGTCACCAAAAATTCAAATTTTAACATGTTGTATCGACATAAAAAGGTTATGTGTTGATATCAATGCTTCTGTATCGATACACAGACTTTACATCGATTCCAAGCTTCATAGTTGCTTAAAATCCATTTTAGCTAGTCAATATCGATATAAAAAGTGCTAGTATCGATACCAACCTCCAGGTATCAATATTAGTTTCATTATATCGATACCTGGAGCAAAAATTTGCTCCGAGTATTAGTATAATACTTATTGTATCGATACTATAAGGCTAAAATTGTCAAGTTCATTCCATTTTCACCCCCTTACACCATGACATTAAAACACAAATTGGACCATGTTTTTAGCACCAAAGATTATCCAAATTCATAACAGGCCTTAGCATTGGACTTATGACTTGGTTTTAACAAAATTTTGAGGCCCAAATTGCCATGACAAAGGACATTTTCATAACTTAAGTCAATTTGTTAGAAGGTAACCTTGGAATTTTTTTATTATTTAGCAGTCAAAAGTTACCATGATTCACTATTTTTGTTAAGCCAACAAATGGACTTAGTGGGCAACTGAGCATAATACCTTGTCCAGGCATCAAAGGTCCACGCCCCCAAGCACTAAAGCTTTTAGAGATTGATTTCCAATAATAAATTTTTACTAGCAAAGTTGATTTCGACAAAGATTTTGAGGAAAACTCTGTGCCATTAGGTCTATTATGATTGGTTGAGCATGAAAAAAAACGGATTCTGCTCTATGATAAACCGATTGAAGTCATAAATTTAGAGACTGAAAAAGATAAAAAAGAAGTCAAGATTAAAACTTCTGTAAAACCCTATACCAAAACCAAATTGATAAGCTTACTTTAAGAGTATCATGATGTATTTGCTTGGTCATATCAAGACATGCCTAGATTAGGCACTGGCATTGTGGTTGACAGGCTTCCATTTAAACTTGAATGTAAACCAATCTAGCAAAAGTTAAGGAGAATGAAACCAAAAATGCTTCTTAAGATCAAAGAAGAAGTGAAAAAACAATTTGAGGTAGGATTCCTCACTGTAGTCAAATATCTCGAATGGGTTACCAACATTGTCTTAATCCTCAAGAAAGACAGCAGAGTACAAATGTGTGTTGATTTTTGGGATCTAAATTAGGCTAGTCTGAAAGATAATTTCTTACTTCCCCACATTGATACTTTGGTTGACAATACAGCTAGGAACTCTTTATTCTCCTTCATAGACAGGTTTTTGGGTTACGATCAGATTAAAATGGCACCCGCAGATATGGAGAAAACTACCTTTGTAGCCATAAGGGGCACATTTTGGCATAAAGTCATGCCATTTGGGCCAAAAAATGTTAGAGCAACCTATCAAAGGCTATCATGACATTATTCCATGACTTAATGCATAAAGAAATCTAAGTTTACATGGATAATATAATCACCATGTCAACAAAAAAGATAAGCATGTTATAGATCTTTAAAACTTTTTAAACGACTATGAAAATTTTAGCTAAAGTTAAACCCTGCCAAATGTACTTTTGAAGTCACCTTGGGCAAGTTACTAGGCTTCATTGTTAGCAAAAAAGGAATTAAAGTTGAACCAGATAAGGTCAAAGCTATCCAAAACATGTCGTTAGCTCAAACTTAAAAGAAGGTGACAAGCTTTTTGGGAAGACTAAACTACATCTCCAGATTCATATTCCAATTTATTGACAAGTATGACTCCATCTTTTAACTTCTTTGCAAATAGAATTTCAAGGAATGGAATGAGGTATAGCAAAAAGCCTTCAACCTTTGGTCCTTTACCTAGTAGTTTTTTATAAGTCTATGGGTTGTGTGCTCAAGCAGCATGATGAGTCCAGGAAAAAAAGCAAGGAATTTACTAATGCATTTTTTTGTCATATTTTATCTATTTTTAAATGCTTAGCACATGCTTGAATGTTTTTATAACATGTAATTTATATAAATTTCCTATTTGGCCTAGTGCTAGCTTACCCTTAAATAGGCTTTTAATTGAGCAAAATGTTCATGGAGTGTAAAATTATGCTATGATTTGGTGAGATTTAGGTAATACATGTTATAGCAACATGGTTAATCACGAAACTCAACCTCATCATGTATTTATGCGAAGCCTCTGCACTACTAAGAAAATTGCCAGATGGCAAGTTCTGCTCTCTAAATATGATATAATCTATGTCAACCAAAAGGGCATTAAGAGTAACACAATAATTAACTTTTTAGTAAGCTGGACAACGTGTGACTAAAAACTTTTGAACTTTGATTTCTCACATGAAGATTTGATGGGTATCACTAAAGGGGAAGATATCAATAGTCATGATTGATAGTGGGAAATGTACTTTGATGGAGCGTTAAATGCTCTAGGGCATGGAATTTAGGGCAATATTGATTTCACCTGATAGTAGTCACTATCCATTTGCAGCCACACTGAACTTCGACTGGACCAACAATGGACCAAAATATAAAGCCTATGTCATATGGCTCCAAGTAGCAATTGAAAGAAATGTTAAGATTTTGCAAGTTTTCGATCACTCAGCCCTAATCATCTACTAACTAAAATGAGAGTGGCTAACGCATGATGTTAACCTGATTCATTATGGGAAATTAATCTTAGAACTTAAAAAAATTTGATGATATTAGTTTTTAACACTTACCTTGGGAAGAAAACCAAATAGTCGACGTTTTAGCCACCTTATCGTCTATGTTCAAAGTTAATTAAGATTCAGATGTTGCTCTTATAGGACTTCGACATGTATTAAAATGTTAAAAAAGAGAAAAATGACCTTTCATGGTATCATGACATCCTCTGCTACATTAAGGATCAATAGTACCCCAAACATGCTACGGAGAATGACAAAAGGACAATCAGGAGAATGGCTACAGGATTCGTTTCATGTCATGATAGTCTCATGGCCATTTTTTATGTGGGGCATGGATATGATTAGACCCATCATCCTCAAGGCTTCTAACGGACATCGGTTTATGCTAGTGGCAATCGATTACTTCAGTAAATGTGTAGAGGCGACCTTGCATGCCATTGTCACTAAGTCAATTATTTTCAAATTCGTAAAATGAGACATCATCTGTCGATATAGACTTTTTGAACAAATCATTATCGATAATTGTATACACTTCATTTTGTTTGGATTGGTTTTTAGCATCTTAGGAGTTAGGTAAAAGATGTAAAATCAAAAAATAAAAATAAAAACTGGGGATGACTACTGGGTGTCATGTCGCCAGGCACTATTAGGTAACATGGTGTCAGGCGAAAATTTTTTTTAAGAAGGTCTAAATGCTTATGGATTGTATTAACAAAAAATATAAAATTGAGGCATCAAAGGCCACTTTTCATACTATCACCAGGGTCATTCAAATGAATAAATAGGTTAATGTTTCACTATATATGACTAAGTCTAAGTAACTCGAGAAGCCACAGGTACGTACAAGTTATATTAGGGCGTAAGTATTGATAATGGGCCTTTACAGTGCAAAAAACATGAATTTTCACATTTACTATCGATAGAAGAGGGTTTGGTATCGATACCTGAGGTGTGGTATCGAAACCTAGCATGTTTGTATCAATACAAACCTTGGCAGTAGCTAAAGTTATGATTTTTAGCAAAATGTATCAATACACAAGCATGAGTATCGATATAGACTTCTAAGTCTCGAGACTAGAAACATTTTTTGCTCTTAGTATCGATACACAACTTATTGTATCGATACTTAGGAGTAAAATATACCTTGTGCATCGATACAACATGTTTTGTATCAATACACCAAGGCACTTTTGCCTAGTTCAAGCCACTTTTTAGCCTTTGAAAACTAGATTTAAACATGTTTTTGCACCAAAGAACTATCATAAAACATTGCAAACTACAAATATGGGTTCATTAACAGATTCAAACAATTTTTAGAGCCCAAACAATTAATGACGAAGGTCATTTTCATAAGATATATAGGTGTTAGAGGGTGTGGTAAGCATATCTCTAGTTGTAGGTTGTCATAACCTTTCTGCCTCCTTGCTCAACATGTAGAACCAACAAGAAGAGAGTCAGCTAAGCATGGTAGAGATGTTCCTTGGTCCAGAAGAGAAAAATAAAAAAGGCCTTTACCTTATCTCCTAAAGGCATTGGCTGAGTATTAGATTAAAAAAGGGACTTTTCAACTATGAGAAAAACACTACCACTATCTCAAAAAAAAAAAAACTTTCAGCTATAAAAAAAAAGCTCTCCAGTAATCCCATAAAACTCTTCATCTATTCCCATAAATCTTTCAGTAACTCTAGCTTTAAAAGTTTACCAAAAATAGTATTCTATTGCTTGTCACCCTTAACCAATTTTCATTCCCGTAGCTCCCTAAAACCACCACTAGAACACCTTTTAAAACTCAATCTTTCATTTATTTTCATCCTCAAAACATCTCATCAACAACCATATTACCAAAAAACTTTTTTCTTTCAACATTTTCTTACAACACAATAACAAAAAAAAAGGGAAAGGAATTGAGCTTAGAGTTACTGCTTTAAAAAAGTAAGAAACTTTAAGCCTTTACTGGTTTTTTTTTACCTTGTTTCATATATTTTTTGTTTTGATCATCCATTTCATTTTAGTGAGCCCTTCATGTTGCCATGACTCTCCCAATACTCTCATGCATCTTTGTTGCCTTAGTTGTGGTAGTCCTAGGATCTTGATGACCTTCTTGATATCTTGATGTTGTTAGATAGAAAAACTTACCTTGCTTCATTTTCATCATCATACAACTTCTTTTCATGTATTTTTCCATGTTCCTTCTATGTTCCCATATCTATTTCATATTTAAATGGTCACTTTAATGTGTCTTGACAACTCCAACATCCACTCCTTTGTATAAACATGTTTATATCACCTCCATGCACCTTATTTGTCATCTTCTTGCATTTATGTCATCTATTTCCATGCTAAAATGTCATCTTCGCATGTTTGCACGTTTAATCCATGTTTATCTTTGTATGTACTATATTTTTTTTCATGATATCTCAATTAAAATGCTTGCTTGTTTCTTATAAACTAATTTTTAGAAGCATCCCTAAGTTAAGTTCATGTTACCTTCAATAGATGAAGAGTAGCATAGGCTTAATGTTTTTATCAAATTGATCTCCCAATCTTAGGGGCAAATCAACATTTCAGCTTTGGATTCATGGTGAAATAAGTTCATTTCTTAAAAAAAAAAAATATCTTTTTTAGTATTAATCCTTGATCTTGATTCTCGTGTTCCTTTTGGTAACATGGTCAGTGGGTTGTTCCATCATCCCAAACTATTCTGAGATTACAGAATGATCTTGTGAAGCCCGTGTTCCTTTTTGTCATGGATGTTTGGACATCTTAGACCTGAGTCTATCTTCAAAAAATTGAAATATTAAAAAATCTCCTTGTTTTTGCTCTAGCAGCACTATAGTCTAAACTTAAAAAATCATTTTTGAATCGCAAAATATTTCCTTTGATTTTTTCTAATATTTTTCCTTTAAAGGCATCAAATTACCTTTCTAATGATGTCTTGTTTGCCCTCGGATCATCCTAGATGAGGGAGTTATGATTTTTCAAACCTTTGCTATCTAAAACCCCTGGAACTAGCGTGCAACATTCTGTTTGGGCCATTTTGTCCCATAAGATGATTTTTACGAAATTTCCAAATATTTTTCCCAAAAAGTTCACAAAATTCTCTTTTTAGAAAGATATTATATATGATTTAACGATCTCGGATAAGCTCAAGATGATTTTTTGAATCCATCACGCCCTTTTAATTGTACATGCTGTTAGTGCTAAGACGAATCTAAATTTGAAAATTAATTGCGCCTAGAAAGCACATTTCTAGAATTTTGGAATATTTTTATATTAAACCTTATTGATTTGCCTTTTCAATAGTACATCAGAAAAAATGCAGTAATAGAGGGGACATACTGTTGTCCCCTGTTTTCAACCTAATTTTTTAATCTCCTTTTATGAA
>JBBYHO010000003.1:23678468-23713446 GCA_038382025.1 Adansonia gregorii | reverse complement strand
CAGAAAAAATGCAGTAATAGAGGGGACATACTGTTGTCCCCTGTTTTCAACCTAATTTTTTAATCTCCTTTTATGAAGATATTCGGATGTCTCAAAAGGCATCTAGTTAATTCCCCCACTACATCAGCTTCTTTTGACTCAGATCAAGATTAAAATATAAAAGATAGGATTTCATATTAAAATTTTCACTTGTGGAGATACTCCAACTCCACTAGTCAAAGGGGATACTCTAACCCTATTTTTTAATTTAAATTTTCTCTTTGTTCCTAAATGTTTTGCTAACCTTGGAGATACTCCAACCCTATTTTTTCATTAAAAATTCAAATACTTTAATCTTAACTATTTTCATAGCCTTATTTTAAGGGATACTTTAACCCCACCTCACTGAGGGGATACTCCAACCCTACTTTTACCTTAAATTTTAAAATTTTCTCTATTTCGGCTGCCTCAACACTATTTTGATAGAAAATATCTTTCTTCTTCAAGTAAACATTGAATCTAGATAGGTCTTTAAAATTGTCATCTCAATTATTCTATAATAATCGAAGGCAATTATGAGATATATTTCGATTGTCCTTCATTTTTATGTTCTTTTGTTTGCGATTGCTTGTTTATGATATCATTATATTTCTCATTTTTTTCCTTACTAACTTGTTTCCTTTTGTAGTGATTATTTTGCATCCATATTTAAAATTGTTTTCCAATAAAATTTACAGGATGTTGTTTCGTGTTGGTATCTCTCTAGTTCCTAATATGAAACATGTGATTTTTAAAATCCAATCCGGACATCGTTTTCACAAAAAAATCCCTATGTTCCTCACATCTCCGAGGCGTATAGATGATGAAATTTTCCTTAATAAATAAAAACCCTAGATTTACATTTTCCAAAACTTCATGCATTAAACAGGATTATATCTAAATAAAGACCTAATGGAACCGATTTAACCGAGACTAAAGTGAGACATAGTTAGTAGGTACCGATTTCAGGCATTATGGGGAAGCTAGTTCTTCCCCTCACATAACCAACTCCTGAACCCTACTAATGGATCTTTAGACTTTGTAGACCTTGAAAGCAGTGTTTTGAGTTTCATAACTCATAATATTATTTTCAATAAGCATCCGATCTTGCCTAGCATAAAATGATCGATGGCGACTTAAAGTTTATGGCCACTTCATGGTGGCCATCTGGGTCCTATTAGATGAGTAACTCGTTCGACGGTTCCTATCCCCTTTATATTAACATGCCTAATCCAAATCCTAATCAAAGGATAGCTCAAAGTCTTGACCATAAGCAACCATAATTTATTTTTAAGTTGAGCACACTATGCCCTCCAGATCATCCAAAGTTTTAAAGGCCGAGCATGTAGCGATAGGTTAGCGACTCTACCGGGACTATTTTAGAGAGTTAAGCTTATAACTAGCTATTTTTTACTCGGTTCTTATTTTTTGGTCTCAATAATTATTTAGATATAATTCTCTTTTATTTTTAGCCTACTAATCTCTATTATTTATGTTTTTGTCCTGTGATTGTTAGGGATTATTTGTGCCCGAATAAATATTGATTTGAATAAACATGGTAATGTGGGAGTTAAATAAAAAGGTTTGATTGTTCCCCTAACACACTCCATGCACTTACATTTACACTAGATTCCCACCGAACACCATGGTGCGATTAGTATCCTAACTATTAGGAGGAAGTGAGCCATCCGCCTTTGCGAGTAACCTTTTGCATAGGCATGGTAAAACCTTCTGAGATGTAAATTACTTATGCCTCTCATGAGTACCCTTCTACACTTGCATAGGGAAATGCATCCACTAGATCAAACCCATTCTTTCAAACCATGATGGGCCTAGGATTGGGGTGCCTCGACTATTCTTATCGGATAGAAAAGTGATAAACCATGTAGTGAACCCTACAAGCTAAACCATTTCAAACCATACCGGATGCTACTAGAATAACCTAACGATTAGGGTCACTTGAGGAAATATTTCTTACCGTTACTCCTATATGCCATTGGTTACACGAGCGATGATGGGTGAATGTTGTCAGCCGCACTTGTTTTTTTATTTTCATGATCATTCATTTAGGATATGTCGCTATGTTCGATGGCAAATCCTTTTTAATGAGTGGGTAAGGACAAGTGAATGCCATTACTTGCAATGCCATCACCTGCAATGCCATCTTGAAATAGTCATACATGACCAAAATAAGCTATCATGCTTCTAGAATGATGGCTTAGCATACATTTAACATAAATGGTGATGAGCGAATGTCATCATTTAAACAGTAAATCTTAGTCACCGTGAGGTATCATGTTGCTTCGTGAGGATGAAATTTTAATATGGACATGCAAGTATGTTGCCCGTTTAATGCCTCAACCTTTATATTCATCATGTCTGCCTTAGGCATCGTATCGCCTATTCTCAAGGTAAATTTTGTGATACATTTTTACTGCTATTCTTCTATTTTTTATCGTTTACCTGTTATTTTGTATTGGTTATCAACTCATTCTCTTTTTGCTTTTCTTTTCCACCATGCATTATTTCATCATAATTACTATCATCGTGGGACTATTGGCTCTAATAGATCAATGTTCACCAAAGGGCGTTTATCATGGAGCAACAGTCCACTTTAGAACTAAAGCCCTTTGAAGAAGTTTGAGCATAGTTAAAGCATCGATAGTGTAAAGATAGGGATGTTTTAAAACTGAGGTATGCCTCAATAGTGCATGAAATGATCAAGATAGGGTATCGTCAAAATCATTAGCAAGATCTGAGGATCATATGGACTAATTAGAATAGTACTAAAAGAGAGTCATTCATAAAGAGACACAAAAATATTGCTCTTCTGCTCCAAGTTTGTTTGGATGTCAGTTTGTTGCAAGTAGCCTCTTAGTTTTGGAATCCAACATATCGGTGTTTCACTTTAATAATGAAGACTTGGTCCCCACGATTGATGAAGACATTGCGTTACTCAACATTGAAAGGGCAAAGGTCAATGGAATACACTATAAATCATTGAATCCTCCAACCTTCAAGAAAAGATTAGCTCAAATCCTTAAGGCAATGAAGTCTTGATTGAAAGTCACATCAAATCAAAGGGGGAAAGTGAATTCATCTCATGGGGTAGTTTGAAAGAAGCAATGGCTAGTACCATTGACATCTGAAAAATCTAAGATATCTAACTTTAACAATATATAGTTTGGTTATATTCCCAAAGACATTAGGCTATGTTGAAGCTACAATAGCAAATGTATTTTCTTGTTTATGCTACAACTTAATCCTGCACCGGTCATCCTTACTGAAACTATTCGAGCTCTTAATTTTTATAAGAACATGAGAATGGGTTGGTTCATCGAATGTGCATCGCTCTTTCATATTTGGCTTGTCAGTTATTTTGGCCCTGGAAAAAGTAGGACATCATGTTGCTTCTTACACAGCTTTAGCCCAATTTTTAAGGCACTTGAGAAGGAATGGCCTTAAGACAAATCTGAAGAGCAATAGGTCCAACAATTTTGAAACCTCAAGGAAGAGAAGGTAACATGGAAGGCCACTTGGTTTTTCCCATAAATAGTCATATACTGGTACGAAGATTATAACTTTGTATGATTCATGAGATTATGGAGAGGCACTAGCTATGCCCTTTTTTTAGTTCTTCGATAATTCCAATACCGTTAATTCATCCCTTTCTTCCAAAACTTAAAGTTATGGGATTCAGATTATGGTAAGCCTGACTACAAGTCAGAAGTCTAACTAGCCTTTCAAGCATGGAAACAAACCCGCTACATGGAGAAATATTAGAAAGAAAGTAGCATGATCCCAAGATATGATGAATGGAGGATCTGTAGCATTAATGATGCCATGCCTCTGTCTATTATCGGGACATCATAACTGCCAATTAACAAATTTCCTTTTGAAATTAAATTACTCAAATATGAGTTTGAACAAAAGTAAGAACCTTTGCCAAGGAGATTACTCGATTAAAGGAGGAAAATAGTCAATTAAAAATGGACCTCTAACTTAGGGATGGTAAGATGAGTAGGGCTATCAAGGAGAACAACCACTTTAAGGAGGATCTCGAGAGCTTGAAAAGAAACTGTATGGCCCTCAACAAAGCAAGCAAGTCCCAAAGACTTAAAAAGTCATCGATCGAATGAAGGATAGAAATTACTGCTTTTGAGAAGGAACTACACCAATGGACAGAAACTACTAGGGTTAATGGGGAAAAGCTTGTTAGAACCTAAACTTTTACATCAACATATCCAAGGAGAAATGAACGGTTAGAGTCTCAAGTCTAAGATTTGAGAGCAACCTAGGTTAAGAATGGAGTTTTTACACTTAGAATTCAAGACTTAGATCATTTTCTTCAAGCTCGCCAAGGCCAAGTCGATGCACAAGTGAGAGCCTTCGAACAGTGGAAACAAGAATGGCTTCAAGTGGTTGATCGCGCATGCCAAAACTATTAGGACTATCATTGTCGTCTCACAGAGTAGATCTAGGTAGCTCAATTGGAGGTCGAGAACATGATGGATGTAGCCTGATCCTTGACACATGAGATCTTGTCCACCGGAGCCCTCGAGCAATAACTATTTTATTTCTTGGACTACATAATCAAGCAATGCAATCATGTTAGGCATTTTTTAATATAAGCACATATGACTAAGACATTTTTTTGCTTTAATGAAAGATGCTATTAGTGGAGCTGTCCTTTTACCTAATTATCCTTTTTTCATTTGCATAATTAATCTAATCCTTTCATGGTTTTTATTCATCCTTACTGCATCAAACATATGCATGAACATACCATAAAGGCTTGATCCAAAAATAATTAAAAGTGAAGGTGATCCAAAACACGAAATCTATAGTTTGCCATTGGTATAACACTTGCAATCATAAAAAAATGATGGAAAATGATCACCAGGCCTGTATCAAAAGACTTAAACTCATGTACAAAGAGTCCCAAGAGCGGGCACTCCATAAAAATAAGAAAATTCAAGCACATATCACTAAGCTAACTAAATTGCTGTCAAATGTGTTGAAGGTAAAAAGGTAAACGAGCACAGTCAAGATGGGGAAAGACCTGACCTACCCTAGAAACAATTTAAATGGTGGTACTGAGGCCACTAATGCTCAAGAAGGGGTACTACATGGGCAATATTCTTCGGTAATGAACATTCCACCATCTCAACAATTTATTTATATCAATCCTCTAACAGTGTCCCACTTAATTCATGGATTTCAAGGCACAGGCTCTTCACCATTAAGGCCTATAGTCCTAGACCTTGATTAGCACATGGAGTAAGAGAAGGCAAAGAGGCCTTCAGAAAATGATAAGGACTTGTACATGTATCACTCATTAGAGAAGCATCTTCAAGTTGTGGAAGGAAATAACAAATTTAGATTCATAAATGCAAAGTCATTAAGGTTAGTTTCGAGCCTCATCATCTCACCTAAGTTTAAAATGCCTGATTTTGAAAAATACAGTGGGACTACTGACCCTACTACCCATATTTGCATGTACTATCATAAAATGGCATGACATGAAGAGAATGAGAAGCTGCTAATCTATTGCTTCAAGGATAGCCTGATTGGGGCAGCCCTCCAATGGTACATAGGACTTGATTTTGCAAGAATTCAAACATGGGCAGACTTGGCTGTACATTCCTTGAATAGTGTAAGCATGTGTCTAATTAGGTTCCAGATTGTCTTTCCCTTATGAACATAAAGAAGAAATCTTTCGAAAGTTTTAGATAGTATGCTCAGAGATGGAGGAAGGAGGTAGCTTAAGTTCACACTCCTCTAACTGAAAAAGAAATGATAATTATGTTTGTTGGCACCTTACAAGCTCTTTACTATGAAAGGCTAGTGGGAAGTACCATGAAAATTTTTGCTGATATGTCATATCAAGTGAAATAATTGAGAATACTGTCAAGAGCAGTGGGATATCTGTTTGGGAAATATCTAGATTAGTAAAAAAGACAGCAAATAAAGGTAAGAAGAGGGAAGTAAATTCTATGGGCGAAAACTATGCTAGCTTTAATCAAAGTTTGCATCCAGCACAGCCTATGTACTTCCCAGGCATGTTGAATATGGGTCTTACCCTTTACTCATCAACATTGTAACCAGTCCACACTATTGATTTTGCTCCTGCAATAAGCTTTGCACCGAATTCCGTGCAAGGTGCGGCCCAAAATGCATAGCCTCTCAACATGCATAATGCAAGAGATCTGAATAACTAGCAAGCACCCGAGAAAAGCAACACTTTGAACCATTTCCTTACTTATATAAAGAGATTTACTCTCACTTATTAGTAGGCAAACTAGTGGCCTCAATATTCATGAACCCAAGATCACCATCGTACACCAAATGGTATGATAAGAATGCTTATTATGAAAACCATGGGGAACATAAGGCCACTCATTGATAACTACACTTTATTCAAAAGAAAGGTGCATGATTTGCTAGCAAAAGCAGTAATCAAGATTAAGCAAGGTCGTATACCTAATGTAGGGGCCAACCTACTCCTTAAGCATGCCAAACTAAAAGTGAATACAATAATCAATGGAAAAGGTTATCAAATTAAAAGAAGCATGGGAGAAATCAAAACCCATATAAGCAAGGTTTGGTGGGCTTTCATGAAAACTAGAATAGTAATAGATAACAAAAGTCAAAAAAGAAATGCCATACGTACAACTTACTACTATTGCGATCAAGAACATAATTGCAACATTGTCCATTATTCTTAGAAATGGTCCAAAGAATGATGGATCGATTAAAAATCGAGTTTTACAAGGAGTGGGATAGACATGACAATCCGTCTATCAATACCACTGATGAGAAGAGACCCACAAATGGTCAGATCTTTAGTTATCTGTCTTTTATAGGGATGAGAACAAGAGTTAATGAATGTTTTAGGTAGTACACTGCAAGATGGATAAAGGAGGCTATCTAGATTCATCCCTTACCAACAGAAAAAAAGATGATTGTTAGATTCATTAGCACATTGCAAGCCTCTTATTATGAAAAGGTAGCGAGAAGTTTCTTAAAAAACTTCATGAATGTGGTTATACTCTATAAGAGGATCGATGAGGCCATGAAAAATGAATTAAGTAAAAAAAATATCTGTAAGGACAAAAGGAAAGGAAAGATGAAGGCTAGTAAGCAATGAAAATCCAGTACCAAAGCCAGTCTGTCTCAAACTCATGCTGAGTTAGACCTAAAGGAGATGATCATTGAAGAAAACTACAAGATTATGGAAAACATAGAAAAAGTTTGAATGCCAATGAATTTGGTTTGGCGAATATTGGTGCAAGCTAAGCTACTTAATGCAGCTAAGAAAACAGAGGAAAAGAATGACAACTTCTCTGATTTTCATACTATTTACAGCCATATTCTTTAAACATACTAAGAGTTTCGCACAATGGTTCAAAGGATGATGAATGAGGGTAGCACCGAATTCTAGGATAAAAAGCAAACCCTATATATCAAGTCTACAAATACAACATCATCTATCAATACACTAAAAGAATAAAAGGTTACTTTTTCTTACGGGATTAGAAGGCTATTGATTTTGTACGATAATTGACTCAGAGTTAAAGTTGACCCTGTTCAACCTCAGATAATCATTCAACTTCCACTCCCTTTCGCGTGTAAAAATGATAAGGCAGTTTCATGGAACTATGAAAGCAAACCTTGGTCATCGGAGAATCTAGCTAACAAGCAGTAAGCGTTGACCTTTCAGGGGCAAGTCAACTAACTCAGAATGGTTAATGTTATGCCCCAACAACATCAAAAAATAGTAGTCAGCAAGAAAATACTAATCTCATTTTCTTAAGAACCAAAGTTTGCAACCAAAAGCTCAGATTCGATAACTGTCAAGGATCCAGTGAGCGAGAAAAAAGCTACAAAATTCTTCAAATTCATCAAGCATAGTGAATACAACATCGTCAATCAGTCGAATAAGCAACCCGCTAAGATATCAATGTTGTCATTGCTGTTGATTTCAGAAGCTCATAGGAATGCCCTCTTCAAAGTTCTAAATGAAGCCTATGTCCCTCTCGACATTTTTATAGGTCAGTTGGGTCACCTAGTGAACAACATCACCGTCAATAATTACATATCTTTCAATGATGATGAAATCCCGCGTAGAGGAAAAGAAAGTTATAAGGCCCTCTATATCACCACATATTGTAAAGGCACCATGTTGCCCAAGGTGCTTATTGATAATAGGTTAGCTTTAAATGTAATACCTATGTCATGCTTCAACAAGCTCCTTGTTGATGCATTTCATATCCAGAATAGTCATATAATTGTGCGAGCATTTGATGGAACTTGTTGGAATATTGTCGGGAATATCACCATTCCACTCCAAATCAGCCCATGTACTTAAGAAGTTAACTTCCACATGATGGACATTGCTCTATCATATAATTGTTTATTGGAAAGGCTGTGGATTCATTTTGCTGGGGTAATACCATTATCTTTGCACTAAAAGTTAAAATTCATCATCTAGAATAAAGTTGTCAGAATCAGAGTAGAAAGAGGTATCATTGTCATTGCCTCAACTGATGCCCTATATCTTAAACCTGATAAAGACATCCTAGAATCCTTTTCCCAATCCTTTGAGTTTGTAAATGCTACTTATATCAAAGAAAGGTTACTACCAGTTTAGCCTAACCTATTAGAAGCACTCATATGAGTTTGAAGTTGACTGTCGACAAAAGTGCTTAGGCTAGAAAGAGACTTGAAAAATGCCTTCAAGGAATTGCTAAAGCCTTAAAAGTGGTCAACCAAATCAACAAATGAGGGTTAGGATTTAAGCCCAGTGTATAGCAAAAAAAAAAAGCAAGCTTAGAAGAACCATGAAAGAAGAATAGCTCATTTGTCAAGATGAGATACGAAGGATAAACCAATGATGTTACCACCATTTTAGGAAAATTTTTGTCCAGGGGGACATGTAAATACTGGCTCTGCTAATGCTATGATCATATTGAACAAAGCATTTGAGGATATCTTTATCAATACGATTGGAGAGCCAAAGATATTAACTATAAGTTCAAAGACTGGTCTGTGCCCTTCAAGGTTTGTTCAAAGTGTTTATGCTGAGATTGAGATTCATGTACTGTTAACGTCTATTTCAAAGTAATGCTATGAACTAAGCTTACATGCTTTCACTCAAAAGCATTGTAGAATCCTTTGTATGGGCAACTGTTATTAAGTATTATTAATGAAAATGACTGGACTTTTTTCATTTATTCTTTGTGTTCATAGTTCTTGTCAACCTTAGACCTTTTTTCACATATTTTCCTTTTATATTATTTTTTTTCATATTTTTAGGTATCCCGACGAAGTTGACATGAATCTTCGCACCGAAACTTCAAAAATCAATTTTAAGCAACCAATCTATGCTGGTGAGGTCAAATCTAAGAGAACTCTAAAGAGAACCATATACCTTAAACTTATTGAGACTAGTTGAACAGGAAGAAGAACATATATTACCTTATGAAAAGTCCACTGAAATCATAAACCTTGGAATAGAGGAAGATCAAAAAAAGGTTAAGATTGAATCCTTCATAAAGCCATTAACTCGAGTTGAACTAACAAGTTTCTTTCAAGAATATCGAGGCATGTTTGCCTGGTCTTATCAAGACATGGCTAGACTAAATTCCAACATTGTGGTTTGTAAACTTCCTTTCAAACCTGAATGCAAACCAATCCAGCAAAAGATAACAAGGATGAAACCAAAAATGCTCCTTAAGATCAAGGAAGAAGTTAAGAAACAATTTGAAGCAAGATTTCTTAAGGTAGCTAAATACCCTAAATAGGTAGCCAACATAATCCCAGTTCCTAAGAAGGATGGTAAAATGCAATTGTGTATGGACTACAGAGACCTGAATCGAGCTAGCCCCAAGGATAATTTTTCTCTACCTTAAATTTATACCTTAGTAGACAACACTGCAAAAAATGCACCATTTTCTTTCATGGATGCATTCTTGGGCTATAATAAAATCAAATAGCAATTGAAGACATGAAAAAGACCACTTTCATGACCATGTGGGGAATTTTTTGTTATAAAGTGATGCCCTTCAAGCTAAAAAATGCTGGGGTAACTTACCAAAGGGCCATAATAACATTGTTCCATGATCCATGCATAAGGAAATCTAGGTTTCTGTGGAAGATATGATTGCCAAGTTAACCAAAGAGAGTAAGCACATTGCCAACCTGTGAAAACTCTTCAAAAGGCTTCACAAATACCAGCTCAAGCTAAATCCTGCCAAATACATATTTGGCATCACCTTTGGTAAATTAGTAGGGTTTATTATGAGAAAAAAAGAATAAAGGTGGATTTTGATGAGGTTAAGGTAATTCAAAACCTACCACCACCTTAAACTCAAAAGAAAGTGAAAATTTTTTTAGGAAGACTGGACTACATAGCCTAATTCATATCTTAATTGATCAAAAAATATGATCTAATCTTTAGGCTGTTAAAAAAAACCTGGAGAATTGGATTAAGAATGCCAAAAAGCTTTCGATAAGGTTAAACATTACCTTACAAACCCTTCAATACTTATGCCATCAGTGCCTGGATGACCACTAATGCTGTCTCTATCAATCCTAGATAAGTCAATGGGCCGTGTATTAAGACAACATGATGAATCAGGAAAGAGGGAACAAGCTATCTATTACTTGAGCAAGAAGTTTACAGAATATGAAAATAATTATTCATTCATAGAGAAGTTATGTTGTACTTTAGCTTAGACAGCCCAAAAATTAAGGTAATACATGTTATACCACACTACATGGTTAGTCGCCAAGCTTAATCCCATCAAGTATTTATGCGAAGCCTCCCACCCTATTCGAGAGATTAATCGAATGACAAGTTATGCTTTTTGAATACGACATTGTGTATGTGAACCAGAAAGCCATTAAAGGCAGTGCCATAGTAGACTTTTTGGCAAGTCAAGCCATAAATGATATCAACCTTTAAACTTTAAGTTTTTTGACGAAGACCTGACGTGCATATCTGAAGCAGAGAATACTGTCAGGTGTGCGTCATCATGGAAAATGTATTTTGATAGAGCTTTAAATGCATGGGGCATAGAATTAGGCAATTTTTATCTTGTTTGAAGGAAACCATTACCGTTTCATAGCCAAATTAAACTTTAACCGCACCAACAACATAGCCGAATATAAAGCCTGCATCATGGGACTCCAGGCAGCCATTGAAAGGGGTTTTTGAACACTGTAAGTGTTTAAAGATTCAACCCTCATCAATCACCAACTAAAGGGAGAATGCCAAACACATGCTGCTAAATTACTTTATTATGGGAATATGATATTGAAGCTCAAGTAAGAGTTTGATGATATTAGCTTTGAACATCTACCTCGAGAAAAGAACCAAATTGCTAATGCCTTGGCCACTTTATCTTTCACATTTAAAGTCGATTAAGGATCGGACATTGCTCCTATCTAAATGAGTGTCTACTCAACCTCGACACATTGCTAGAATATTAAAGAAAAGAAGGATGGTTTGCCATGGTATCATGATATCCTTCAGTACATTAAGGATCATCGGTACCTAGAAGGCACCACCAAAGCTGAAAAGAGAAGCATCAGATGACTAGTTGCGAACTTCATTTTGGATAGTGAGATTTTGTACAAGAAAGGCTGGGATCAAGTGTTACTCTGATGTGCGGGTGCCTTTGAAGCTAAAAGAATACTTGAAGAAGTTCATGAAAGAATTTATGGTATACATGCTAATGGACACCGAATGGTAAGATAAGTCATGCGATCAGGTTATTATTGGTTGACTCTAAAAAAAGATTGCATTAACTATGCTCAAAAGTGTCATAAATGCCAAATCTATACCGACAAGATCCATGTTCCACCGACACCTCTACATGTTATGATAGCTCCATGGTCCTTTTTTCTATGGGACATGAACATGATTAGACAGATTACCCATAAGGCTTCTAATGGGCATCACTTTATTTTGGTCACAATCGATTATTTTACCAAATAGATAAAGGCAACGTTTTATGCTAACGTCACTAGATTTGTTTTATGCAAATTTGTGAAATGTGACATCATCTGTAGGTACGGTCTTCCCAAACAAATCATTACTGATAATGCACGCAATCTGAAAAAAAAAGATGATGCAAGTAGTCTGCTTTCAATTTGACATTCAGCATCAAAACTCCATCTTATATTATCTAAAGATGAACGAAGTAGTTAAAGCAGCCAACAAGAATATTAAGAAGATAGTTGAAAAGATGGCTGAGAAGTACAAAGATTGGCATGAAAAGTTGCCTTTTGCTTTACATGCTTATCGCACGGTCGTAGGAACTTCTACAGGTGTTACCCTATTTTTCTTAGTCTACGACATAGAGGCTTTCTTACTAATTAAAGTTAAAATCCCTTCACTTAGAGTCCTAATGGAATCACAATTTGAAGAGGCTAAATGGGTTAAAAATTAATACAAGCAGCTCAATCTCATCGAAGAAAAAAATCAAAGCCATCTATCATGGGTAGATGTATAAAAACGAATGATAAGAGCCCATGACAAGTAGGTCCGTTCTCATTAGTTTTGAGAAGGTGACCTAGTGCTCAAACAAATTCTCTCAATACATAAAGATATTAGCAAAAAATAGACCCCAAATTAAGAAGAGCCATACATGGTGAAACACATATTCTTTGTATGAGCCATAATCTTAATCGAGATGGATGGTAGTGACTTGCCCAACCCCATGAACTCTAATTCTGTTAAGAGGTATTATGCTTGAAAGGACTTTCGGATGAAAACCTGAAAGGGTATCCTATTAGTCCCTCACCTATCACTCATAAAAAATCTAAAAAAAAGAACAAAAAAAAATAACAAAAAGAACAAACAAGAAAACCAACTTGAGTTGAAAACCCGAGAGAGCCACTTAAGTGATTAGACTTTTTCATTCAAACCAAGCCAAGCCCAAATCATCATGAGCCCAAAACCAATCTTCCCCATATTCAAGACCCTAAGTCATAACTTAACCCATCTATTCTATGTTGACCACCCTATCAAAACCTCATCCATACTTGCACTCGAAAAATGGAAACTGCTTAACTTTGAGGCTCCACTCCACCATAAGGTAATAGAAGGAATCTCCTTATGGGTCGACCAACACTAAAAGGATTAATTGCTCGAGAGCAATCTTTGAAGACAGTTAGTGAAGAATTCATGTCATCCACATCAAAGCCAATTGACCAAGAAGACTCATATTATCTTTTTTGTATTTCAAATATTTTTACAATCTCATAAGTTTGTCAAAACTTGTACCCCCTTTCTTTGAATGAAAATATAATTATTTAATTTCTTACAAAACATTTTTGTAACCCTGTATTGCATGTTGCATAATGTTTATCCTTTAATTGATAATACTTGACAAATGGATAAAACTGATAATAGGATTTCCTAGCATTACTTTGAAAGATAAAACTTTATAGAAACTTTCTTTCATGTTTAAATACTAAGAATGAACTCTTGGGGTCATAATCGATCTTCGCCCTAGGAGTCAACATTTGGAGAATATGCTCAAAACCTTTTAGTAAGTGGTCATGGACCTCTTGTGCCTTCAAAAAAAGGGATGACCTTAACACTTATAGCCTCTGGAAATCTAGAACAAGATTGATAAGCCTTGGGCAAAAGGCCACTTTACCAAAGCTGAGGAAAGCCCAAAACCAACTATTAGATTAGGCCTTTAAAGTCATCGCCCTCTATCAATTAGATAGGCATTTGCTTCTCCATGCATTATGTAGCATTTAACATCTTATAGGTATCAATTATTGTATATAAAAGTCAAATTTATAGGGAACCTAAGGTATAATTTTTTTATTTTGAAAAACCTTAAAAGGCCTCAAGTAAGTATCTTTGACCTTACGAGCTTATTAAAAATCATCCAAGAGTATCCCAAACTTATTTTCTTTTAGTCCTTAAAGAGCAGGACGCTTATCTAAGCCCACATAAGTTGGTGGCAACTACATACCTCAATCTTCGAATAGCAGGACCCTTCTTTACCTCAAAGCCCACACAAGCTAGTGGCAACTACCTATCTCAGTCCTCAAAGAGCAAGACACTTCTCTACCTCAAAGCTCACACAAGCTGGTGGCAACTAGCTACTTCAGTGCTCAAAGAGCATATTGCTTATCAAAGCCCATACAAATTAGTGGTAACTACCTATCTCAGTCCTCAAAGAGTAAGACACTTCCCTACCTCAAAGCCCACCCTACCTTAAAGCCCACATAAGCTGGTGGCAACTACTTACCTCAATCCTCAAAGAGCAAGATGCTTATCAAAGCCTACACAAGCTAATGGCACCATATAACCTGCTTTAATCCTCAAAGAGTAAGATGTTCTCTTACCTTAAAGCCCACACAAGCTGGTGGCACCTATTTACCTTAGTTTACAAAGAGCTAGACATCATTTTTCACTTACCTTAAAGCCCATACAAGCTGGTGGCACTTGTCTACCTTAGTCTATGAAAAGTTAAACTTTTTTCTTTACCTACTTTAAAGCCCACACAAGCTGATGGCACCTGTTTGAAAAAGAAAAGCTAAAAAATAACCTAGTAGAGAGGTTAAACCCTACAAAACTCATTAAAATCTTCTTTTATGTAAGTTGTTTAACCTATTTCGACATAATACTAGATAACTTTCCATTTTTTAGTAGGCACATAAACCTATCATCCCATCTAAACAAAATAATGTCTATTTCTCTTTACCCTATTCCTAATACTTAGTAATGTCCAAAGAGGGCCAGCTGTAGACATCTCATTTTGCTCGGACCAGTTTCTGGCATCTTAGGAGTTAGGTAAAAGATGATAAAATCAGAAAATATAAATAAAAGTTGAGGGATGACTGTCAGATGCCTTGTTGCCAGGTACTATTAGGTGACATGACACCAGGCCAAAAATTTTTTTGGAAAATTCTAAAATGCCTTTAGGTTATATTAAAGAAAAATATAAAATCGAGTCATCAAAGGCCACTTTTCATGGTGTCACTACGGTTATTCAAATGAATAAATAGGTTAATTTCTTACTGTTTATGACTAAGTTAACGTAGCTCGAGAAGCCATGGGTAGGTGTAAGTTATAGTAAGCCCCAAGCATCAATAAGAGGCCTTTATGGTGCAAAAAACTTGAGTTTTCATATGTACTATCGGTGCAAGAGGGTTTGGTATCAATACCCAAGGTATGATATCTATACCTGGTATGTTTTATTGATACAGACCTTAGTAGTAGCTAAAGTTATAATTTTTGGCAAAATGTATCGATACATAAGCACGAGTATCGATACAAATCCAAAGAATATCGATACAAATCCAAGGGGTATCAATCCTCTAATTCTTGAGACTAAAAACCTTTTTTGCTTTTAGTATCGATACACAGCTTATTGTATCAATACTCAAAAGTGTCACCACGTGCTTGGCTTTTAAAATTGAGATGATTCGAAGGCATGGCATGCTCGATTTAAGAATAAATGATGGTTGGTTGTGGTCAAGCCTTTGAGCTATCCCGTGATAAAGATTTGGATCAAGCATGATGATATGAAGGTGATAGGGACTGTCAGACGAGTTGCTTATCAAACTAGACTCGGATGGCCACCATGAAGTGGCCATGAACTTAGAGTCACCACCAATCAATTTAGCTAGGCAAGATCGGATGCCTATTGAAAATAATATTACAACTTATGAAACTCAAAACATTAATTTCAAGGTCTATGAAGTCTAAAGATTCGTTGGTTGGGCTCGGAAGTTGGTTACACACAGGGAAAGTCTAACATCCTTACGATGCCCGAAATTGGTACCTACTAATTATATCTCACTTCGGTCTCGGTTGAATTGGTTCTATTTGGTCTTTATTTACGTATAATCTTCTTAAATGCATGAAGTTTTAGAAAATGTAAATCTGAGGTTTTTTATTAAGGAAAATTAGATGACCTATATGCCTTAGAGATGTGAGGAGTATAGGGATTTTTCTTTATGAAAATGATGTCTGGATTGGATTTTAAAAATTGGGTGTTTCTTATTAGGCATTGAAGAGATACCAACAGGAGACATCGCCTCGTAAATTTTATTAGAAAATGAATTTGAAATATGAATGCACAATAACACTACAAAAGAAAATAAGTTAGTGAGGTGAAAAATGAGAAATATAATAATATCAAAAACAAGCAAACACAAACAAAAGAACATAACAAGAGGGGTGATCGATATGTATCTCATAATTGCCTTTGGTTGTTGAAGAATAACGAGGATGACAATTTTAGAGATTGGTTAGATTTAGTGGTAATTTAAAGATAATTTTTATCAAAATAATTTAAGGCATCCAAAAAAGAGAAAATCTTAAGTTTTTGAGGTAAAATGGGGTTGGACTATCCCCTCAAAGAAGTGGGGTTAGAGTGTCCTCTAAAATAGAGTAAGAAAATAGTTATGAACAAAGAAAAATTTTTATTACTTAAAAAAAATGGAGTTGGAGTGGGGTAGGAGTATCCCCTTGGAGTAGTGGGGTAGGAGTATCCCCAAAGTTAGGAAAACATGTAGAAACAAGGAGAAAATTTAAACTTTGATTTAGCAAACAGGATTGGAGAATCCCCTTTGAGTAGTGGAGTTGAAGTATCTCCACTAGCAAAAATTTTAATATGAAATCCTATTTTTTTTGTATCTTAATCTTGATCTAAGTCAAAAGGGGTTGATGTTGTAAGGGAGACTAAATGGGTGCATTACAAGACATCCGAATGTCTCAAAAAAAAGAGATTCAAAAATTAAGTTGAAAACAGGGGACAATATCATGTTATCTCCATTTTTAGATTTTTTCTGGTGCATCCAAAGACTTCAGATGGTAAATAGGGTACCGTTAGAAAGATAGCTCGACAGGGTTTAATATAAATATATTCCAAAAATTCTAGAAAATCACATTCTAGGCAGAAATAATTTTTGAAGTTAGGCTCGTCTCAGCTCTGGTAAAATGTAAAATTAAAAGGTCATGATGTATTTTGAAAAATCATCCTAAGCTTATATGGGATCCTTAGATAGTGGAAATACCTTTTCGAAAAGGGAATTTTTTAAACTTTTGGGAAAAATATTTGGAAATTTTGTAAAAATCATCTGATGGGCTAAAATGGCCCAAACAGAGTGTTGCATGTTGGTCTAGGAGTTTTAGATAGCAAAGGCTCAAAAAATCATAACTCCCTCATCCAGGATGATCTGAAGGCAAATAAGACACTGTTAGAAAGGTAATTTGATACCCTTTAAAGGAAAAATATTAGAAAAATCAAAAAAAGTATTTTATGGCTAGAAAATAATTTTTCAAGTTTGGACTATAATATTGCTAAAGCAGAAAAAGGGGATTATTCAATATTTTGGTTTTTTAAAGATAGACTCAGGTCTAGGATGTCCGTACATCTACGATAGAAAGTAACACAGGCTTCACACATTCATTCCATAGTCTTGAAGTAGTTTGGGATGACGAAACAACCCATTGACCATGTCATCAAAAAGAACATGAGACTCAAGATCAACGATTACTACTAAAAAGGATTTCCCCCTTTTTTTGAAAAAAATAAACTTATTTCACCATAAATCGATAGTTGAAATGTTGATTTGCCCCCAAGATTGGAAGACCAATTTGATGAAAGCATTATGTCCATGCTACTCTTCATCGATTGAAAGTAACATGAACTTAACTTAGGGAAGTTTCTAAAAATTATTTTGTAAGAGACAAGCAAGCATTTAAATAAAGATATCATGAACAAAATACAGTACATACAAAGATAACATGGATTAAACATGCAAAAAAACAAAGGTGACATTTTAACATGAAGTGGGTGACATAGATGCAAGAAGATGACAAATAGGTGTATGGAGATAAATTAAACATGTTTATACAAAGGAGTGGATGTTGGAGTTGTCAAGAAAACATTTTTATTTAGCGAGCCTTCTTACAACATACGAAAAATATTTAAACATACTAAGACACATTAAGGTGACCATGTAAATATGAAATGGGCATTGAATGTGGAAGGAACACGACAAAAGATGAATAAAAAGAGGTCGTATGATGATGAAAATAAAGCTTGGTGAGTTTATATATCTAACAACATCAAGGTGTCAAGAGGGTCACCAAGATCCTAAAACTACCATAACCAAGGCAACAAAGATGCATAAGAGTATTAGGAAGGTCATGGTAACATGAAGGGTTCACTAAAATGAAATGGATGATCGAAACAGAAAATATATGGAACGAGGTAAGAAATACACTAGCAAAGGCTTGAACTTTCCTTATTTTTTAAGGCAGTGACTTTAAGCTCAGCTCCTTCCCTCCTTTTGCTATTGTTTAGCAAGAAAAAGGTGAAAAAAAGAAGCTTTCTGGCAATATGGTTGCTGATGGAGTGTTTTAAGGATAAAAGGTGTGAAAGGTTAAATTTTTATAGTATTCTAGTGGTGGTTTTAGGGAGCTACGAGAATAAAGGTTGGTTGATGGTGAAAGGCAATGGAGAAATGTTTTTGTGAGTTTTTAAAGCCAAAGTGGTTAAAGGATTTGTGGGGATGGATAAAGAGTTTTTTTGGGATTGCTAGAGAAGTTTTTTAATAGCTAAGAGAGTTTTTTTAGATAGCTAGTAACTTTTTTTCAATGTTAAGCCCCTGCTTTTAAAAGACAATATAAAATGCACTTTTGATTTTTTTCTTTTGCACCAAGGGACATTTCCAATTGCCATGTTGAGTTAACTTTTTTTATTGGTTTTGCCATGTTAAGTAAAAAGGTAGAAAGGTTGTGACAGCCTACAACTAGAGATATGCCCGTCATACCTTCTTATACCCATATATCTTATGAAAATGACCTTTTTCATTAATTTTTTAGACTCCAAAAATTTATTAGAATTTGTTAATGAACCCATAGTTGAGGTTTACAATGTTTTATGATAGTTTCTTGGTATAAAAATTTGTTTAAATATAATTTTCAAAGGCTGAAAAATGGCTTAAAATAAGCAAAAATGCCTTGGTGTATTGATACAAAACATGTTGTATTGATACACAAGGTACTTTTTACTCATGAGTATCAATGGAATGGCTGTGTATTGATACTAAGAGCAAAAAATGTTTCCAATTTCAAGATTTAGAGGCTTGTATTAATACTTTATGGATTTGTATCGATACTCATGCTTGTGTATCGATACATTTTGCCAAAAATCACAATTTTAGTTACTGTCAAGGTCTGTATCGATACAAACATGCTAGGTATCAGTACCATACCTTGGGTATCAATACCAAACCCTCTTGTATCGATACTACATGTGAAAATTCTAATTTTTTATGTTATAAAGTCTCGTATTAGTATTTACGCCCCAATATAACTTGTACGTACTTGTGGCTTCCTAATTTACTTTAACTTGGTCACAAACAATAGGAAATTAATTTGTGTGCTTATTTGAATGACCTTGATGACACCATGAAAAGTAACATTCGATGCCTTGTTTTTGCATTTTCTTTAATACGGCCTATAAGTATTTTAAACCTTCCCAAAAATAACTTTGTTACCTGGCTCGTGTTGCCTAATAGTGCTCGGTGACACGAAACCTAACAGTTGTCCACCAACTTTTTTTTTATTTTTTGATTTTATCATCTTTTACCTAACTCCTAAGATGCCAAAAACTAGTCCGAACAAAATAAGGTATCTACAACTGCCCCTCTTTGGTCGTTTCTAAGTATTAAGAACAGAGCAAAGACAAATAGATACCATTTTGTTCAAATGAGATGATGGATTTTTGTGCCTGCTGAGAAGTAAAGAGTTATTTAGTTTCATGATGGGATAGTTTAAATAACTTACAGATAAAAAGATTTTGATGAGTTTTGTCAAGTTTGACCTCCTTATTAGGTTTTTTTTTTTTAGGTAGGTAAAGAAAGATGTCTAGCTTTTTATGGACTAAGGTAGACAAGTATCAGCTTATGTAGGCTTTAAGGTAAGTGAAAAAAGATATGTAGCTCTTTATGCTACCAGTTCCTGGGCTTTAAGGTAAGAAAACGTCTTACTCTTTAAGGACTGAGGTAAGTTATATCGTGCCACCAGCTTGCGTGGGCTTTCATAAGCATCTTGCTCTTTGAGGACTAAGATAGGTAGTTGCCATCAGCTTGTGCGGACTTTGAGGTATAGAAGCATCTTGCTCTTTGAGGATTGAGGTAGGTAGGTGCCACCAGCTTGTGTAGGCTTTGTGGTAGGGAATCGTCCTACTCTTTAAGGATTGAGATAGGTAGTTGCCATAAGCTTATGTAGGCTTTGAGGTAGGGACGCATTTTACTCTTTGAGGACTGAGGTAGGTACTTCCCATTAGCTTGTGTGGGTTTTGAGGTAAGGAAGTGTCATGCTCTTTAAGGATTGAGTTAGGTAGTTGCCATCAACCTGTGTGGGCTTTGAGGCAGGAAAACATCTTGCTATTTGAAAACTAAGGTAAGCAGTTGCCACTAGTTTGTGTGGGCTTTGATAAGCATCTTGCTCTTTGAGCACTAAAGGAAATGACTTTAGATATCTTTCTTGGGTGATTTTCAATGAGCACATAAGGTCAAAAGTACTTACTGAAGGCCTTTTGAGGTTTTTTGAAATAAAAAAATAGTACCTTAAGTTCCCTACAAATTTAACTTATAGGTACAGGAGTTGATACTTGTAAGATGTTAAATGCTACATAATGCATAGAGATGCAAATGCCTGCCTAATTGATGCAAAAATGATGACTTTAAAGGCCTAATCCAATGATTGGTTTTAGGCTTTCTTCGACTATGGTGAGGTGGCCTTTTGCCTAGGGTTCGTTGATCTTACTCTAGATTTCAGAGGCTTTAATGTTAAGATTGTCCTTTCTTCAAAGGTACAGGAGGTCCATGGCCACTTACTGAGGAGGTCTTAAGCATATTCTCTAGATACAATGTCCCAAGGCAAGATCGATTGTGGCCCCAAGAGTTCATTCTTGGTGTTTAAACATAAATCAAAGTCCCTGTAAAGTTTTATTTTTCAAAGTAATGCTAAGAAATCCTATTATCAGTTTTGTTTATTTATCTAGCATTATCAATTAAATGATAAATATGATGCAACATGAAATTGTAGTGCTACAAAAGGATTCTACAAGAAATCAAGTAATATTTTTATTCAAAGAAAGCGGGTATAATTTGTGATAAACTTATAAGATTATGAAAGGTTTTGAAATACAAAAGAGATATGAGAAGTCTTCCTGGTCGACTGGCTTTGACATTGATGACATGAATCTTCACTGAGTGCTTCTGGAGATTTCTTTCAAGTAATTGATTCTTTTGGTGCCGGTGACTCATAAGAAGATCCCTTAGATTGCCCTATGGTGGGATAGAGGCCTTAAAGTTTGGTAGTTTCTATTTTTTGAATGCAGGTATGGATGAGTTTTGGTGGTGTTGGTCAACATAGGACGAATGGGTTAAGTTATGACTTGATGTCTTGCTAAGAGTTATGACTATAAGGAAGATTGGTTTTGGGCTCACGATAGTTTGGACTTGGCTTTGTTTGAATAAGGAGGTCTGATCATTTAAGTCGCCATATTTGGTTTTCAACTTAAGCTGTTTTTTTCTTTTTATTATTTTTTGTTTTATTTTATTTTATTTTATTTTTAGGATTTTGGATTTTTTTGTGAGTAGGAGGTGAGGGACTAATAGGATGTCCTTTTGAGTTGTCATCTTTAGGTATTTTCAGGCATAGTACTTCTTAATAGAATCAGAATTCACGAGGTTGGGTAGGTCACTGCCATCCATCTCAGTTAAGATTAGAGATCCTCTAGAGAATACGCATTTCACCATGTATGGCCCTTCCCAATTTGGTGTCCATTTTTTGCGAGTATTTTTATGTATCAGAAGAATTTGTTTAAGCATTAGGTCACTTTTTTAGAACTGATGAAGATAAACCTTCTTATCATGGGCTCTCATCATGCACTTTTGATACATCTGCCTATGATAGATAGCTTTGATTCTTTTTCTTCAATAACATTAAGTTGCTGGTATCGATTTTTAATGCATTCAGCCTTTTCAAGTTGCGATTCCATCAGGACTCTAAATGATGGGATTTCAACTTCAATTAGCAATACAACTTTCATGCCGGAGACCAAAGAGAATAGGGTGGCACGCGTGGAAGTTCATACTACTGTGCAATAGGCGTGTTAGGCAAAAAGTAATTTCTCATGCCAATCCTTGTATGTCTCAGCCATCTTTTCAACTATTTTTCTTGATATTCTTGTTAGATGCTTTAACCGCTCTATTTATCATTAGATGGTATGGGACAGAGTTTTGATATGAATCTTGAACTAAGAGCAGACTGCTTGCATCATCTTGTTTTTTAGGTTACTTGTATTACCAGTGATGATTTGTTTGAGAAGACCATATCTATGATGATGTCCCATTTCATAAATTTTCACATGACAGAACTGATGATGTTGGCATAGAAAGCTACCTCTACCTATTTGGTAAAGTAATCGATTATGACCAAAATAAAGTGATGCCCATTAGAAGCCTTGGGGGTAATTGGTCCAATCGTGTCCATGCCCCAAAGAAAGAAGGGCCACGAAGTTGTTATAACATGTAAAGATGTCCTTGGGACATGGATCTTGTCAACTTAGATTTGGCATTTATGACATTTTTGAGCATAGTTAATGCAATCCCTTTTTAGAGTCAACCAATAATAACTTGATCACATGGTTTGTCTTGCCATTCGGTGTCCATTAGTATGCATACCATGATGCCCTTTGTGAACTTCTTCAAGTATTCTTTTCGCTTTGAAGGCATCCACATATCAGAATAATACCTGATCCCAATTTTTCTTGTATAAAAACTAATAATCCAAAATGTAGTTCGCAATTAATAGTTTGATAGTTCTCTTATCAGTTGATGGCACCTTTTGGGTACTGTTGATTCTTGATGTATTGAAAGATGTCATGATGCCATGGCAAACTATCCTTCTCTTTTTCAACATTCTGACAATATGCCAAGGTTGAATAGATACTTATTTGGATTAAAACAATGTTCGATTCTCGATTGACTTTACACATAAAAGATAAAGTGGCCAAGGCATTCGTAATTTGGTTCTCTTCTCGAGGTAGATGTTGAGAGCTAATACCATTAAACTCTTTCTTGAGCTTCGATATCATATTCTTATAATGGATCAATTTAGCATCACGCGTTTACCATTCCCCTTTTAGTTGGTAAATGACAAGGGCTGAATCTCCAAACACTTGCAGTGTTTGAATGCCCCTTTCAATGGCTGCTTAGAGTCCCATGATGCAGTCTTTATATTCAACTATGTTTTCGGTGCAGTCAAAGTTTAATTTGGTTGTGAAAAGGTAATGGTTTCCCTAGAGTGAGATGAAAATTACCCTAATTCCATGCCCCAGTGCATTTGAAGCTCTATCAAAGTACATCTTCCACGATGACCCATACTTGACAATTTTTTTTGCTTCGAATATGCATATCAAGTCTTCACAAGGGAACTCAAAGTTTAAAGGCTAATAGTCATCTATGGCTTGCTTGCCAAAAAGTCTGTTATTACACTACCTTTAATGGCTTTTTGGTTCACATACATGATGTTGTACTCAAAAAGCATAACTTGCCATCTGGCTAATCTCCCAGACAGAGTAAGGGCTTTGCACAAATACTTGATAGGTTCAAACTTGGCGATTAACCACGTAGTGTGGTACATCATGTATTGCCTTAACCTTCGAGCTGTCCAAGCTAAAATGCAACATAGTTTTTTTACGAATGAATAATTATTTTCATAGTCTGTAAACTTCTTGCTTAAGTAATAAATAGCCAATTCCTTTTTTCTTAATTCATCATGTTAGCCTAATACACAGCCCATCGACTTGTCTAAGATTGATGCTACAAAATTAGTTATCATCTGGGCACTAGTGGCATAAGTACTAAAGGGTTCAAAAGGTAATGTTTAACTTTATAAAAAGCTTTTTGGCACTCTTGATTCCATTCTCTAGGATTTTGTTTTTTCAATAGCCTAAAGATCAGATTGCATTTATCGATCAACTGAGATATGAATCAAGCTATGTAGTTTAGTCTTCCTAAGAAACTTCTCACTTCCTTTTGAGTTCGAGGTGATGATAGGTTTTGAATAGCCTTAACTTTGTCAAGATCTACCTCTATTCTTTGCTCTCAATGAACCCTAATAATTTATTGGAGGTGACGCCAAATGTGCATTTGGCAGGATTTAGCTTGAGTTACTATTTATGCAACTTTTTAAAGAGTTTTTATAGATTAGCAACATGTTCACTCTCTTTTGGAGATTTAGTGATCGTGTCATCCATGTAGACCTCTATTTCTTTATGCATAAGGTCATGGAACAATATTACCATAGCCTTTTGGTAAGTTACCTTAGCATTCTTTAGCCCAAAAGACATCACTTTATAGCAAAATGTTCCCCACATGGCCACGAAAGTGATCTTTTCCATGTCTTCAACTGCCCATTTTGATTTGGTTATAGCCCAAAAACCAATCCATGAAAGAAATTAATGCATTTTTTGCAGTGTTGTCCACTGAGGTATCAATATGAGGCAAAGAAAAATTATCCTTGGGGCTGGCTTAGATGAGGTCCTTATAGTCTACACACATTTGCACTTTACTGTCCTTGTTAGAAACTAAGACTATGTTCGCTGCCCATTTAGAATACTTGGCTACCTTGAGAAATCCTACTTCAAATTGCTTCTTGACTTTTTCCTTAATCTTAAGTAGCATTTCTGGCTTCATCCTCCTTAACTTTTGTTAGATTGGTTTTCATTCAAGTTTAAGAGGAAGTTTATGAACCATAATGTTGGTATCTAGTCCAGGCATGTTTTGATAGGACCAAGCAAACATGTCTCGATATTCCTGAAGGAGATTTATTAGTTTAACTCGAGTCGATGGCTTTTTGGAGGTTTCAATTTTGACTTCTTTTGGGTCTTCTGTTCCAAGGTTTATAGTTGTAGTGGATCTTCATAAGGTAATATGTAGTTTTCTTCCTGTTTAACTAGTTTCCATAGGTCTAATGGTATGGGGTTCTCTTTAGGGTGCTCTTCATATTCGACCTCATCAGTAAAAATTAGTTGCTCAAAATCAATTCCTAAGGTTTTAGTATAAGCATTCATGTCACCTCCATTGGGGTACCTAAAAATATGGAAAAAAAAACAATATAGGTGGAAGAAAAAAGTCTAAGGTTGGCAAAAATTATGAACACAAAGAATGAATGCAAAATGTTTAGTAATTTTCATTAATAATACTTAATAAAGCTGCCAATACAAAGGATCCTACAATGCTTTTGGGCGAGGGCATGTAGGTTTAGTTCATAGCATTACTTTGAAATAGACTTAAACAGTACAGGAATCTTAATCTTAGTCCAAACACTTAGAACAAACCTTAGAGGGCACAGACCATTCTTTGAACTTATAGTTGACATCCTTGGCTTGCCAATTGTATTGATGGAGATATCCTCGAATGCTTTATTCAATATAAGCATAGCACTAGTAGAGCCAATATTTACATGTCCCCCTATGCGAAAACTTTTTCGAATGGTGGGAATATCATTGGCTTATTTGCAATGTCTCATCCTAATGAACGAGCCATTCTTTTTTCACAGTTCTTCTGAGCTTGCTTTCTTTCTTGCTTTGCACTAGGCTTGAATCCCAACCCCTTTTTGTCAATTTGGTTGACCGTTTTAAGGCTTTAGCAATTTCTTAAAGGCATTTTTTAAGTCCCTTTTCGGCCTGAGCACTCTTACCAATAGTCAACTTCAAACCCATGTTAGTACTTTTTGATAGGTGAGGTTAGACTATTGGCAACCTTTCTTTGATTTAAGTAGCCTTGACAAACTTAAAGGATTAGAAAAAGGATTCGGGGATATTTTTATCAGGTTTACGATATGAGGCATCAGTTGAGGTAGCAGCAGTGATATCTTTTTCCCTTTCGATACTAACAACTTTATTCTCGATGATGAATTTTAACCTTTGATGCAAAAATGATGGTACTGCCCTAGCAGAATGAATCCAAGGCCTTCCCAATAGGCAGTTATATGATGAAGTAATGTTCATCACATGAAAGTCAACCTTATAAGTACATGGGCCAATTTAAAGTGGATTGGTGATGTTTTCAACAATGTTTCGGCAAGATCCATCACACGCTCATATAATCGTATGACTATTCTGGATATGAGATGCATTATTAGGGAGTTTGTTCAAGCATGACATGGGCATTACATTAAAGCTGACCCGTTACCAATGAGCACCTTGGGTAAAGTGGTGCCTTTCCAATCTGTGGTGATATGGAAGGCCTTGTAATTTTATCTTCCTCCATGCGGGATTTCATCATCGCTAAAAGATATGTAATTGTTAGCGATGATGTTATTCACTAGGCAATCAAACTAACTTATAGTGATGTCGGGAGGGACTTAAGCCTTATGCAAAACCTTGAGAAGGGCATTCCCGTGAGCTTTCAAATTCAGCAGTAATGACAACACATATATCTTGGTGGGTTGCTTGTTCAACTGATCGATGATGCTGTATTCACTGTGCTTGATGAATTTAAGGAATTTTGTAGCTTTTTTCTCGCCCATTAGATTCTTGACAACTATAAAATATGAGTTTTTCATTGCAAATTTTTGTGCTTAAGAAATAAGATTGGCATTCTCTTACTGAGTGCTATTTTTTTATGTTGTCAGGGCATAACATTGGTCACTTTAAGTTAGGTGACTTACCCTTGAAAGGTCAACACTTGCTGCTTGCTAGTTAGATTCTTTGATGACTAAGGTTTTGCTTTCATAGTTCCAATGAGCTGTCTTATCATATTTATACAGGAAAGGAGATGGAAGTTGAATGATCACCTTTAGCAAAGGCTAAATGGGGTCAACTTTAACTCTCGATCGATTGTCATACAAAATCAATGGCCTTCTAATTTTGTAAGGGAGATTGCCCTCTTCTTCTTCTAGTGCATTGACGGATGATGTTGCATTTGCTAACTCAGTGTGTAGGGTTCGCTTTTCATCGTAGAATTCGATGCTACCCTTGTTCATCATCCTTTGAACCATTGTGTGAAACTCTTTGCATGTTTAAAGAGTATGGTCGTAAATAGTATGGAAGTCATAAAAGTTGTCAATTATTTCCTCTGTCTTCTCCGTTGCATTAAGTAACTTAGCTTGCACCAAGATTTACCAAACTGAATTCATTGGTGTCCGAACTTCTTTTATGTTTTCCACAGTCTTGTAATTTTCTTCAATGATCATTTTTTTAGGTCAAACTCAGCATGAGTTTGAGATGAACTGGCTTTAATGTCAGATTTTGATTACTTACTAGCCTTCATCTTTCCTTTCCCTTTGTCTTTGTAGATACTTTTTCTTCTCAATTCATTTTTCATGGCCTTATCGATCCTCCCACAGAATATGACCACATCTTCAAAGTTTTTTCAGAAGCTTTTTGCTACTTTTTCGTAATAAAGGGCTTGCGACATGCCAATGAATCTAACCATCATCTCTTTTTCTGTTAGTAAAGGATGAATCTAGGTAACCTCTTCCATCTATCTTGTAACGTACTACCTAAAACTTTCGTTAGCTTTTTTCCTCGTGCCTATAAGTGACAGACAACTAGAGATTTAACCATTGGTGGGTCTATCCTCGTTAGGAACATTGATAGATGGACTGTCATGTCCATCCCACTATTCATAGAACTCAATTTCAAACTGCTTTATCATTCTTTGACCATCTTCAAGAATGTGGACAATGTTGCAACTCGTGTTCCTGATCATAGCGATAGCAAGATGTGTCCATGACATTTTTTCTTTGACTTTTGTTATCTATTACTATTTTGATTTTCACGAAAGCCTACCACACCTTACTTATTGTGGTTTTGACTTCTGCCACACTTTTTTTTTAATTCGATAGCCTTTTCCATCGATTATCGCATTCACTCTTAGTTCAGCATGATTAAGGAGTGGGTTGGCCCCTGTATTGGGTCCAAGACCTTGCTCAATCTTGATCACTCTTTTTTTTAGTAATCCCTGCACCTTTCTTTCAAAAGAAGTGCAATTCTCAATGGAATGGCCTTGCGCTTTTGTATGGTATTCACAATAAGTGTTACCATCAAACTATTTGGGGTACGATGGTGATCTTGGGTTCATGAATACTAGAGCCACTAGTTTGCCTACCAATAAGTGATAGTAGATCTTTTTATACGAGTAAGGAATGGTTTAAAGTGCTCTCTTTCTCGGGATGCTTATTGGTTATTCAAAGCTTTCGCATTGTGTATATTATGGGGCTGTGCATTCTAGGCCACATTTTGCATGGGATTTGGTGCAAAGCTTATTGCAAGAGTAAACTCGGTAGCATGGACTGGTTACAGTGCTAATGAGTAAGGGGTAAGTCCTATATTCAACATGCTTAGGAAGTACATAGGTTATGCTGGATACAAACTTTGATTAAACCTAGCATGATTCTCACCTACCACATTCACTTCTCTTTTTTTACCTTTATTTACTATCTTTTTTATTGATCCAAATGCTTCCATGACAAATATCTTATCACTTTTAATGGCGTTCTTAATTATTTCACTTGATATAACCATATCAGCAAAATTTTTTGTGGCGCTTCCTAACTAGGCTTTCGTAGGAAGGAGCTCATAAAGTGCCAACAAACATAACTGTCATTTCTTTTTCAGTTAGAAGAGGGTGAACTTAAGCTACCTCCTCTCTTCATCTCTGAGCATACTATCTAAAACTCTCAAAAGATTTTTCTGCATGTTTATAAGAGAAAGATGATCTGGAACCCAATCAGACACATGCTTTTACTGTTCAAAGAATGCACATGCCACATTTGCCATCTCTGAATTCTTTCAGGGTTAAGCCATATGTACTATCAGAGGGTTGCCCTAGTCAAGCTATCCTAAAGCAATGAATCAGCAGCTTCTCTCTTCGTGTCCTTCCTTTTTACAACAGTACATGCGAATATAGGCAGTAGGGTCAGTAGTTCCATTGTACTTTTAGACACTTTAAACTTAGGCGAGATGACGAGGCTCAAAACTCGCCCTAATGACTTTGCGTCCATGATTCTAAATTTGTTACTTTCTTCCACAGCTTGAAGATGCTTCTCTAATGTGTCATACTTGTCTAAGTCCTCATCATTTTCTAAGGGCCTCTTTATTTTCTCTTGCTTCATGTGCTCATCAAGGTTTGAGACTATAAGCCTAGACAGTGAAAAGCCTACACCTTGAAATCCTTAAATTAAATAGGGCGCTGTTGCAGGATTGATATAAATAAATGACTGAGATGGTGGGATGTTCGTTGCTGGAGGATGTTGCCTATGTAGTGACCTTTCTTGAGCATTGGTGGCCTTAGTACCACTATTCAAATTGCTTTCAAGGTAGGCCGATTTTTTTTTTGTCTCAACTATGCTCGTTTGCCCGTTTTCCTTGAACGCATTCGATAGCAATTTGGTTAGCTCAGTGATTTATGCTTGTTCCTCATTCTTACTGAGTGCCTGCTCTTGGAACTCTCTATACATAAGTTCAAGTCTTTCGATGCGAGCTTGGTAATCATTTTCCATCATTTTTTGATGATTGCAAGTGTTGTATTGATGGTAAATTATAGATTCCATGTTTTGGATCACCGCCTTTATGGTATGTTCATGCATATGTTTGATGTAACGATGATGAATGAATAAAAACCATGAAAGGATTAGGTTAGTTATGCAAATGCAAAAAGGACAATTGGATAAAGGGATAGCTCCACCAATATCATCTTACATTAAAATAACAAAATGTCTTAATTACATGTGATTACAATAAAAAATGTCTGACACAGTTACATTGCTTGATTACACGATCCAAAAAGTATATCAATTCTTGCTTATGGGCTCTAGTGGGTAAAATATCACGTGTCAGGGATCAGACTCAGGGATCAGGCTACATCCATCATTTTCTTGGCCTCCAACTGAGCTACCTAGATCTGCCTTGTGAGATAGTGATGATAGTCCTGATGGTTTTTGCGTGCGTGATCAACCATTTGAAGCCATTCTTGCTCCCGCTATTTGAAGGCTCTCACTAGTGCATTAACTTGGTCCTGGCAAGCTTGAAGTGAATGCTCTAAGTCTTGGATTCAAAGTGTCAGAACTCCATTTTCGACCTAGTTTGCTCTCAAATCCTAGACTCGAGCCTTTAACTGTTTATTCCTCCTTCGATTAGTTAATGCAAGAGCCTAAGCTCTAACAAGCTTTTCCCTATGACCCTAGCAGCTTCCCTCCATTGGTGTAATTCCTTCTTAAGAGTAGTAAATTTTGTCCTTCACTCGAGCAACGACTTTTTAAGTTTTCAGGCTTGCTTGCTTTATTAAGGGCCACATAATCTCTTTTCAAGCTCTCAAGATCCTTGTAGATGTGGTTTTTTGCTTAATAGCCCCACTCATCTCGCCATCCCTAAGGTAGAGGTCCATATTCAGTTGACTATTTTCTTTCTTAAGCGATCTCCTTGGCAAAGGTTGCCTTTTCCTATTCAAACTCTTGCTTGAGCAATTAAATTTTAGAAAGAAATTTGTTAACCGATAGTAATGATGTTCTAATACCAGATAGGGGCATGGAATCATTAACGTGATGGATCCTCCATTCATCATATCTTGGGGTTATATTACTCATTCTCTAATATCTCTCCATGCAGCGGGATTGTTTCCATGCTTGAAAGGCTAGCTGGACTTTCAACTTATAGTAAGGCTCACCATAATCAAAATCCCATAACTCTAAGTCTTGGACTAAAAGAATGTATTGATAGCACTAGAATTATCGAAGAACTGAAAGAGCGGCATAGCTAGCACTTTTCCATAATCCCATGAGCGGTACACAGCTATAATCTATACACTGATATATAACTATTTGTGGGAAAACCAAGAGGCCTTCCATGTTACATCCTTCTCCTTGAGTTTTTAAAATTTTTGGACCCATTGCTCTTCAAATTTATCTTGAGGCCATTCCACCTCAGGTACCTTAGAGATAAGGCTAAAGCTGGGTAAGAAGCAACACGACGTCCTACTTTTTTCGAGGCTAAAGTGACTGACAAACCAAATATGAAAGAGCGGTGCACATCTGGTGAAATGGCTCATTCCTATTTTCTTACAAAAATTAAAAGCTCGAATAGTTTTGGCAAGGATGGCCAGTGTGGGATTAATTTTTTAGCATAAGTGGGGAAAGACATCTGCTATCGTAGCTTCAACAAAGCCCAATGTCTTTGGGAATATAACTAGAACATATATTGCCAAAGCATAGATATCTTGGATTTTTTGGATGTCAGCAGTATTCGCCATTACTTCTCTCAAACTAGCCCATGAGATGCATTCACTGTTCCCTTTTGTTTTAATATGACTTTCAATTAAGACTCTGTTGCCCTAAGGATTTGAGCTATTTTTTCTTAAAGGTTGGAGGATTCAATGCTTTGCAGTATATCCTGTCGACCTTTGCCCTTTTAATGTTGAGTAACGCAATGTATTCATCAACCATGGGGACTAAGTCTTCATGATTGAAAGTGAAACACCGATATAATGGATTCCAAAATTGAGAGGCCGCTTGTAACAAGCTGACATCCAAGCAAACTTGAAGCAGAAGAGTGATATCTCCATATCTCTTAGTGAATGATTCCCTTTTAGTACTGTCCTAATTAGTCCATATAATCTCAGATCTTGCCAATCACTTTGATGGTATCCTATCTTGATTTTTTCATGCACAACTGAGGCATACCCCGATTTTAAAACATCCCCATATTCATGCTGTCAGTGCTCTGACCATGCTCGAACTTTTTCAAAGGGTTTTAACTCTGAGGTGAACTATTGCTCCATGACAGATTCCCTTGGTGAACACTAATCCATTAGTGCCAATTATCCCATGATAACAGTAATTATGATGAAATGATACACGATGAAAAATAAAAGCAAAAAGAGAATGAGTTAGTAACCAATACGAAATAATAGGCAAAAGGTAAGAATGGAAAAAATAACAAAATTTTCCCCTAGAATAGGTAGTACGATGCCTAGGGGTAGATAAGATCACAAATGTTAAGGCATTAAACAAGCATCATACCAGCATACTTGTATTAAAATTGTCTCTTCACGAAGTAACATGATACCTGACAAGGTTTAAGATTGACCATCTAAACGGTGATGTTTGCTCATCACCACACATGCTAAGCCGTCATTTCGACAGCATGATAGCCTATCTTGATCAAATACGACTATGTCAAGATGTCATTGCAGGTAATGGCATTCACCTATATTGACCCACTTATAAAAAAGGATTTTCCACTAAATTTCACGACATATCCTAAAGGAATGATCATGAAAATAAAAAGGAAAATGTAGGTGACAATGTTCACCCATTATCACTTGTGTAACTAATGGTATATATGAGTAAAGGTAAGAAATGTTTACCCGAGTGACCTAAATCTTTAGGTTATTCTAGCAACATCTAGTATGGCTTGACATGGGTTATCTCATAGGGTTCACTACATGAGTTTAAGTTGATGCCTATTTTGATAATCGAATCACTCTTCCATCTGGTAAGAACAGCCGAGGCACAATAATCCTAGGCCCATCGTAGGTTTGGTGAAACGGGTTTAATCCAGTGGATGTATTTCCCTATGCAAGGTAGAGGGGTACTCATGAAAGACATAGGTAGTTTACATACTGGAAGGTCTTGCCATGCCTATGTAGAGGGTTACTTGCGAAGACGGATGGCTCACTTCATCCTAATAATTAGGATACTAACCATACCATAATGTATGGTGGGAATTTAGTGCAAATGCAAGTGCACAGTGTGTGTTGGGAAAACAATCAAACCTTTTTGTTTCACTCCTATATTACCATATTTATTCAAATCAATATTTATTTAGGCACGAGTAATCTCTAACAATCATAAGACAAAAGCATGAACAATAGAGATTAGTAGGCAAAAATAAAATAAAATTATATCTAAATAATTTAGAGATCGAAAACCAAGAACCGAGTGAGACGTAGCTAGTTATAGGCATAACTCTCTAAAATAATCCCCAATGGAGTCGCCATGGTATCGCCATGTGCCTAGCCTTTAAAATTTTGAATAATCCGAAGGGCACAGTGCGCTCAACTTAAGAATAAATGATGGTTGGTTGTGGTTGAGCCTTTGAGCTATTCTTTGATTAGGATTTGGATTAGGCGTGATAATATGAAGATGATAGGGACTGCCCGACGAGTCGCTCATCCAACTGGACCCGGATGTCTACCATGAAGTAACCATGAAGTTGGAGTCGCCACTGATCAATTTAGGCTAGGCAAGATCAGATGCCTGTTTAAAACAATATTACCAGTTATGAAACTCAAAACACTAATTTCAAGATTTACAAAGTCCAGAGATTAGTTGGTTGGGCTCGGGAGTTGGTTACGCACAGGGAAGGGCTAGCATCCCCTTCATGCTTGAAATTGATACCTACTAACTATATCTCACTTTGGTCTCGATTAAAGCAGTTTCATTTGGTCTCTATTAGATATATCCTCTTTAATGCATAAAGTTTTAGAATATGTAAATCTAAGGTTTTTCTAAGGAAAATTAGATCACCTATGTGCCTCAGAGATGTGAGGAGTATAGGGATTTTTCTTTATGAAAATGATGTCTGCATTGGATTTTAAAAATTGGATATTTTGTATTAGGCACTGAAAAAATAGCAACAGGAGACATTGCCTCATAAATTTCATTAGAAAATGAATTTTAACTATGAATGCACAATAACACTATAAAAGGAAACAAGTTAGTGAGGCGAAAAATGAGAAATATAATAATAGCATAAACAAGCAAACACAAACAAATGAACATAAAAAGAGAGGCAATCGATATGTATCTCATAATTACCTTCAATTATTAAAAAATAATCAAGATGACAATTTTAGAGATTAGTTTGGATTCGATGGTAATTTGAAGAACAAAGATGATTTTTATGAGAATAGTTTGGGGCATCTGGGAGAGAGAAAATCTTGAGTTTTTTAGGTAAAGCAGGGTTGGAGTATCCACTCAGAGAAGTGAGGTTGGAGTGTCCCTTAAAATAGAGTTATGAAAATAGTTAAGAATAAAGAAAAAAATTATTATTATTTTTAAAAAATAAGGTTAGAGTATCTCTCCAGAGTAGTGGGGTTGAGGTATCCCCAAAGTTAGGAAAACATGTAAGAATAAGGAGAAAATTTAAACTTTGATTTAAAAAATGAGGTTGGAGTATCCCCTTTGAGTAATGGAGTTAGACTAGCAAAAATTTTAGTATGAAATTCTATTTTATTCTATCTTAATCTTGATCCGAGTCAAAACGGATTGATGTTGTGAGGGAGACTAAATAGGTGCATTTCAAGACATTCGAACATCTCAAAAAAAAGAGATTCAAAAATTAGATTGAAAAAAGGGGGACAACATCGTGTTATCTCTAGTTTTGAATTTTTTTGGCTGCATCTAAGACTTCAGAGGGTAAATAGGGTATCGTTGGAAAAATAGCTCGATAGAGTTTAATATAAAAATATTCCAAAATTCTAAAAAATCACTTTCTAGGCGGAATTAATTTTTGAAATTAGGTTGTCTCAACTCTCATAGAATGTAAAATTAAAAAGGCATAATGGAATTCAAAAAATTATCCTAATCTTATCCAGAATTGTTAGATCATGGATAATACCTTTTCGGAAAGAAACCTTTGTGAACTTTTTGAGAAAAATATTTGAAAATTTCGTAAAATTCATCTGATGGGCCAAAATAGCCCAAACAGAATGCTGCACATTGGTTCTAGGGGTTTCAGACAATAAAGGTTTAAAAAATCATAACTCCCTCGTCCAGGATGATTCGAAGGCAAATAGGACACCGTTAGAAAGGTAATTCGATATCCTTTAAAAGAAAAATTTTAGAAAATCAAAAGAAATATTTTGTGGCTCAAAAATAATTTTTCAT
>JBBYHO010000003.1:23651121-23678368 GCA_038382025.1 Adansonia gregorii | reverse complement strand
GGTAATTCGATATCCTTTAAAAGAAAAATTTTAGAAAATCAAAAGAAATATTTTGTGGCTCAAAAATAATTTTTCATGTTCAAACTATAGTGTTGCCAGAGTAAGAACATGGGGATTATTCGATATTTCAATTTTTTGTAGATAGACTTGGGCCTAGGACGATCGAACGTCCACAACAGAAAATAGCACGGGCTTCACAAGTTTATTCCATAATCACAGAGTAGTTTGGGATGATGGAACAACACGTTGACCATGTCATCAAAAGGAACATGAGACTTAAGATCAAGGATTAGTACTAAAAAGGATTTAACCTTTTTGTAAAAAAAAATGAACTTATTTTACCATAAATTCATAGTTGAAATGTTGATTTGGCCCCAAGATTGGGAGACCAATTTGATGAAAGCATTAAGTCCATGCTACTCTTCATCGATTGAAGGTAACATGAATTTAACTTGGGGAAGTTTCTAAAAATTAGTTTGTAAGAGACAAGCAAGCATTTTAATAGAGATATAATGAACACAATACAACACATGTAAAGATAACATGGATTAAACATGCAAACAAGCAAAAATGACATTTTAACATGGAAATGGGTGTCATAGATGCAAGAAAATGACAAATAGGGTGCATGGATATGATATAAACATGTTTATACAAAAGAATAGATGTTGGAGTTGTCCAGATAGCATTTTTATTTCGTAAGCCTCCTTAAAACACAACAAAAATATTTGAACTTACTAAGGCAGAATAAGGTGACCATTTAAATATGAAATGAGCATGTGAATATGGATGGAACATGGCAAAAGGTGCATGAAAAGACGTTGTATGATAATGAAAATGAAGCTTGGTAAGTTTACATATCTAACAACATCAAGGTATGAAGAGGGTTATCAAGATCCTAGGACTACCACAACCAAGGCAATAAAGATGCATGGGAGCATTAGCAGGGCCATGGCAACATGAAGGGTTCACTAAAATAAAATGGATGATCAAGGCAAATAATATATGGAACGAGGTAAAATATATACCAATAAAGGCTTGAAGTTTCTCTTTTTTTAAAACAGTTGCTTTAAGCTTAGTCCCTTCCCTCTTTTTGTTACTGTTTAGTAAGAAAAGGGTGAAAGGAAGAAGTTTTCTGGTAATATAGTTTTTGATGAGGTCTTTTGAGGATAAAAATGTGTGAAAGGTTAGGTTTTTCAAGGTGTTCTGGTAGTGGTTTTAGGGAGCTATGGCAATGGAGGTTGGTTAAGGGTGAAAGACAATGAAAAAGTGTTTTGGTGAGTTTTTGAAGCTAAATTGGTTAGAAGATTTGTGGGGATAAATGAAGAGTTTTTTTGGGATTACTGGAGAGCTTCTTTGATAGTTGAGAAAGAGTTTTTTTAGTAGTTTTTTTTCAATGGTTAGCCCATGCTTTTGGAAAACAATGCAAAATGCACTTTTGATTTTTTTCTTCTGCACCAGGGTACATCTACAATTGCCATGCAAAGTTGACTCTTTTTATTGGTTCTACCATGCTATGTAAGCAGGTAGTAAGGCTATGACAACCTGCAACTAGAGATATGCCTGCCACACCTTTTTACACCCATATATCTTATGAAAGTGACCTTTGTCACTAATTATTTAGACTTTAAAAATTTGTTAGAATTCGTTAATGAACCCATAGTTGAGGTTTGCAATGTTTTATGATAGTTCCTTAGTGCAAAAACATGTTTAAATTGGGTTTTCAAAGGCAAAAAAAATGACTTAAACAAGGCAAAATTACCTTGGAGTATCGATACAAGCCTTTAAGTCTCGAGATTGGAAACATCTTTTGCTCATAGTATTGATACACAACTCATTGTTTTGTATCGATACACCAAGGCATTTTTGCCTAGTTCAAGCCACTTTTTAGCCTTTGAAAACCCAATTTAAACATGTTTTGCACAAAAGAACCATCAAAAAACATTGCAAACCTTAGCTGTGGTTTCATTAATGGATTCAAACAAATTTCTAGAGCCCAAACAATTAATGACAAAGGTCACTTTCATAATATATATAGGTGTAAGAGGGTTTGGCAAGCATATCTTCAATTGTAGGCTATCATAGCCTTTATGCCTCATTGCTCAACATGGCAGAACCAATAAAAAGATAGTTAACTGAGCATGTTAGCTAGAGATTTTCCTTGGTCCAGGAGAGAAAAATAAAAAATGCCCTTACTTTATCTCCCAAAAGCATTGGTTAAGCATTAGATTAAAGGAGAACACTACCAGCTATATTAGAAAAAAAAACTTTCAATTGTAAAAAAAAAGCTCTCCAGCAATCCTAGAAAACTCTCCATCTATTCCCACAAATCTTCTAGTAGCTTCAGCTCCAAAATTCACCAAAAACACTATTCCATTGCTTTTCACCCTCAACCAACTTTCATTCCCGTAGCTCCTTAAAACCACCATCAGAACACCTTCAAAAACTCAACCTTTCACATATTTTCATCTTTAAAACACCTCATCAGCAACCATATTACCAAAAAGCTTCTTTCTTTCACACTTTTCTTGTAAAATAATAGCAAAAAGAGGGAAAGAACTAAGCTTGGAGTTATTGCTTTAAAAAAGAAAAAAGCTTCAAGCTTTTGTTGGTATATTTTTTACCTTGTTCCATATATTTTTTGTTTTGATCATTCATTTCATTTTAGTGAGCCTTTCATGTTGCCATGACCCTCCCAATACTCTTATGCATCTTTGTTGCCTTGGTTGTGGTAGTCCTAGGATCTTGATGACCCTCTTGACATCTTGATGTTCTTAGATATATTAACTCACCTTGCTTCATTTTCATCATTATATAGCCTCTTTTTATGCATCTTTTGCCATGTTCTTTTTATGTTCCCATATCCATTTCATATTTAAATGTCACCTTAATGTGTTTTATGTATGTTCAAATATTCTTCTTGTGTTTTAAGGAGGCTCATGAAATAAAAATATTTCCTTCACAACTCCAACATCCATTCCTTTGTATAAACATGTTTATATCACCTCCATGCATCCTATTTATCATCTTGTTGCATCTATGTCACCCATTTCCATGTCAAAATGTCATCTTTGAATGTTTGTATATTTAATGCATGTTTATCTTTGTATTTATTGTATTTTGTTCATGATATCTCAACTAAAATGCTTGATTGTTTCTTACAAACTAATTTTTAGAAACATCCCTAAGTTAAGTTCATGCTACCTTCAATAGGCTTAAATAGCATAGGCTTAATGTTTTCATCAAATTGGTCTCCCAATCTTAGGGGCAAGTCAACATTTCAACTTTGGATTCATGGCAAAATAAGTTCATTTTTCAAAAAAAAGAAATATTTTTTAGTATTAATCCTTGATCTTGAGTCTTATGTTCGTTTTGGTGATATGGTCAGCGGGTTACTCCAACATCCCAAATTACTCTGGGATTATGTGATTAACTTATGAAGCCCGTGTTCCTTTCTATCGTGGACATTTAGACGTCCTAGACTTGAGTCTATCTTTAAAAAAAATCAAAATATCAAAAAATCCTCATGTTTTTGCTTTAGCAGCACTGTAGTCCAAACTTGAAAATCATTTTCTAATAGCAAAATATTTCCTTTGATTTTTTTCTTTTCTTTAAAGGGCATCGAATTGCCTTTCTAATGGTGTCTTATTTGCCTTCAGATCATTCCAGATGAGGGAGTTATGATTTTTCTAACCTTTGTTGTCTGAAACCCTTATAACCAACGTGCAACATTCTATTTGGGCCATTCCAGCCCATTAGATGATTTTAGAAAATTTCCAAATATTTTTTTCCAAAAAGCTCACAAACTTCCCTTTTCAGAAAGGTATTATCAATGATCTAACAATCCTGGATAAGATCAGGATGATTTTTTGAATTCCATCATGCCTTTTTAATTGTACATGCTGCCAATGCTGAAATGAACCTAACTTCGAAAATTAATTCTGCCTAAAAAACACTTTTCTATAATTTTTGGAATATTTTTATATTAAACCTTGTTGACTTACTTTTCCAACGGTATCTCATTTACCCCCTAAAGCTTTTGGGTGTACCCAAAAAATATGGCAATAGAGGGGACATAATGTTGTCCCCTATTTTTAACCTAATTTTTGAATCTTCTTTTTATCAAGATGTTTGAATGTCTCGAAAGGTGTCTGGTTAATTACACCATAACATTAACCCTTTTGACTCGAATCATGATTAAAACAAAAAAATAGGATTTTATATTAAAATTTTTGCTAGTGGAGATACTTTAACTCCACTACTCAAAGGGGATACTCTAACCTTATTTTTTAATTTAAAGTTTCTCTTTGTTCCTAAATGTTTTCCTAACCTTGGGGATACTCTAACCAGACTACTTAAAAGGGATACTCCAACCCTATTTTTTTAATAAAAATTTAAAATTTAACTTTAATCTTAACTATTTTCATTGCTCTATTTTAGGGGATACTCATAACCCTACCTCATCGAGAGGATACTCTAACCCCGTTTTTACCTCAAAAATTTAAAATTTTCTCTCTTTCGGATGCCTCAAAATATGTTGATAGAAATCATCTTTCTTCTTAAAATTACCATTGAATCTAGACCGTTCTCTAAAATTGTCATCTCGGTTATTCTTCAATAATCAAGGATAATTATAAGATACGTTTCAATCATCCCTCATTTTTATGTTCTTTTGCTTATGATTACTTGTTTATAATATCATTATATTTCTCATTCTTTGCCTTACTAATTTGCTTCCTTTTGTAGTGCATCCACATTATTTTTCAATAAAATTTATAGGGAGTTGTTTTGTGTTAGTATCTCTCCAGTGCCTAATATAAAACATCAAATTTTTAAAATCCAATCCGGACATCATTTTCATAAAAAAAATCCCTATGTTCCTCATATCTTTAAGGCGCATAGGTGATCTAATTTTCCTTAATAAATAAAAAACCTAAATTTACGTTTTCCAAAACTTTATGCATTAAAGAGGATTATATCTAAATAGAGACCAAATTTAACCTATTTAATTGAGACAAAAGTGAGACATAGATAGTAAGTACCAATTTCGGCATTGTAGAGATGCTAATTCTTCCTCACACGTAACCAACTTCTGAACCCTACCAATGAATCTTTAGACTTCATAGACCTTGAAATCAGTGTTTTGAGCTTCATAACTCATAATATTGTTTTCAATAGGCATACGATATTGCCTAGCCTAAAATGATCGGTAGTGACTCTAAGTTTATGGCCATTTCGTGGTGGCCATCTTGGTTCAATTAGATGAGCGACTCATCCGATGGTCCCTATCCCTTTCATATTATCACGCCTAATCCAAATCTTAATCAAGGGATAGCTCAAAGGCTCAACCACAACCAACCATCATTTATTTTTAAGTCGAGCATGCTATGCCCTTCAGATCATCTAAACTTTTAAAGGTCGAGCACTTGGCGACAATAATGTTTAGAAGCTAAAAAAAAACCTAATGCAAAAAGTATGTTCCAAATTTAAAGTCCAGCATCATAATTATGTGCCATACCATCCAAAAATGAATGGGGTAGTCAAAGCAGCCAATAAGAACATTAAGAACATGACCAAGAAAATGGTTGAGACTTATAATGATTGGCATGAAAAACTACCTTTCGCACTCCAAGCATATTGAACTTCAGTTTGGACTTCCAAAGCTGCTATCCCGTTCTCTTTTGTCTATGATATGGAAGCCATCTTCCATATAAAAGTCAAGGTCCCTTCTCTAAAAGTCTTGATAGAGGCCAAATTTAAAGAGATCAAATGCGTCATGAACCGACATGATCAGTTAAACCTTATTAAAGAAAATGATTGAAATCCATTTGCCATGATCATCAATTGTTTCACCCAGTATGACTACATCTGGGAAGCTCATTGGGATTCTCTTCACTACCTCTTTATAACAAAGTGCTTGTAATGTGCTGATAAATCTAGCAATCTTTTCTTTCTCTATCAATAATGGGTGAATCTAGGTGGCCTTTTCCATTCACCTTAGAGCACATTGGTTGAAACCTTCATTGGCTTATTTTTCATATTCATGAAGAAGAAACAACTTGAAACCCAATCGATGCCAGGTTTTTCCTCGTCTATGGCATTAATAAGACAGATAGATGCACTCGTTTGGCTCCTCATAGAACTCAATTTCAAACTGGTCTATCATTTGTTAGACCATCTCTGGGAAAAGTGAGCAATGTTCCAAAGTATGGCCTTGACCGTAGTAGTAGCAAGATAGTTCAATGGTTTTTTATTATGGTTTTTTGACAATCAAAACTATTCTTGCCTTTATAAAAGCTTGGTATACCTTATCATCAAGTTTTTTACTTTTTTTATACTTCTTTTAACCTAATAATTTTTCCCTTCAAACACTGCAATCACTCTTAGCTCTATATAATTAGGAAAAAGATTGGCTCTAATGTTATCCTAAGCCTTTGTTCAACCTTAATCACACCTTTTTCCAGCAAACCTTATACTTTCTCTTAAATGAAATGCAATTCTTAATAAAGTGGCCTTATGCCCTAGCGTGGTACTATAATAAGTATTTTAATCGTACCATTTATGGTATAGAGGTGATCTTAGGTTCATGAATATTGGGGCCATTAACTGACCTGTCAATAGACAGGAGTAAATCTTTTTGTAAGAGTAAACAAGTAGCTCAAAGTGTTTCCTTTCTCTATGTTGATTATTTGGAGCTTTTGCATTGTTTGCATTATGGGATTATGCACTATGGGCTATATTTTAAACAGGATTCAATACAATCTCATTGTCAGAATGATCATAGTAGAATGGACTAGCAGTGGCATCAATAAGTCGGGGTTAAAACCCAGATGCAACATGTTTGGGAAGTGCATACCCTACTCTAGATGTGGATTCTAATTAAACTTGGCATGACTTTTGCTAATAGCATTTACCTTCTTCTCTTTGCCTTTAGTTATTAACTTTTTAGCTAACCTAAATAATTCTCTAATGGATATCTTTCCACTTTTGATAGCGTTATTGATCATTCTACGACAAAATTTGTTGGGGTTTTTCTCACCAACTTTTCATAAGATAAAAGCCTGACCCCTAGTTGTTTAAGAATAGTGGCGTTATTAAGTTTCTCCATCCTTTAACTTAGGATTAGTCAGTTTTATTTCTTGATAAGGAAGAAAGGGATATAACTCAGTGGTAAAGTGTCAACTTGACATGGTGAAAGTCATCAGTTAGAGCCTGATTATCCTTAAACCCAATGTAAGTTTTTTTATTTTACCTTGCTCTCCCACCATGATCAAATAAGAATGGATGAGAGGCTCATGGGATTGATTTGATGGACCTAAGGGCATAAAAAGAGATCCCATCAACTTCTTCCAACCTAGTATAATAAGTTTATAGGGTTGGTCTTACTTCATTATCAAGAAACAAAAAAAGGCTTCTATCCTTACATTTAACTTAGACCAAGCTCGCTTCTTTTTGGGTGTGAACTAATGTTAAACAAAAATACCCAACAAGCATTAGCTTTTGCAAAATGTTGATAAAAATGACCTTCATCTTTTTCTTGATCAAAAAAGGATGAACTTGAATTACTTCTTCTCTTTACCTCTGAGCATACTACCTAAAGCCCTCAAAGGCTTTCTTTCCATGTTCAGAAAGGAAAAACAATCCGGGGCCCAATCGGACACGTGTTTATATTGATCAAGGAAGGCATAAGCCAAATCTGCCCATTTCTAGATTCTTACGAGATCAAACCCTATATACCATCGGATAGCTATCCTAGTTAGACTATCCTGAAATTAGTGAATTAGTAGCTTTTCATTCTCCTCATACTTAGCCATCTTAGAATAGGGCAAGTGAAGATGTGTCACGGGGTCTGTAGTTCCATTGTACTTTTCAAAATCTAGCACTTTGAATTTAGGTAAGACAATGAGATTAGAAACTAGTCCTAAAGATTATGTATCTATAATACCAAAATTTTCACTTCTTTCGATAACTTGAAGGCATTTTTCTAGTGAACTATACCTGTCTATGCCATCATTATTTTTTTGAAGACCTCTTTGCTTTTCTTGTTCATTTGCTTATCGAGATCTGGAACTATAGGCTTTGTCAGTGAAGAGCTCGCATCCTGAAATCTTTAGACTAGATAAGATGCCACTGCAGGGTTAATGTAAATAAATAGCTAAGTTGATCAAATATTTGCTACTGAAATATGCTGCACATGCCTCTTTCCTAAGCATTTGTTGCTTTAGTCCCACCATTCAAGTTTTTTTCGGGATTAGCTGGTTCTTTTCCCACGTCAACTATGCTCATTTGCCCATTTTTATTTCAAAACCTCGGACAATAGCTTAGTCAATTCCACAATCTGAGCTTGGATTTCTTTATTCTTACAGAGTGATTGCTCTTGAGACTCCCTATACATGATTTTATGTCTTTCAATGTACGCTTAGTGATCATTTTCCATCGGTTTTCAATGATTGCAAGTGTTATACCGATGATAAACTATAGGTTCTATGTTTCAAAGCACCTTCACTTTAGATTATTCCCAAACTAGACTTTTATTATGCCTTGTAAGTATGGTTAATGAGATAAAGATGGGTATGCAATTAGATGATAGTGAACATAAATGCATAAAGTAGTAAAAGAATTAAATTAGTCACGCAAATACACATGGGACAATCGGACTTAGCGAGCAGCTTCACTAATAGCATCTTTTACTAAAGTAAAAAAATCCTAATTATGCTTGCTTACATTTGTAAATGCCTAGCGTGGTTACATTGCTTAATCACACATTTCATAAAATACAACAATTCTTCTTTATAGGTTTCGATGAGTAAGATTTCACATGTTAAGAATCATGTTGCATCCATCATGTTCTCAGTATCCAACTAGGCTATCTGAATTTGCTCAATGAGATGGCATAATGGTTTTAATAATTTTGCAAGCGTGATCAACCACTTGAAGCCATTCTTGCTCTTGTTGTTCAAAGGCTCTCACTAATTTATTAACTTGGCTTTGGTGACATTGAAGAGAATACCTTAAATCTTGAATTCTGAGTGTTAAATTCTCATTCTCAACCTAATTTGCTCTCAAATCTTGAACTCAACCTTTCAACCATTTATTCTTATTTTGGTAAGTTAATGCAAGGGCATGGGTTTGAGTAAGCTTTACCCTATTTACCCTGGCTTCTTCTTTACATTGATGGAGTTTCTTATTAAGGATAGCAATTTCTATATCCCACTCAAATGGCGACTTACCTAAATGCTGAAACTTGCTTACTTTGCTTAAGACCACATAGTCTTTACTTAAACTTTGGAGATCCTCCTTGAAATGGTTTTTCTCTTTAACAACCTAGTTCACTTTGCCATCCCAAAGGTACAAGTCCATTTCTAATTGACTCTTTTCTTCCTTTAAGTGAGTAATTTCCTTGGCAAAAGTCGCTTATTCATGTTCGAGCTCATGCTTGAGTCATTCAATCACAGAGGTAAATTCATCGCCTGATACTTATGATGTTCCAATAGCAGACAAAGGTAAGAAGTCATTGATGTGGCGAATCCTCCACGTATCATATCCTAGGTCCTATTACTTCCTATCCAATACCTCTTCATGCAACGAGTTTGTTTCCAAGCATGGAAAGCTAGCCAAAGTTTTAACTTGTAATTAGGTTCACCATAATTAAAATCCCATTGTTTAAGGTCTTAGATAAAGGGAATAAATTGTCAACATTGGAATTCTCATAGGACTAGGATGGGTGCATAACTAGTGCTTTCTTATAATCCTATAAGCAAACACAACTGTAATCTCCCCTCATCAGCATGATTATTTATGGTGAAAACTAAGGGGCTTTCTATGTCACCTCTTCTCTACTGAGGTTCTAGCATTTTTGGATCCATTGCTCTTTAAACTTGTCTTGAGGCCATTCCTTTTCAAGAACCTTGGAGATGAGGCTAAATTTAGGTGAAAATTTGTATGAATCTTATTTTCTTCAAGATAGAATGATTGGCAAACTAAATGTGGAGAAGTGGCATGCATCCAATGAAACAACTCGTACCTATTTTGTTACAAAAAATGAGAGCTCGAATAGTTTCAGCAAAGATGGTTGATGTAGGATTAATGTTACAGCAAAATTCGAAAAAGAGATCTGCTACCATAGCTTTAACATAGCCTAACATTTTCAAGAATATGCTAAACCATATATCGCCAAAGCATAGATATCTTAAACTTTTTGGATATCAATGGTACTCACCATTGCTTCTTTCATATTGGCCCATGAAATGCACTTACTATTCCTCTTTATCTTGATAAGATCCTCGATCTAGGGCACCATTCCCTTTTTCTTAAATGTTGGAGGATGCAAAACCTTACAAGATATTCTATCAGTCTTAGCCCTCTCAATGTTAAGTAACATAATGTTTATTAATTGTGGGGACCATATCTTTATGATTGAAAGTGAAACATCGATATGTTGGGTTCCAAAACTAAAATGTTGCTTGCAACAAACCAACATCCAAATGAACCTAGAACAAAAGGGTTATGTCTTCATATCTTTTTATAAATAATTAATTCTCGGTATTATCCTAATTGGTCCATACATACTTCAGATTTTGCCAATCATTTCGGCGGTACCCTATCTTGACCCTTTCATGCATTGTTACGGCATACCTGGGTTTGAAAATATCTCCATCTTTATGCTGCCGGAACTCTGACCATGCTTGGATTTCTTAAAATAGAGTGTTGTTCCAGGATAGACATCCCTTGACGAATGCTGAACTATTGGTCAATTGTTCCATAGTGATGATGATTATGATGAAATAATGCATACATCAAATAGAAAAAAACAAAAAAAAACAAGTTAATAACCACACAAAGTAATAATTGTAAAAAATAAAGGGTATATATAAAGGTAGCAACAAAAATACATCATAGAAATTACCCAACAATAAGGGGTATGCTGCCTAAAAGTGAATACGACAATAGATAATAAATGGATAGCATAACGACATGTCTTGGTTAAAGTTGCCTTTAGCAAGGTGACATGGTACCTTGCAAAGCCATGACTAACCAATTAGGTGGTGACGTTCATTAATCACCGCCTATGACAAGTTCATGGCAAGCTGTCATTTGGATCGCATGATGACTTAGTTGGTTGGATATGACTTCTTTATGATGACATGAGGCATTGTTGATGGCATTCGCTTGTCACCACCCATTTATTAAAGAGGGTTAGCCATATAACATAATAACATACCCTAAAATGATCATGAAATAAAATAACAAATGGGGTAATACCTATTATTGCCTATATAACATGGTTTATAAAAGTAAAAGTAATAAGTGTTTCCCTTAGTAATCCTATTCTTCGGGTTATTCTAATAGCATTTTGGTATGGTTTGATATGGTTTGGCTCATAGGGTTCACTATATGGTTTAAGTAGATGCCTAAATTAGTATCTGAATCTCTCTTTTGTCTGATAAGAGCACTTGAGGCACCTTAATCCTAGGCTTATTGCGGGTCTGGCAAAATAGGTTTGATCTGGTGGATATATTTCCCTATGTAAATGCAAAGGGCTACTCATAAGAGACATAGGTAACTTACACCAAGATGGTCTTGCCATACCTATATAGAAGGATATTCATGAAGATAGATGTCTCATTTCCTCCAGGAATTGGGACCGTAACCTCACCATGGTGTTTGGTGGGAATCTAATGTCCATGCAAGTGCATAATGTGTCAGGGAAACAATTAAACCTTTTATTTTACTCCTATATTATATATTTGTTTAAGTTGCTATTTATTTGAGAATAAAATAGTCCTTAACGATTATAGGGCAAAAACTATCAAAGATAAAAAGTTACTAAACAAAGGTGGAAGGGAATTACAACCAAGTAATGATGGAATTTGAAAAAACCAAGAATCAAGCAAGATATGGCTAATCGTAGGCTTAACTTTTTAAATTGTCCATAGTGGAACCACCAAGTTGTCGTTGCATACCCCCTCATTATTTCCCACTTACTTCGAATGATTCGAAATAGAAACTGTTTGACTTAAAGAATATGGTGTTTGGTCAGAGCCTTTGAGCTATTCTTTGGCTAAGATTTGGATAAGGCATAAAAATATGAAGGGGGAAAATTGTCGAATGAATCAATTATCTAACCAGTTTTAAAAAATTACTTTAAAGTAACCATAAATTTAGAGTTGTCATCGACCATTTCGGTCTAGGCATGATTAGATGCCTAATGAAAACAATATTCTAAGTTACAAAATTTGAAATATTGATTTTAAGGTCTATAAAGTCCATAGATTCATTGGTTGGGTTCAAGAGTTGGTTACTCGTAGGGAAGGATTAACAACCACATGATGCCCGAAATCGGTACCCACTAACTATATCTTGCTTCGTTTTGGCTTAGTCAGTTCCTTTAGTCATTATTTAGATATAATCCCCTTTAATGCATGAACTTTTGTGGAAATTCTCAATCCGAGTTTTGATAGAAAATTTTATATCAGTTGTACGCCACGAAGGAATAAGAAGCATAAGGGATTTTGATGAAAATAAATTCTGGACTAAATTTTTAAAATTTGGATATTTCATGTTAGGCACAGGAGAGATATCAACACAAAATATTGCATTGTAAAATTTTTCAAAGCAATTTTTAAATATGAATGCACGATGGTCACTATAAAAAATGAAACATGTTAATAGGATGAAAAAAACAATAATAATATCACAAAAAAAACAATCACGCACAAAAGAACTTAAAAAAAAGATAATCAGAATATATCTCGTAATCATCTTCAATTATTAAAGAATAATCGAAATGACAATTTTGAGACGTGTTTGGATTCGATGGTAATTTAAGAGACAAAAAAGATTTTAATTAAAATAATCTGGGGTATTCAGAAAGAGGAAAGTTTTGGCATGTTTACATAAAAATAGGATTGGAGTATCTCTTTGGAGAGGTGGGGTTGGAATATCCCCTAAGAATAAATTTTTTGATGATATAAGAAAATAATTAGGAATCTCGATTAAATACAAGAAAGAAAATTCAAGTTTTTTAGTGGAAAATAGAGTTAGAGTATTCCCTTCGAGTAGCGGGGTTAGAGTATCCCCAAGAATGAAAATTTTCTATAATTTAAGAAAATAATTACGAATCTTGAGTAAATTTGAGATAAAAATTCAAATTTCTTAGAGGAAAATAAGGTTGAAGTATCCCCTCACAATGATGGGGTTGGAGTACCCTCAAAGATGAACATTTTTTATGGTTTAAAAGTGAGGGACATTTTAAAAAAATATATGTTGAAAATAGAAAATTAAGGATTTGAATAAAATATATTTTTGTCTTAAGCCTTAATCCGAGCCTAAAAGGCTTATGTTATAGGGGAAATAATCGGATGTAGTTCGAGAAGTTCCAATGCCTTGATGATGGTGATTGGAGAGGCCAGGTTCATTTTGATTCTAAAAACAGGGGACAACATTTCACTATCTCTCTTTTCGAATTTATCCTTGGTTCTTCCGAAGGCTTTGGGGGGTGCACAAGGTATTGTTAGAAAGGTAACTGGATGAAGATTAACGTAAAAATATCTTTAAAATCCAAATAAATCATTTGCTAGGTGGAATTAATTCTTAAAGTTGGGCCTATTTCGATACTAGTAGCATATACAAGGGGAAAGGTGTGATGGACTCTGAAAAATCATCGTAGACCCATTCAAAATCGCTAAATCATAAATCATTGTCCAAGATTCTGAACAATGAAGGTTTGAAAAATCATAACTCTCTCATTTAGAATAATTCGAGGGTAAATGAGACACCTTCAAAAGGGTAATTCGATGCCCTTTGAGAAAAAAATTAAAAAATTCTAGAAAATTTTTTTATGATTCAAAAATAATGTTTCAAATTTGAACTATGGTGTTGCTAGAGCTAAAAACAGCGTTATTCATTTTTTCGAGTGTCTTGGAGGTCAAACATAAGCTGTGGACATCCGAATGTCCATCACATAAAAAAAAAAAGCAACGTGGACATCGTGAGTTCATTCCACAATCCCGAAGTAGATTGGGATGATGAAACAACCCACTAACCATTCCACGAATGAAGGTATTAACCTCAAGATCCAGGCTTAATATTTTTAGTCAACTAAAAGGGTTATTTTTCTTTAGAAAAATAGTATTATTGAATTTATTTCACCATAAATCCAAACCTAAAATGTTTGATTTGTCCCCAAGATTGGAAGACCAAATTTGTGAAGACATTAAATCCGTGCTAGTCCTCATCTATTGGAGATAGCATAGACTTAACTTGGTGATTAGTTTTGAAAATCAAATTTTCTTAAACAAGAAAACATTTTTGACAAAATGTTATGAACATAATGCATCATATATAATAAGGGACATGAACAACACATTCAAACAAGCAAGAGAACATGGAAAAGATGACAAAAATGTAAGAAGATGATAAATAAGATGCGTGGAGATGGCATCAAAGATCATGTTATGGGAAATGATATAGTGTAGGCCTGTCAATTTTGACCTAAACTAGAAAAACCCAACCAGTAAACCCGAACTCAAACCTGATCCAATCCGATTTGACCAAAACAAGTTAATAACCTGAAACTGACCAACCTGAACCTGAAATAACCCATATTCAAAATAACTTGAACTCGAAATAATCCAAACTTGAAATGACCCAAACCCAATAACACGAATCCATAATGACTCGAACCTGAAATGACTTGAAAAATTAACCCGAAATGATTCAAACTTAAATTAAATATAATTTTATTTCCAAAACATTAAGTTCTTACAAATAATACTTATTACATAAATTATTAATTTATTTTATTTTTTATTTCATATCTTGTAATCATATTGAATTATGATAAAATATGCAAATAACATTTGGTATGTATATATTGATTATGTTCTTATTTTTATTCTCTTATCTTTATGTAAAATAATGCAATAATTATACATGTGCCTATTATAATAATTTTTAATATTTGACTAATTTAAATGTCTTAAATTGTTATTGTAAAAGAAAGATATCATTTCGTTGTTTTATTTATAATCTGCAAAAATATTGATTGGTAAAACTTTATATAACCATCATTGTTTTATTTATAATTTTTTTACTTCTCGCTTGAGTATGATAAATACATTCGTAATTATCATTGTCAAAAATCGAAGGTGTTTTTATTTCTTTGGCTAAACTTGAATAAGGGAATTGATAAAAAATTCAAACCGCAATCAATTTAAAATTAAATATTCAACCAAGTGAACTTAAAAAAAAACTGATGTATGGTTTTGCAAGATGTTTTGGAATTGATAGTTTAATTCGATAATCCTTGAAAATTCAATACTGAAACACATTGATATACTTGCCATCTTTCTATTTATGAACATAAAACATTTATGAATAAAAAAATAAGTCATAACCTTATTGGTCGAATCAAAATATATTACCAAAATTCCATGTAAAATTTTTAAATATACTTTGCAAAAAGATCTTTTTAGCAAACAAATATTTGAGAGGGATATTTTAAGAGCATTTCTACTTTCACTGTTGGAACTCAAAATACCATATAATCTCAATAGCAGATAAAATTACATTTAATGGAAAGAAATAAAAAGCATTTCTCTATTAGCAAGGATAATAGGTTATTGGGTTTAGCCATAATAAGTTTAATTGGGTTGAAATTGGGTATGGATGATGGGTTAATGGGTTAACTTTTATTAGTTTATTAGATCTTCGGTTAGTTTGGTTAAAATTTTGTTACACAACAACCTTATTTTAGCCATAATAAGATTTTTTTATAGCCTTTTAGATGATAATACTTGTTAAAAAATTGGTTAGTAATATTTACTAAATAAATAGATAAAACAAATTTTGATAATGATATTTGCTAAAAAATTACTAAATGATAATAATTATTTAAGTAAAATTGATATTTGAATATGAAAATTAATCCGATTATAAAAAAATTCAAAAATCAAGTCAAAAATATATTTATTTTATTAAAAATTAAAATATATATTTAAAATATTTTTATTTTTACATTACAATAAAACTTTAATTGAATATGACTCGAGCAAATAATTTATTTAAATTTAATCTGATTTGACTTTAAGATTGATAAATTAACAAAAACAATATGGACTTGTGTAAATCTAATCAAATTTGATTGACCTAAACTCAAAATGACCAAACTTGATAAATCCAACTGTTAAACCTGCTTAACTCAAATCCAAATCTAAAATGACTCGAACTAATTTAAACTTGAGTGTTAGACCCGAATCCAGAATGATCCTAACTTGATTAACTCGAACATTAAACCTATTTGACCCGAACCCAGAAAAACTTGAAACTAAAATGACCTGAACTCGAAATAACCTGAACTTGAAATAACTCGAAACGAAAATGACTAGAATCTGAAATGAATCCAAACTCAAAAATTACCCAAACAATTTAAAACCAAAAATGACCCAATTCGAAATGACCTGACTCAATAGTAATCCACCTACCTAATTGATAGGTCTAATATAGTGATATTTGAACAGAGAGAAGCATGTTAAAATTTCAAATATAGCATTTTTATGTTGTGAAACTCATCAAACGGCAAGGAAATATATGGATATGTTCAAAAACATGTTAGGGAGAAGATTTAAGCATGTGTTAAGAGTGTGATGGTGTATGGAACATGTCAAAAACGCGTGAACAAAGGCTGCTTTGATGGCAAAAATGATGAAAAGCATTTTGGTCACTCAAGCACCATTAAAGCATCCAAATGATCATTAAGGCCTTAAAACTACCACAACTAAGGCCACAATAATGCGTTAGAATCCTAGAATAGTCATGGCACCATTAATGACTAAAATGATACAAATGATGAAAACAAACAATAAATGGAGCAAGGTAGAGAACATATACCAAAAAGCCTTAAACTTTTTTTTTTACTTGGAGCAATGACTTTAAACTCAGTTTCTTCCCTTTCTTTACTAGTGTTTATCAAGAAAAGAATGAAAAGAAGAACTTTTTTGGTTATAATGTGGATGGAGAAGGGTTTTAAGGATAAAAATGTGTGAAAGGTTAGATATCTGAAGGTTTTCTGGTAGGGGCTTAGAAGGGCTACAGGAATGAAGTTTTTGGTTAAGGAATAGAGGGTAATGGAACAATGTTTTTTGGAGTGTTTTGGATTTGGATGTTGTTAGAGGTTTTTTTTTTTGTAGATGGCTGACAACAAGATAAAAAACGTCTTTGTAAGCCTTCTCCTTTGCTGAGCCAAGATTGGCTCCTTTATATAGAGTGTGTTCAGCCAATGTTTCTAAGCTAAAAGTAAGGGCATTGTGGGATTTTCTCTCATGTATTAGGAGAAAATTTAAAGCACAATGCTCAACTGATCTTATTTCCATTGGTTCTGCCATGCAGAGTAATGGTGCAGAAAGGCTATAGCAGTCCGCAACTAGAGAAAAACGAAGCTTGCCCTTTGACAAACCATATATTTCATGAAAATTTCCTTTGTCATTGGCTATTTGGGCCTCAAAAATTTATTTAAATCCAATCATAAGCCCAAAGTCAAAGCTTGATATGAATTTTGATGATTTTTTAGGCAAAACCAAGTTTAAATTTGATTTTTAGATCAATGGTGCAAAGGTTGATATGTGGCCCGAACTAGGCAAAAATGCCTTCGTATATCGATATAAAACATATTGTATCTATACACAACGCATCTTTTACCCATGAGTATCGATACAATGAAGTGTATATTAATACAAAGAGCAAAAATTTACTTTCAGTCTCGAGACTTAGAGGCTTGTATCGATACTTTATGAATTTGTATCGATGCTCCTGCTTGTGTATCAATACATTTTGTCAAAAATCACAATTATAACTACTGTCAAGGCTTATGTTGATACAAACACACTAAGTATCAGACCACAACTTAGGTATTGATACCAAACCCTTTTGTATCGCTACGACATGTTAAAATTTGAATTTTGGCAATGTCTAGGCTTAGTTTTGATACCTATGCACTAATATGACTTATACGCACCTTTGGCTCTTTGAATTGCTTGGCTTTATCAAAAATGATGGGAAATTGACTTGTACTCATACGAAGAGATCAAAATAATGACCTCAAATGCCTCTGATGATGGCCTAGACAAAATAAGATATTTACATATATAATTTATATATAATATATAATATATATAATGTATTATACGTATTGTATATTTTATATATATATATTATATATTTTATGTAAGGGAACTAGCCTCCATATAATATGTATAATATACATTATATATTGTAATTACTTAAATGCCTTTAATAAAATATCAAATCTTCTTTTCTTTCCCTTTTCTTTTCTATTTATGTTAAAACCCTAAACCAATATACATCAATTTCAAGACGAATTATAATATAATTAATTGTACTTATTGATAAAATCAAACTTCAAAAGAAAATCATTTTTTATAATTATTTCAAATATGAAAACAAAATCTAATAAAAAAATCTCAGGTTCCAAGATTGCCCATTAAATCAAACAAAAAATATTTTGAAAAACTAAAATCCATTTGGTCGATGATGAAAAATTACGATTATGAAAAAGAATCGATTTTTTTAAGTTGAAGTTGGAATTGGGTAACTGAGGGAAATTTCAAAAAGAAACTAGCTTGGGAGGGAAATTTTGGGGATGAAATGTGTGTTTTTTATTAGGCAACATGGTAATTTTGATTTCCTCATTGGTATTTCCGATAATTAATTTTCTTATTTAATAATTATTTGACATTTCACTTTTTTTTTCATAATTATAAATTCATAGGTGGTTTTTACAATTTTCCTAAATTAAAACATTGCATTAGATTTATATAGTAAAAGTACAGAGAAATGGCGGCACTCTAAAGCTGAAAGCCATAACCCTAAACAGAATCTCTGGCTTGGAAAATGGCATCATCGCTGTCTCTCAAATCTTTCATTTCCTCGCTCTGCTACTCTGATTCTACTCGAAACAACGTCAGTTTCCTTTTCCTTGTTTTTTTTTTTTCATTTTACCTTTAATTTTTCCTTCAAAATTGTTTTATTTTTGGCTTTATTCTCACAAAATGCTTAGTTTTTTTGGTTGATAAGGGACATGTAAATAAAGAAAATTTTTAACTTCTTTTCTTTTTGTTTTTTTACTAAGAAATTTACTTTGCTACTGATTTTTGAAATCTATTGAGACTTCAAAACTACTATGATAAAACACTACATTCGATTGTATTTGTTGAATATATGATGTATTGACGAAATAATATATTAACGTATTGTTTAATTGTCTCTCTTTTCCTTGTTGAAGCAAAAAGCTGAAATGCGTGTTTGGATATAAAAAAAAAAAAAACATTGTTAATAGATGCAAATTTAAAAACTGTCATTGTTATTGGTAAATGCATTTTTTTAAGGTTTAGAATAATTGTGGTAGAATTGGTGTTGCGTTGTTGCCTTTTATCAGTTTTAATGGCTTATGATTTTGTTTCTGAACAACTTTTTTAAGAAGCAAAAAATCAAGTAACAAAAGCCGCAATCAGATTGAGCCTTTGCAGTCAAATCAATGAACTAATTGCCTGAAACACATGATTCTATTTGTTATTTTATGTAGGGTTCTTTGTTAGATAATTTCCCAAGCAGTTTTCAGGTTAAGAAGGAATTAAATTTAGAGGGAAGGCTGCGGTGGTTGTCTACCAAGCAATCCAGATTGAACTGTTCAGGGCACGGGGGCATGGACGTGACTGCTTCAGCTAGGGTTGATTCGGTAACAGAGTGCTCTGCTGGTTTGTGCCAAGTTTTCCATGGTTTCTTAATTTATGCCAAGTTTATTCTTCGTGTCTATGATTGTTATTTTATTTATTTACTTTGTGTGTTGCAGAACTGGGTGTTGAGGGGCAGGAGCCTAGCATTTCAACACTATTGGTGAATATTGATAACAATTTTGATCCCTATGGTGCGATGAGCACACCGCTTTACCAAACGGCTACATTTAAGCAGGTAAGCCTATTGAAATATGTTACTTTGCATTGTCTTCTAAATGTTTATCAATATGCAGCACTCTGGGAGAAGAGAGGGAAAAAATAAGAATTTTCCGAACTAGGGTTTGAAGTTATTTAAGTTAAAACATTCTGCTTGGTTTAGTGATTCTCTTCCAACAAGCTTTTATGGTTTGATTCATATGCTGAATTTCTATTTTACTGTGTCAATTTTGAAGTTAGTAGGTTGAACCATGAGAATATTAACCTAGATGACTTGTATACAAGAGCGATCTGTTCCTTTGTTCTATCTCAGTAGTTTTGATTGTTTTTTATGTAGCCTGCTTTCTGACATTAGTTCTCTCTCTTCTTCTTCTTTTCCCACCATGTGATAAATATTTATTTTTTATGAAAATCCAGCAAATATATGCCCACACACACACACACACACTCTCTGTCTCTCTTGTGCACACAAACACACATACACGCATGCTCATATAGACAGCAAGAGGAGTGCTTATTATATTTCCGGCTTATATGTGGCATCTAAGTGGGCTGAGACTTTGATTACTGTTTTTATACTTTGTTTTGAAGCCTTCGGCGACTGAAAATGGGCCGTATGATTATACTAGAAGTGGAAATCCTACGCGAGATACTCTGGAAAGGTTTAATTTTTTATTTTTCCATTCTGAGCATAGTTGAAGGGCTTTTATCCATCATCAGGAAACCAAGCCTTTCACCTTCTTTCATGTACTATTCTGGTGTTCAAGCTATTTGTATTCTTATTTTGTAGGCTCTTGGCAAAGCTTGAGAAGGCAGATCGAGCATTTTGCTTTACCAGTGGAATGGCTGCTTTGTCTGCTGTTGCTAATCTTGTTGGAAGTGGTAACCTGTTTTTTTTAATCACTTTTGCTGTTTCCTTTTCCAGAATATTCATTTGAGTTTTATAATGCCTATAATCTCTTGCCACAGTTTGAAACTGGCTTATTATGGTATTTTCTCATCTGCATTACAATGCTTCAATCCACTTGTTGGCCATTTACTCTTTTTATGCAGTTGTAAGAGTCAAACTTTTCCTTTCTATTCATGGTCCTTGCTCTGTGCTATTTTTTCTATCGTTACTTATGCAAATCTGTAGCTTATTTCTGGAAAAGGCTTTCATTCCTTTCCTTTGCTTTAAGCAAACCTTAATAATATATATTTTTTCTTCCTTTAGGCCAAGAAATTGTTGCCGGAGATGACATCTATGGCGGCTCTGATCGTTTATTATCCCAAGTAACTCCAAAATCTGGAGTTGTGGTGAAGTTAGTATATCCTCTTCTTTTGTTCATTATGATCCTACGGCTCTAGAAATCTGAGATAAGATACTTAAAATGTTTAGACGAGTAAACACCGGTGATCTAGATGAAGTTGCAGCAGTTATTGGCCCCAGGACAAAGCTTGTGTGGTTGGAGAGTCCCACTAATCCTCGACAACAAATCGCTGATATTCGTGTGAGACATTTTTCTTTTCTCAAGTCCTTTATCTTTTCACTGAAAAGAATGTTCAGATTTTGTTGATTACTGAGTTACAGTTCTTAGATATATTTAATTTGGCATTTTGCTAGAATGCATTGATGTAATATTGCATCTGTTATGTTTTCTTTGCATGACAAGGTGTAGAAGGCTATTGGATGATTTAAACTTATTGTCTGTTTATATAAGTTGAATAATTTTTATTTTGCAAATACGTGTGCATGCCTTTCTACTTAGGTTTTGTTCTTTCATCCTTGAAATCTTTATTACAAAGTGCTCCCTTTAATAGCAAAATGCTTTTTTTGGATTTAATTTCCAGAGAATTGCAGAAATAGCTCATGCTTATGGGGCCCTTGTGTTGGTAGACAACAGTATTATGTCCCCGGTACTGTCACAACCATTGGAACTTGGAGCAGGTATCAACAGTATAAATAGCTGTGGATTCAGTTTTAAACTTGTAAGGGAGTAGGAGTCAAGGTTTTCTGATTATTTGTAATTTTTATTGGTTCATCTTGTTTCAGACATTGTGATGCACTCCGCTACTAAATTTATTGCTGGACATAGTGATGTAATGGCTGGAGTGCTTGCTGTTAAAGAAGAGAGGTTTTAGTTCTTTTCCATGCAATTCTATTGTACATGTTTGAGACTATAACTATCTCAAAATCATAATATACTGTTAAATTTCGATCAATATTTGATGATGTTGATGTCTTTATAACCAGCATCCATGTGCCTACTTTCATGCGGACAAATCTTTGCTTCATCTTATCCCAACACCCCCCCCGCCCCCCCGCTTTTTATTTTTTCCCACATGCTTATTTTGCCCCTTTTAAAGAAAATGAAGAAATGGTTAATAAGACTATGTTCCTGTAAATTGAGGGCAAGACTTTGAACATCGAACTTGCAATTGCAGATGGGGAAATATAACATGATTTCCTGGAACTTTGATTGAAAGACTTCATATCCCAACTTCCTTGTTGTTTTCCATGCTTCTCAGTTTTGGCCTTTGGAGTAGAAAAAAATATAATTGTTTAAAGAATTGTTGGTTTTTCTGACATATGATGCCGCAGAGGAAGATGCTAATTGAAGGATTAAATTATTTTGGAGGTTCATTTTATTAGTTTTGTATATATTTGGTATAGGATTAATTGCACTATATATATGTTTTACGTTTTGTTATTTGGGTAATTCTATAGTCTATACTATTTATTCTTGCTTGGTTGCAGACTATTAGGATTGTAGACTATAATTTACCTAGTTTCTGTTGCTTTCGATGATGAATTGTGTCTAATTAACTATTAGAAGATTAGAGGGTGGCCCTAAGTAACTCTCTCTTGAATTTTGAAGGACTAATCTTCTTTACATTTGTGCTAACACTTAGTTGGTACCTTTGCATTAGTTTCCCGCATTATGCTTAATGTTGTCCTAGATGAACACATTGTTGTGCAAAATTATGAACAAATCTATGCCAATAGAACATGTCATGAAACTCTCTATCTCGCTTTCAGGATTTCTGTTCTATCTAAATTTCTTCTTGCTCTTTATGCTTATCTAACATGGCAAAGTCTTGAATTGGTTATGTAAAAAATTAATCAACTCGTTGTAATTAAAAAATATATATATAGAATATAAACAAAAAAGTCTCCTTTCCAATTTTGCATCTCCATTTTTTTTTTTAAATTTAGCAATTCTAATATCTTGCCATGAATTATACACTAAAATTGCCTTTAGAAAAAAAGTGTTTATTTGTATGCTTTTTTCTTATTAATAGTTATTCTCTTCAAATTTTCTATTCTTCTACTAAAGTATTTAACCTCAACTTTTAATTAATTTTAATTGTTCATATTTCCTTATGGTTCCCTTTCCAGTTCCTAATACTCTTTTTATTCCTTTCTTTTTTACTTTCACTAGCTTGGCAAAGGAGTTGTATTTCCTACAAAATGCAGTTGGCTCTGGTTTAGCTCCTTTTGATTGTTGGATCTGTTTAAGAGGCATCAAGACCATGGCCTTGCGTGTTGAAAAACAACAGGTGATGCTTTAGACATTTTTTATTGCTGCATGTAATTTTAAAATATTTATTTAGCTGAATGATGCTGCTGTGTTTTGATGTTTTCCATATTCTTTTTGTTAACATCATATGCAATCTGCTTCATGTTGGACCTGTGAAAATGAAATAATGCAGATTTATCATTTAGCCTAATCTTATGCGCAGTACTTAAGTCAAAACAGATGTGACTGATATTGACAATTTATGTGAGTGAACTTGTGAAGGCCTTGATATTGAGAAAGAGGGATTCTGAATTCATAAATCCCACAATGCATTAATGCAGTACGCTGAATGCTGGCAATTAAATAACTCAAACTAGTTCAGGTGTATTATATGTTGGGATCATACAATGAATTTGATCTAGCATGGGCTGTTTTATAATTTGTTTTCCTATCTGAGATCCATGTCATAAGGAGTTGAATAAGGTGTTGACATGCTTCTACTCTATTTGTACCGGTGCTTAGCAGCACTAATTAAGGTGATATTTAGGGAAAAAGTTCAATTACCTTGAATTTAACAGAACTAGTGCATTAAATGTAAAACATTTCCTAAAATAACAATTAAATAATCCTTAACCAATGCCCATAGGCACCTGTTAATACGACCCACATATTTCTTATTGACATGGTGAACCTCATCCCTCCCTTCTCTCGTCCTACTTGCTGTTTGCAAAATCATGTATATGTGTACTTTTATGTTTATGTCTTCACTCTGCATGCACTCTTGATTTCATCTTGTTGCTTTACGTTGCATCCTACAAAGATTAATAGCAAGAATAAAGTTATTTACATTTTTGGTAAATATGGATTAAGCCATGCACTATACTATGGGAGGTATCCCTCTCATCCCAAAGTACGAATTCAAGACCACAATGAAGTCTAAAGTTCTAATCACAATGAAAGGCAAAGTAAAGAATTCTCCATTGCGGTTGGGGCCTTTCCATATAGTGATAGTAAAAGTAGTTGACACAAAAATTAATATCAATATATTCATAATATTAATTCTAATCATTTTTTCATTTAGGGAAATAAAAATTCTTATGTAATAATGCTTAGGTAAAAAATTAAAGAGAATAGGTTAATGCTGAGGTTTAAAACTAAAAAGGTCAACAAAATTATCATATTGATGTACAAATTCTATAAAAGCTGGGCCAAAAAATATTTTACTGTTTATGGCCGAGGAAAGGGTGAATATTTTTGGATTTTGGAGTAGCTTTTATGTGTGTGTTGGGGGGTGGGGTGGGATTCTTTGCTGCACTAGGGTAACCCCCTTCATGTTAAGATTTGTATTTTGACAAATTAGGCATATTTTGTCACTGTTAACTGCATGCTAAACATTATGTTTGCAGTGATCATCTACTTTTAGTTATGTTCTGGCTTTAGCAATCTTCCACCTTGCAATGTTACTATCTTCCCCCATTGTTTCAGCAGTTGAAATTTGTTCAAGTTCAAGCTTGAAACTAAGCTTTCTGTATCTCCTATAGGAAAATGCACAGAAGATAGCTGAGTTCCTTTCTTCCCATCCGCTAGTGAAGAAAGTTAACTATGCTGGTCTCCCAGGTCACCCTGGACGTGATTTACATTATTCTCAGGTACTGAAGATAGATGTAAATTCCAATTTCAACATCATTGTGTTTAATATCCTTGCATTAAACACCCTAAACTTGCTCTTGCAGGCAAAGGGTGCAGGATCTGTGCTTAGCTTTTTGACAGGTTCTCTTGCCCTCTCAAAGCATGTTGTTGAGGCTACTAAATACTTCAGCATAACAGTTAGTTTTGGTAATCTCTTCCTTGCCCTAGTATATGCATGCCTGGCATAAATCTTAACCTTGAGTAATTGCTTTCTTTATGACATTCACAAAAATATATATGCGTTTATTAATTTTCAGCAATATTGAGATAAATATTTTTCCTTAAAAAGGGAAAAAAATGCTCTTTGTATTCGCAAACAGTTTTAGTTGCCAACCCAAAATTTTGAAATATCTTCGGTCATGGAATTTGCATCACTTGCCTTAATTCCATTCCTTGAGGAAGGGAGAAAGGGGGAAAAAAGATGAGTCCTAAAATTAAGTTAAAATAAAAAAAAAGAAACTTAAGTGCAAAGGTCAGATGGCATGGGTGTATTCTTCCTGTCTTAAAATGTTGGTGGAACAACAAAAGATAGTTTCATCAGGGGATAATTTTTCATGGAAAATATTTTTATAGTTTACATCACATTAGATTGATTACTTTGAAACTTGTCAATGGTGAAATAGGATTATCAAGTATGAGTTTGTTCTGCAAATAAGTTACAAGATGGTTGATAGCGGCAACAGCCTGTTGCTGGATTAACTGCTAACAAATGTTTTAGATGATTTGTTGAATTTGTTGAATCCTTGGGCTATGATTGAAACTAAGTATGTGATTGTGATTAATATATTATTAGGGAGCGTAAAATCCCTCATAAGCATGCCCTGCTTCATGTCGCATGCAAGCATACCGAGTGCAGTGCGTGAAGCTAGAGGTCTAACTGAAGATCTTGTTCGAATATCCGTTGGAATTGAGGATGTAAATGACCTCATTGCTGATTTGGACAATGCCCTTAGAACGGGTCCTTTGTAATTTGCGCCGTGATGATGATATGGAGATTAAGCCATCAATTTTATTTGTGTGACTTTTATTTAGTGTTTTGTCCGTTCTTACGTACTGAGTGAAATGGATGTACGGAGAGGAGTTTGCCAATAAATACCATGCTTTTTTTTTCTCTTTTTTTTTTTTCAGTGTATTTGAATTTTGGGTGGGCGGCCCAAAATTCTTCATTTTCTTTCACCTGAAGTTTAAGGATGCAAGTCCTATTAGAGAAACAAATGTAACTGATTATTAAATATTGTAGAAAGAGTTTAACCTCATAATTTCTCTAGGATTAAAGGTTGGAAGCTTTAATAATAACTAGTATTTTTAATTCTGTTGATTCACAATTTTTTTATTATAAAAACAGTAAAGGTGAGATTTAAAAAGAAGTCAAATTAAATCTAATTTGTACTTTTGCATTTTAAGCAGGCGGCTCTTGGCTCTTTTTTTTTTTTTTTTAATGTTTTTCAGGAATTTGATGCTCCATAAAAAAAAAAAAAAGACGGTTTACAAAAGATTTGTATAAAAATAATCAAGTTAAAGTATATATATAAATAATATAACAAGGTAAACGGTAATTGTGTAAACTCTGTTAACAATGACATAACATGGATAGTCTACTTTTATGGCATGTAGGTTAAATAACAAATTATTTATTTTTTAAAAATTATAAGACTAATTTTATTAATTTTTATAAATTTAATTATTTAACTAAATTTGAATTTTTAAAATATCATGTAAATATGATTATTCTGAATTAAAAATTAATCTTATTTCAAAATTAAATTAGAATAAATATTTAAATTTAAGAAGATAAGGTATTATCTCGTGTTAAGTAAGGTAAAATTTAAAGTTAATAAGATAAAACTTAATAAAATTTAAATTTAAACTTAATAAGATAAAATTCTATTTAAATCTTAAAATATATTTTATATTTAAATTTAAAATTAAAAACATAAGCATTATCTTTACGTTAAATAAAATATATTTTAAAATAATTTCATATCCATACTTTTATTATAGTCAAATAACTAACAAGATAAGATAAGGCATTTTTTAAATTTGGTAATTAAAATTTTTTAAATTACTAGACTTGATTTTATTTGTTTCTTT
>JBBYHO010000003.1:23626341-23651021 GCA_038382025.1 Adansonia gregorii | reverse complement strand
AATCTTGAATTATTATATAAAAATAATAAAATAAAAAATTTATATTAAATTTAAAATTACTATATAAAAAATAGTAATTAAATTTATGAATGACTATAATTGAATGTAACAAATACTATAATTAAAGTATGACTCATCCTAACTAAATGTACGAATGATTATAACTGAATATACAACTCATCATAACCAGATGTACGAAATGACTATAACTAAATGTACAAACCGACCTCCACTAAATTGTTGCCAGGAACAAAGGTAGCCAAAAGATAAGATAAAAATAGGACAAAATGGTAATTACAGTTTTAATGAATAATTCTAATAATTATTAATTCCTACTTTGAAATTAATTTTTTGGCTTTATCTTTTAATAATTATTATTGCATTTAACTTTTTTTTTGAAATTGTACTTTCACCTTGTGAATAGGTCAACTCTTTTTTTTTTTTTGTTTTAACCAACGGTTTAGATGAAGTAATTCAAATCTAACAGTTTCTTTTATTTTAAGCTGATAATAAGGTTATTTTAATAAATTGATTCTAGAATTTTTTCGAACACTTTTAGTTGTCAATCTGAACTTTTGAAATATCTTTTGTGACAGAATTTGTGCCACTTTCCTTAATAGATTCCATTTCTTGAAGAGGGAAGAAGGGAGGGAAAACCATATAGATTACAATATGCATGCTTTAATGTATAATTTTTTTCGTATTTTACATCAACTTAGATTACTTTGACTTTTTATGCTAAGTTAGTGGTCAAACAGGATTATCGAGTTGTGTAAGATAGTCGATAGCGGCAATAATATTTTGGTGGATTTAATGCTAACGAATGTTTTAGATGTTGAATTTTTCGAATTCTTTAACTGTGATGGAAACTTAGTTTATGTGATTGTAATTGTGATGAATGGAAAAGGGTGCTTGAAATCCCTGATAAGCATGCGGTGCTTCATGTCCCATCCAAGCATACCGAGTGCAGTCCGCGAAGCTAGCTAGAGGTCTAATCGAGGATCTTGTTCGTATATCCGTTGATTTCAATGACCTTATTATAGATTTGGACAATGCCCTAACAACTGGCCCTCACTAGTTTGCTGCCTTGCACTGCTACATGACTTCCAGATTAGGCTTTAAACTCTTTTTTTTTTTTTTAATTTTATATGATTAAAATATTAATCAATGAGAGATTTATTTAAATTAATCATCATGAGTAGCTTATGTATATTTAAATATAAAATGTACCATTTTCCCCACCTTTTCTTTAGTTTAAAGAAGTTTGAGGTTTGAATGCAAATAATACAACTTATGGACTATATTACTTATGTTGTCGCTTGCATTTCTCGATCTACAAATAATAGAAATTTTAAAGAGTTTAGTACATCAATCTATGACTTTTTATACATAAATCAAACACTAGATTTGACAATATATTTTGTTGTGTACGTAAAGTTTTAAATTGATTCGATATTTTTATTATATCAATTAGTAATATTATTATTTTTCAATATATATTCAATGGATAGAGGTTTTTTACATAAGCAAATAGTTTAGAAAATTTTAATCCATTAAAAGCCTAATGCGTATTATTTATGTGAATATGAAATATGATGATTTGATCAAACAAATCTAATATTATAAAAGTTTATAAAAATAATTTAATTTTATAATATTGTATTGAATTTCTCAAGCACTCCATTATTTTTCAGTCCACTACTTTTCAATATATGGTTAATGAGTAGATATACACAAGTAAACAAAAATGATGGGTGTATTAAGAGGCTTTTTTATATCATTATTGATAAATTTTTTTTATTAATACGTTGTTTTTAATTTAATTTAAAAATATATTACTTTTTAATTTTACATTGAGAACTTGTCATCTTAAATGACAGAAAGCAAATATGATGAGTACTCGCTCACCGATTTGGCGTTCTGAACGGATAAGAATCGAAGCATGAGTTCCCACTTAAAAAAATTATGAAAAAGTAAAGGTAGCTAATAGTTATTAAATAACAATGAAAGAAAAAAAATAATTTCAAAGAAAAGAATAATATTTATTGAAATTATTAATAAAGAGATTGAAATTACTTATCTACCTCTTTTTGGTTTGTGGAACGACTCTCCCCCGTGTATATATATATATATATTTAAATTTTTATATCTAATTTTTAAATATTAGTATATTTATATCTATACTAAATTTAATATACTCACACAATATATTAAAAACTCATAATAATTTTAAACTATCTGTATATATCATTACTATCATATCAAAAATTAAAAATCTATAATATTTATTCAAGTATAAATTTAAAATTGTATCATTTATCTTATTATTATAAAAAAAAAATATGTTGAGAACTCGTCTTTTGACATGACAGATAATATTTGAGTAATGCCTAATAGATTTTTTGGAATCCGAGAGATTTGACAGATGCATAGAAAATCAGATTCTTTCTAATACGATAGATAATTTATATATTTATACATAATTTATGTATATATATATATATATATATATGAGGAGAGTCGATTAATAGACCAAAGAGGTAAATAGATAATTTCAATTTTTTTATTAATAATTTTAATAAATATTATTTTTTCTTTGAAATTATTTTTTCTGTTTTCACTTTTACTAAATAACTATTTGTTAATTTAACTTTTAATTTTTTTTTTTGTTATTGGTTGCACCTTGCTGGATGGGTAATTTTTTTTTCTTTTTTGGAAACTCACGATATAGCACGGCGAGTTTTTAATTAATTAACTAGCTATTTTTCATGACGAATTTTTAACAAAAGTAAAAATCAATCTATTTCGAGAAATAATTTTAAAATTAAGATAAATAGAAAAATAAAAAAAAATTCACTATATTTGTTTAAAAAAACTGTATTGAAAAGTAAAAGTAATAACATTTTAGTACTGCTGTAAAAAAATGTAATTAATATATAGTATTTTATTTTTTTAAAAATCATATCAAATAATATGTAACTGGACCGATTAGAATTCAATTTCACTAATTTAGATTAGTTTAGTTTGTCAATTTTTTAAATTTTAAAAAAAATCTTTTTCCATAATATTTTAAAGCTTTTTTCACTAATTTAAAAATAAAATATTTATTTTTTATATTATAAAAAAACTAATTAAAAGATATAATTCAATTTAATTTAAAAAATTGAAGAGAATATACTTAATTATTAGCTAAACCAAAATCAATATTTCTATAAAATTTGAATCCAAAGTGAACCAAATACTATAATTTTTATTAATTTTTTATTTTTTTAGTTTTTTAAACTTTATTAAAAAATAAAAAAACAAAAAGTGATAGACTAAATCCTGATTAAAAAATAACACGATTATATATAAAATATTATAAAAATATCAATTTATATAATATATTACCATAATTATAATGCACAAATTACGAACACGAAATGAAGTATCAAATCTAACGCCACATGTCCTTGTAATTAGGGTAGTCTATGGCCTGTTTAGGCTTAGTTTGGATGTCTCTGCGCCTCAGCGCAGTGACATTCCAAACACAGAAGTAGGGGTTTCCGATTTCGTCGAGCTAAAGTGGAGCTCTAGGGGTTCAATTGCTAGACCTAGTGAACGGGATAATTTTCTTTTTATCCTATTTATTGTTTTTTAATGTCCAAATATTTATTTTGAAATTCTTTTATTTTTATTAATTTATTTTTATATATAAAACTTTCTTAGTTATTATTTTAAATAAATATAATTTTAATTCATATTTTATTATTTAATCTTAATATAATATTAATAGTTTTTAATTATTTATTTTATATGGATACTAATCTTAATCCAATGTCACCATTTTTCTTTTTTGCCTTAAACTCACTGCCATTTGCACATTTGAACTCAAACTTCTATCTTAACGCTATTTTAATCTTATTGTTATATTGTTACATTGATTAATTTCGTTATTATTATTAATTTTATTGTTTATTCAAATAAAATTAAATATCTTGAAATCTTAATCTAACTCAATCAGATCATTTTATTTTACTTTTATTAAAATATATTGCAACATATTTAAAATTAAAATTAAATAAAAATATAATTTTATAATACAAGTGAATCCAAACTTGTGGCTAAAAATCTAGTTCGCAAAGGCCAAGGCTTAACTTGAAAAATACCAAACCCACGAGGATAGATCTACAAAAGAGAAAAAAACATATAATTTAATGTACTATTGACTTAATAATTCGTATATATATATATATATATATTTTATTATATTATAATTATATTTAAAATATTTTTAATTTATAATAATTTATATTATATAAATTTTAAAATATTTATATATTTATATTATATTTGTGTTATTTTTTTAATTATGTTTTTTCTTTTTGGTGTTGCGTATAATATTTACAAGTCCGTAATTATAATGTGGCATCAGACATGCCCTCATTTCGACAAAGCCAAATAAGGAGATAAATAAGTAACCAAAACACATACAACTCCGTGCATAAGGCGAAAATTGTTGCATGACAAAATCAAACTGGATACTGACAATGGTTGAGCTAATCACCATATATAATCTAGGTTATCCTTTGACTCTTAATTTTTTTTTGTTTTTTTATTTAAAACATCCATACCCGACACATATCCAACACTTTGGAACATACCGGACACTTATATCCAACATAGTTAAACATAAATTTATGTCTGATCTTTCAAATTAAAAAAAAAAATCTTTTAAAAATTAAAATTGAATATACCCAACACATGATCGTATCCTACACTCACTTCGATATCAACTAACATAGCATAAAGTAATATAGATAATTGGAGGGGGAAACTGGCCCTGACTCAGAATAATCCTTCAACTTCAGTTAGCGTTCAAGAACCAAGAGGCGCAAATTATGGGCAGAAGAAACAAATTTAAAGCCATTCCACCAAACAAAATTTCAAAACCAGATCATAAAACTGTCTGACATTCTTCATATTTCAGCATATTGGTTCACAAACCATTTAACATTAAACTCCACAAAACTATTTTGGAGGTTTCAGAACATAATCCACATCAAAATATTATATTATTCCACAGCCCCCATACCAAATGAAAAGGCATAGTCAGATCGTAAACAAAATGTTTATCCTTGTTTACCTGTTGACAAACCATCACAAGCGAATGACACCAACAGATTCTAAGACAGACCAGTCGCTTCCACGGACTCCCAAAACAAACTACATATTTCGTTTTGAATTTATTTTTAACATCATTTTTCATTCTTCGAACCATGCTATTGTCAATTTTCATCACTATCAATGCTGTCAGTGAACTTCTATCCAGCAATCAAAGCAGTTTAGTTGAAGACTTCTAAAATGCTATATACAAGACCCTTTATTATTTAGGGGAGCCAGTTGGACCTGCAGTAAAAACATTGCAAAAGGATGCATTATAAGTCACTGCTTTCCACCGAATAGAATAAAACTGCCAAGGAAGCAAAATTTGATCACACAAAACTAATGATACATTATAGTTTAATAATATCACCATCTACGAAACCTTGCTAAAATCATTAATCACTTAATCAGAATTTCACACTGCTTTCTGTTTCCTGTTCTTTTTTTTTTTTTTTAATACACATGCCTATGTTGCTTTGACTCTTCATTTTTCTTTAAGTACCTATGCCAATGCATACAATAACATGGGTACAAGGATATGACCCATTAAAAACCCTCCAAATACGTGGGAACACATTTAAAGAAACGGACATACCTATGTCAGACACGCACCCCACCCACACTCGAGTCAGAGTAACATAGCCTAAAACATTAGGGAGTCCAAGGAGGGGTGGGGGGACGGAAGATTAGACTTAGACCTTAACCCTTAAGGATTAACAACTATTAGGCCAAGCCTTGTTGTTTTCTTCTTAATAAAAGATGGCCCCAAGGAAGTGGGTCTCATAGCATGGCCAGGCCAACCACCTTTTCTCACTTGTGCAGTTCGAAAGCATATTATTTTATTTTGTTAAGAAAGAAATAGTCTAAAGTAACATAGCATTGCAATTTGAGAGATGCAAGAATCAATATTCACATTGAATTCCTTGTAATGAAATGATTACCATTCCATCACTCAATCTCAAACAATAACCACAAGCATTCTTCAGTTAACAAGCACATGTGCACAAGTGAATTTAGAAGGCAATTCTTGGTAATGGACAACAATGAAGCAGTGAAAGAGTAGTGTCATTTCAATTTGTGCCCGCATTTTCTTGTGGGTAAAACAAGCTTACCAAAGGTAGCATCGAAGATTGAATTAGATCATTATATTAAAACATCAAATACAATTAATTAAAGTCGAACTGAAAGAGTACAAACTTATGGAGAAGATAAAGAGAAAAAAAAATCAAGCAAAGTACAAGAGTTGAAAAATGAATAACCAACTAGATCTTCTAGATCTCATAGTTAAAATGTAATAGTTGGAACCAATATTTAGCTGAAAATACTCATGGCTTGAATCAAAGATTAAATAATACTTTGTTGTTTTATGATATGATACAGAACAGAAAAATTCATTGACAAAAGAAATGAAACTGGGAAAACACAAAACATTGGGCAGTAAAAAATAATAAAAAAAAAATCTTAGCAGATGCAAAGACTTGTCTCAAAAAGATCCAATATGCAAGTAAATTCCAAAATAGTTGGTAGCAAAGCTGATAAACGAAAACGTAGCCAACTGAATATCTATATATATATATATATATATATTCTTTGTAAACCAATACCATTGACATTGCCGGGCTATTCACTTCTGAAATCTTCATAACTCAGTCCCTCTGAAATGGTCTCCAACCTTCTGTTGTCTCCTACAAGCCAAAGACAAAAATGTCAAGCTCTTCATAAATCACAACTAACAAAATTTAATACATAAATCTTTCAATGGGGAGGCAGAGGAGAAAACAGGATCACCTTGATGTTCTCTTTCACGAGAATCCAGGAAAGTTTCATTATCTGCCCCTAAAAAAGGTGACCGGGGGTACTCCAGTATATCTGAAATTATTAAGAGGTTATTCTGAAAGTAAGTATATCTAAATTTTAGCTTGTTGGATCACATATATAATGAATAAATATATCTAAAATTATTAAGAGGTCATTCTTAATATATTGTGATCTTCATAAATGAATTAACTAACGCTAGCTGGGCCAAATAGTTTTTTCTTTTTTTGATAATTAAGACTGGAACCAAGAATCCAGCACTCTAGCAACAGACCACACGGCCATTGGAACTGGGCTAGATATTTGCCTATGCACAGGACATATATTTTAAATAGCTAACTCACAAGACCCCAAACTCAGCTAAGTATAGCACAAAGTTTAAAAGACTCACAACCATGATATGGACGCGCACACACATGTTTGCGTGCAGGCATATATATGGGGCAAGGGGAACATGCATGTGCCACACAAACTGACAGTAAGCCAGAGACCTGAACTCTGAGAAAAATCAGCTGTGAGATCTGAAAGACTGAAATTGCGGGGGATCTGGCCTAAAAATCCAAATGAAGAAATGTCAGCATCCAGAAGTGGTTCATTCAGCGGTTGAGTGCTTGATTCTACAGTACTGAAAGACGTATCCCCGATTGTTGGACGTGCCTCTAGAACATTGCTCTCAGTGCCAAACATGTAAGCAGAACTGCCCGAATAACCAGCTTCTGGTTTTATCATTTTCCCATTTATTCCTTGCATCAGACCCATGTTTGAACTCTGAGTTGAAAGCATGCCTGGCGGGGCATCAATCCTGCTCGCATGGGAAGGCAGCTCAATAGGAGCATGCATTCCAGCATGCAATGACGAACTACCATTAGTGAATACATTAGGCAAACTGGATCCCATGGGATGGTGCATGTTCTCCTGCTTCAGAGCTTGTCCTGTGTTCTCTGGGGCATAGCAGGATGAGTTCTGGGGCACTATAAGCGAAAACTCAATCAGTTGCAAAAATTGAAAATTAGAGGAAACCAATGCTTGACTTTCAAATTGTCAGAAAGTAAATTTAGGGCCACTCAATAATTAGTAACAGTAATACCAATTATACCAATTGCCACAATGGTAATCTATCAAATTATCAATGGATTGCTACGTGCCCAAAAACAAATGACAAAAAAAATGCAAGAAAGATAAAATAAGATTGGGGAAGTTAATAGACCAAAAGAAGGTGAGCAAAATAAGAAGTTTTTCTGCAACTGGTCTCTTTTATTCAAAAGTGGGTATGGAAAAATAAGTGTATAAGATGTAATTACCCTGATGTCTAGTCTTGCCTATATCCCAATACCACATGGTTACCGATAAGGACAAAGGTCTTCATGCATATTGTCAACACTCAGGGTTAAAGAAGAATGTAGACAAGCCCCTTATTTCTTTTCTCTTCGTTAGTATTCACAGTTATAATAACATAAAAAGAGCATAAAAGAACTACCCTCCATCCTTGCTGCTAGAAAAATGTACAATGACTGTTTAATAAATCAAGTCTCAACAGAAGAAAAGGCATACTAAGAAAGTGCCAATTCCACAAATTTGGAGCATGACCTTGCAATTAAACAAAAATGTGAATAACATGTCCAACCAGGCAAACAAGCAAATCTTACTCAGTGGCATGTGACGTCCATTAGAATTAGAGATTGAGGAAACTCCAGTTGAATGAATCTGATCCATCAATCGCACCTGTTGCTCAAGCAGCTTGTTGAATTCCATTATTTGTTGCTTAACCATCAGTCTTAGATAATAGGCCTGGAAAAATTCTCTATTCTCTTCTTCAAGCTTTTGCCAAACTGACAAGCATGATACATTTGTGAAAGGAAGTAAAAAAAAACTAGTATTGTGAAATGATGTAAAATATTGGAAGAACTTCATGAAATCATGAACAGCAACAATTTATCTCTCTGTTTGTTGACCAACAATCCTTAACAACAATAAGTTAAAGCCACATACAAAATTGGGGTGGGGGGGGGGGGGGAGGGGTTTCAGACTGTCCAGTCTATATGCTTCCCTTAAAATAGAATTTTACAACGAGGGAAAGAAACCAATTACCGTATTGACATCCCTGTTTCTATGTAATGAGACCTACCTTCTTTTTCTTTTGGTAAAGGTTGGTACTTGGCAGGTGGAAGGCAAAGCTATGACAGAGATTTAGTGCATCTCTTCTTATAATTTTTCTAATATGTGATTTTATTATACGTATAGCTATCAAGTTAGTGGTGTTTCAAAAGTATGGACAACCAAGACAAAATGTGGATGTTATGGCAAAATAAAAATATTTAAGCTGATTGTTACCAAGTTCAGTAAAACCAGGCTCAATTTTGGCCTGTGCCAGCAGAGTTTCCACAACTTCCTTCTGCGTCATGTAGAGTTGAAGGCATCGTTCTATAAGGTTTTGAACCTGAAATCACACATATAAGAGAAAAACACCATTAGTCATTGTGGATAAAATACTACCTCTCAAAGCCTACAAGCCAAACAAATTGAAGACGGTAGAAACACCTCCGTGCACACACACACACACACACATGCACATACGAATGAACAGCAGCCAGCCATGTAGAAAAATAGAACATCAGATACACACACCCCTTAATTTTGCTAGGGGAACAAATAGAAACAGTTTTATGCAGTTTGTGCTATTTCTCCTCTATGCACTCCTCTCTCCTTAATGTATGAATGTCTAATACTTTGACAAGAACTAAATTCCTGACATTCATCATGGGGGGGGGGGGGAATGATAGGCAATACTTACATAAGTTAAAATTATAAATTTTCTCAGTTATATAAACGTTCCTTAGTTAGCATATGAAGATGCATTCATTGGTGATTGCCACATAATTCGGGAACAGTATTATAAAGTATAAACTCCATACAGTGAGAAAATCAAGGAAACAGGATCCCAAGAATAACCATTCCTCTAGCATCCCACAAGATGGTTGATCCAAGAATACAACATTGAAAAGAACAACATTTTACTTTAATATAAAACACTGACTAAGAATCAAACACAACGACTGTTTTGCAACAACTCACCAAGGATTTGTTCGTCTGTTTTTCCATGTCATCACAGGCTATTGGAGATTTAGAATCTAGGAGATTCCTCTGAGATGTTAGAAGTAGGGGAGATAAGGTGGTATTAATCAAAGGAATAGGTGAAGACTGAGAATAGATGCTGCTTTTGATTTAAATAGGTGAAATAAAAAGCAGCCCGTCTAAAAAAGGATCAAAATAACTTGGCTATAAGAAATATCAGCGGAGATCTATAAGCCAGCGAAATTTTGTTTTCCATGTCAACTTTCCTTAAAGATCTTCACTACCCTCTTTTCTTTTGTATCTTTCCACTTTATGGTATAAAACAACCTATCTTCTGTTCTCCCCTCACCTTTATCTTTCCACATAGATGTAATCATTCATTAACATAAAACCCGTCAGAATTACAAATTTTGATGAACTACGAATTATGAATAAATTATTGCTCTTAAAAAAGGTTTGTTTACTGTTAAGATAGATGATACTATATCTGGCCTAAACAAGGACCAATTCCATAAATAAAAGTAGATTCCACAACTTCAATAATTTAGGCTACGGTTTTGCTTTTGAATTCACAATTTTATGAACTTACCCAACATATTTTTTTTTCTGCTTCATATTATTGCCATCAAATAGTTCATTCTACTAAACAGCTTCAAAATTTCAAATTAGTAGAAACACTAAAAAAAAAAAGATCTGAAAACATGAATTACCAACTAAAACATATCGACATAATTTCACACAATCCACAATAGTACGGTCCCTCCACTCTGCCCGACATAAAGTAATAATTTTAGCAAGACATTTAAGTTTTCACAAAGGAAAAATGATAACGACAAAGTAAAGAGACAGGACAAAATTAATGCATAAGCAAACAGTTTATTGTACGAAATCGTTCATTAACTCTAACGATCAAGATCAACATCTTACCAGCTGTATATCTTGACGCGAAACCCTTCTTACTGGTCCAGTAGACATATCTTTTACTCAAATGTTCCAAAGAAAGTAAGAAACTATACCAGTAATTACAAATCTTCTTCCCAAGATTACCAAAACAAGAAGTTAGGCAACCTTGAATGCAGCTATATACCTGAAAAACATACACATGAACCAATAATTTAATATATCTATATCAAATTCACTCTTAATGATCAATTTTTCATCAATAATTTAATAGCAAATTTGTGTACTACAAGATCATATGCACCAAGAAAAGATATTGAAAAACATCAAACTTGATTCTTTGATCACGCAAGCACAAGATTCGATTAAAAAGGAGATTAAATATCCTCAAGATGATCTAATTTCATCTAATACTACAAGTTTAAAGCAGTGATCAACATGAAACAACATAACTAAAGAAATTTACAACATGTATTCATGTTTTTTCTTTTGAATTGGGAAAAAAAAAGAAGATTACAAACGTAAAACAAGGGAGAAAATCGCATAATATATAAAAAATTTGAGAAAGTATTTTCTTTTCGATTCCCGGCGGCATGCAAAGAATCGCTGGATTATCGAATACGTTTGGAGCGTTTGTAAAATTGTAAAAAGAAAAAATTGAGGAAAATATAGGAAAAAATAAAGTAAAAAAAAAAAAGAAAAGGCTTCTCAGCTGACCTGCGGCTATAAGGCGATTGGTATAAAACTGGGAGATCTGAGACAATATTGAAGAATTGGAGAGAGAGAGAGAGAGAGAGAGAGAGAGAGAGAGAAGAAAATTTTAGAAAAGGTGATGGTTTATTATTTATTTACATTAAAAAATAAATAAAAACCCAGTAGTGCGTGATGATTTTTGTTTTATTGGACACTACAGCCATTTTCCTTTTTTTTTTTTTGGACACACATCATTGTAGCCTTCTATTTGGGCTTATTTTTATTTTATTTTTTCCATATGGCCTTTTTCTTTTCATTTTAGCATCTACTTCAGTTATATATTAAAATTTTAAAAAATAATAGAATAAAAATATTATTTTAAAAAATTATTTATTGATAAATTAATATTTATTAATTGATTTGATAAAAATTCATAAATGACTTATAAATGAAAATTTTCTAAAGAAAAAAAATCACTTAAAAGAATAATAAATATGGCTGCCGATGATTACTAACATACATGCAACAATTGTGTTTTACCATTTGGCACAACACGAAAAAGGATGAGCTTCAATTTAGTTAGGTACCCCCCCAAAAAAAAACAATTTTAAATGCATATCTATGACCTATAATAATCTATCTATAATATATATAAAAGTACAAATAGATAATCTTTGAAATTAATGAAAATATTAATTATTATTTATTATATATTTAGATTGCCATAATAAATATTTTTATTATTGATAAGATTTATCTAATTTATAATTAAAAAGTTTAATTTCATTAAAATAGCTTTGCTTAATGTATTAATTTGATATTAAATAAAAAAGAATTAAAAATTTATATGAAATCATTTTATTTTAAAATTTCTAACTTTTCATTAATTTTAAAAGCTAATCAATTTGTGTAATGTAAATAAATAAGATGATAATGTACATTGATTTTTTAATCTTCATAATTAGCTTTTTATTAATATTGAAAATAATAAACCTTATAATAATTTAATATAATTCTTGTTCATGAATTAAACTTTATATGTTAATGTAAATTTTAATTAATATGCTCTTTACTAACTTTATTCATTTTTTAAAGTATACAATTATATATTTAAAATTAAATAAATCAAATAGTATTTTCATGTGAATGCATTTGATAAAAAGTTTTAATATATATAAAATTATTAATATAAAAAATCTTTTAAACTGGTAAAAATAATAATCATCGTTGTTCACTAAAATTTTTCAAAGATAAATTATTTTAATATTAATAAAACTTATCACATTAATAAGTCAAAATCTTAGTTTTATTAAAAGGGTTTTGAAAATGTATTTAGTTGATAACCAATAAAAAAAGTTATGGCTTACATTAGATTTCTTATTTCAAAGTTTTAATTTTTATTTATCTTAAAAAGTAAATAAATTTATATTTATAAGTAGAAAATTAAAACTTATATTAAATTTTTATCTTTATATTTTTAATTTTAAATTAACGTTAATAAATTTAAAATAATTTAATATAATTTACACATGAAATTAATTTTATCTGTTAATAAAAATTTTATTAATTTTATTTATTTATAAAATATATTACAATACGATAAAATTTATAAAATAAAAAAATTCAAGTATAACACACATCTGACAATCATGAATACTAAACTTGAAATGCCGCTATTTTGTTTCCCCTCCTACGTTTAGCAAACAAGGGAAAATACCCGTCTCCTTCCATTTTTTTTTATTTTTCTTTTTTGTTTTATGTCGTTTCATGTCTTTCACCTTTCCTCATGCATTAAAGGTGAATCGCCATTGGTCATCCACCTTGTTTGATGCGCATCACGAATTTGGCCCTCGTCACTCCCCACCCAACCTCCATTTGCTATCTTCATCTTTCCTTCGTTTTTTTTTTTTTTTGGCTTTGTTTGGATTAACGATGGAATTAAATTTAATTAAATTAATAATAATAATAATATTAAATTAATTATTATAATAATGAGATTGAGTATTAAAATTAAAATTAATAATATGATATGTATTTAAATAATAAAATAATGCTGACTGTAAGAAGTGATTGAAGAGAATGAAGATTTATTATTAAAGATATTATTTAAGATGGTATAAATAAATTCTATGTATTACTAAAATTTAAAAACATTGTTGAAACAAAAAAAAAAAAAAGTAAAAGGAAAAACTTTTCACCGTAGGGTCTAGTTCTCGCCATCCCTGATCCATCCAATCCTCACCGAAGGGATAATAAGAGCAACTACAATGTAAGATGCAATCTAATTACACCCCAACTTTGCAATTACCCATCTTTTTATTAAATTAACGTATTAAAAGTGTGGTGAAATCAAAACAAAGCTTTAGACTACATCACTTCTCATCCTATTTTTTCTTTCTTTCTTTCAGATTTTTTTTTCTTTTAGACATGTTTTCTTTCTTTCTTTTTTTTTTTTTACTTTTTTTTTATTTTTTAGCATTTTAACATTCTAATTTTTCAAAATTAATTATGACTTCTGGCATCATTTAGGGAGTAATAGGTTGGGAAAAATTCACCCGTCAGCTCTTCATCATAAAAAGAATTACCGTGGCATCCAAATTCACGAGAATTTCAACATTGTCGATGATTATCCTCAACTCAATTTTTTATTTATATTGAGATTAAAAGCTTAAAATATTCAAATTAAGATAACTAGAGTTGAATCCCTTCGATTTTATTGTTGTTGATAATAAATTGAATACAATTATTAAATGGATCATTTGGTTCGGATAATATTTCATTACTGGCCAAAATTTAACATTTTGTCATAAGATTATCTTATTTGGTTAAAAAATATTCTTTATTCTTGGTAAAATGATATTCGCTATAGTGTCAATATTAAGTAATATTGAGAATGATATTATATGCACTTTTTTCTTAGTTATGTCACATTTTGTGCCAAAGGTGACATTTCTAAATTTTTGCCCCCTTCCCCCAAGTTCAATGTTTTCGGTCCTTCTTGCCTTTATCACATTGTCAAATTACAACTTATAACAACATTACCTCTCCATCTCAATAGCTTTACTATTTTTTCACTTAACTCTACTACCTCTCTACTTTGTTTTTTGCTCTCGATTCTATGTATGATTTCTAGCTCTCAATTTTTTTTTTGTTATTTGTAGTTTTTTGTCGGCTCAATTTTGAGTTATTTATTTTAATGTTTAGAGTTCGATTATTTGGTGTTGCTAGCGCTTTATTTGTTCTTTACTAATTTTTTTGTCAAATTTGTAGACACCCCATTTTGTTTAGGCCAACATCAAAGACATCAGAAGTCATTATTTGAGACATCATCAGAGTTCAACACATTCCCGACCAAGAGAAGCTATTAAGAGAGCAAAAGATATGAAAAATTCGCTTTTTTGCATGCAAGTCTCGATATATGGCCACTAAGTATCAATACAATATTGGATTTTATGTGACCCACATAATAATTAAATAGATCAAGATAAATATTTAATTAATATTAAAGTGATATCATCTAGTAAAACCTATTCAAATTAAAACTCGAGTGATAAGAACTTACTATATTTACTAATTAAAATATAGACTCCTTGATGGAAGAATATAACTCTAAGTTTTCTAGCATAGGTGCCTAGTCTATTTATATAAATTACCTCTGCACCATCATAAAGTAATTTTATTAAGAAAAAGAAATATACTAGAAGGCTTATATAGGGTATTCACATTCTTATACTTGGAGCAAGGTCGTGTTCTTGATCAGCCATGGCTAGAAGTATATTTTTAATTAAATCTTACATATGACATCAGAGTTAGGTTCTCTTGCAATGCTATTTAGATAAAATGACACGTGTTATTTTAAAAAAAATTCAAAATCAAATTGGACCACTTTCTTGTAGGTATAAAAACCCAAATGGTTTGAAAGGCTATGATCAAATTATTGAATAGTTTAACCATAAATCACGAACGATGTGTCCTAAATTAAAAGTTATGAAGTTTAATTTTGTAGTGAATTGTTTACATTCAATTTGACAAATTATTTGATTAAATAAATTTTAAAAAAACCATCGATTAAATTATATATAAATAATAAAAAAGGGGTTAAATTTATAGTAGCTAGCCAATCAGATATGACTATAAGGAAATTATTCATGCAACAGAGGTTAAAAGCATGGGTCAGTTGCGGGTTTCAGAAAACCAAAAGGTTTTACGTGATTTTATGATAATTTTTGTGTTTTTGATCAAAATTGATACAAGATTCATATAAATCTAACATAGAATTATGTTTTTAGTCTTTAGTTATATGAAATATAGATTAAAAGCACAAAAATATGAACAAAAAACAAGAAATAGTCCCGAATGGGTTAGAAAAATCCAACAGCACAATTTGGCAAAAGGAAGAAGAAAAGCTATAATCAAAATCCACACGCCCCAAGTGGCACATGTGACCTTGTTTTAGGGTTCTTTTGGCTTCAACTTTTTCCTAACCCAATTTTTAAATATTTTAATTTTTTGATGATTTTTATGAAAATTTTAAAGTATGTAAAACATTTATTATTTATTTTTAATTAAATAATAAATATATTCATGCATAAATATTTCATGATTTTATTTCATGATAAAATATTTAGATATGTTAAGAATCTTTTGACAGTATGTACTCTCTTTATAAAGTATCTAATATTTGTGTACTCTCAGCCTAAACTTTAGTGCATATTTGAATCATAAGGTTTTTGTTTGCATTACAATCTCGATATGCACATCTATGTAAATCATGAAATAAATAGATTATGATCTTATACATATTTTATATGATTGAACGAAAGCATGTCATGGGATGTAAATATTATATCATGATTTTTTTTAATATATAATAGTGTGACAATTTGAAACTCCATTGTTGTATGTAAATTTTTACTACATAAAGGATTAATGTCATTGTTAAGGAACTAAATCATTAGTTTAGTATAGCATTTTATATTATATAACTTAGATAAATTGTTAGTTATTTATAATAAGTAACTGCATATGGTAAATGGTACTATAAAATTTTATGCCATAAAATTTAATTTGTTATATATTGGAGTTATTAAATCATGCATGCAATTATTTATAGTATATATATACTATGTGATTATAAAGAATCTAAATCAATTACTTGGGAATAGCCATAGCATCTTAAGTTGATTGATTTAGTTAAATTAGTAATTATTTTAAATAAAGTTTTCTTTAAATAACTACATAAGAAGGATGATATTAATATGTAATTATTTTTGCTATAATTGCAATAAGTTAACATCATATAATATAATATTCTGCTATAATTATTAATATATAATAAAGTATTTTGCATATATTAAGGATGTCATTATTAAAATTTCAAAATTACTAGCTTAACATTAGCCATAGCATCTTAAGTTGATTGATTTAGATGACAATTGATAGTTATTTAAAATAAAATTTAAATAACTACACAAGAAAAATGTCATGATAAAGAATTAGTTTGTGATATGCAATGACTTTTATGCATACATATCGAATGTTATTATTAAGTTTTAAATCTTAACTTAAGAGTAGCTATAGCATTTTGAGTTAATTGATTTAGATAAAATAGTACTTGTTTAAAAACTACATAAAAAAGAATGACATAATAAAGTGTTAGACTATAAAATTAGTTATTGGGTCCTACAAGAAAATAATTAATTTTTTAAAATGGTTAAAGGATAAAACAATATAACATTAAAATTAAATTTTCTTAGGCTCACAAGTATGGATTATTTAATTTTGGTATTTTAAAGCTATTGTTTTATTATTAAAGTTGTGTAAATTCATGTGCATGATGCACCTCTAGCCACAGAAATGTTTAGATTCACATGAATGTTTTGGCTATCACCTTGATAAGGAAGCTTTCAAGGATAAAGTGAAACAATTCCAAAAGTTATACATGAGCACATTATGAAATTTGAGAGACATTGTTGCCTGACTTAAATATTCAGAATTAAGTTTTTTGAGTAAATTTATTATCACTTTCATATTCAACTTTTTTTCCAATGAATATGACCATGAGAAATATATATATAAAAAATGGCCTCTTAATAAACTCTTGCCATATGTGCTTAAGAGGAAAAAAAATTAAAGAATGAGAAACTAGATTCAATTAGCCTAGTGGATTTAAGGTAAAAACTGATAAGAAGGAAAATATATTACAAAGGTGAAAAAGAAAAAAACCAATAAAGAAAATGGCATCAAGTCTTTCATTTTGTTTTAACTTTGACACAAAAAGGAGTCAAAAATAAAGATAAACTAATTTTGTATGAATCCCTTTTAGTAATGTTCCTAATAATACATTGTGGTTGGACCTATGTTCAATGAATTATATTTCTATAATCATTTAAGATTCCGTAAAGTTAAGGAAACCAAAAGAAGGTGGGAGGAACATTTATTATAAAAATCACTAAAGGCTATCAAGATCTTTTTTTTTTTTGAAATTAAGATTTGATTTAAAAAGGGTTTTATCTTTCATTTTAGACATTTTCTTAGGTAAAAAAGTTTTGCATTTAAATTTTTAAATTTTATTATTAAAATTTCATCAGAAAATTTTTTTCCATTTGATTTTTCATCATTAACTTGGGTCTTAATTGTGAGAATAGTTTATTAAATATTTATTCAATTTGTTGTTGTAAAATATGTGCTATTATATAAAACTCCTTCAAAGTTACGATAAGATTGTGTTATATCTTTATACAAAAATTTAAGAGAATTGACAGTGATAGAGTTCTTGAAACTCTTGAGTTTTACATTTAAGTTAGTTGTATTGAGGATATAACAAATTAACAAGTCCAAAAAAAGGAGCTAAAGAAAGCACTGTAATATTTAGAGATTATACACCTTCCTTTATGTTTACGCATTGATGCATTAAAACTATTTTTGATGTCTTTATTAAAGTTCCAACTAAATTAATTTCTAAAGCTTTCTTAGAATTACGAAATAGTTGAAATTCAACTTAAGACATTTATGAACTTGCGTTGTCCAATTAAAGTAAAAGCTTATAACCTAAACATAGGGAAATCAGGTCCAAGAACAATTAGCAGTTATAGGCTATATAATTAACTTAAAGACGTATAGGTTTCAAATGTGTCTTATATTCAACTGGAATTGTTAAAGCTGGAAATGCTAAGTTTCTTATGGATCATGAGTTCAGTAAGAATGACTTCCCTTGCAAGGTTTATACTGAGGAATAAATTTATTTAGATTGATTTTTGTAAAAGACTTGATTGTTTTCCAAAACAAACTTACAGAATTAATTGGAGACCAATCAAATCAAGTACAACTTTTACAATAGATCATTAATCTCACAGACTAAAGGTGTATAAATGTACAAATAATTATAGAATTAATAAATCTAATAGGTAAGAAACTAGCCATATTTATGACTTGGTTGTATACCTATAAAAGTTTAATTCTGATATAGACATAAAAATGATCCCATTTTCACTAGCCATGTATAGTAAAAATTGCACACTTTAGGATAAAGCTATGATAAAAGAGATAGAACTAATGGCCAATAATCCAGTCTAGTAACTTGTTGGATTGCCTTTTGGTAATTTTGAATGATATTAAGTAAGACTAGTGGTCAAAGGTTTCATTTAAAAGAGGTATTGATTACCATAGAACTTTCTTTTTAGTTTTTTTAAGAAAGTTTTATTAAGAATTATCATAGCTTTCATAGCTCATTTTAATTGAGAGTTGTCGCAACGTACCCGGGGTAGATCTTTACGGATTTATGGGTGCATACGACTTAAAATATTTTCCTAACTTGAAAATATCTTTTTAACCTAGACTTTTCTTTAGCGACATGATGGGAACAAAAATGTACAGATTCTCGACTTACGGCACAGTGAAGGGAACCATAAGACGAAATGCTCATCTTATTGGTCTCAGATGACCATCACGAAATGGCCAATGCTTGGAGTCACCATCGATCATTTCGGTCTAGACATGATCGAATGCCTATTGAAACCTATGTTTTGAGTTACAAAACTCGAAACATCGATCACGTGGTCTACGTAATGCAAAGATTTACCATTTGGGTTTGGGAGTTGGTTACGCACGATGAGGTACGAACCTCTTCATGATGCCCGAAATTGGTACCTTACTAACTTTGTCTTATCTGGGTTTTGATTCTTTCGATCTTAACTTATCACTAATTTGATTAACCCTCTTTTCATGCATAAATCTTATAGAAATACAAATCCAAGTTTTGGTGAAAAAGATTTAATTCATATACACCTCGAGGAGACGGGGAATATAGAGATTTTCAACAAAATGACCTTTGGATTTTACTTTGAAAATGGAATGTTCCACTTTAAGCACTAGAGAGATACCCACGCTGAACATTACCTTTAATTTTATTTGAAATGTTTTGAAAACATGAATGCGAATAATCAGCACAAAGAAATCATGTTAGTAAAGTAATAAATGAATTAACATAACATGGATCATTTAATGCAATGATAAAGAAAATGGATGGACCATTAGAATTTATCTTACAATTGGCATCGATTATCTCGGTATAACCGAATCGACACTTTTTTGGATGTATCTGGGTTAATTAAACGAGGTTTGTTTGACATATTGATAGAAGTCTAGGAAAAGAAAAAAAAGTTAATAGTAATTGAGAGATAGGGTTGGAGTATCCCTTCGAAATGGTGGGGTTAGAGTATCTCTATGGATGACAAATAATTTTGACAAAGGAAGATTTTTAAATCTTGACAATTTTGAAAAGTGAGATTGAAGTATCCCCTTGGAAGGTTGGGGTTGTAGTATCTCCATGGATGACAAATCATTTTGACAAAGAAAGATCTTTCAATCTCAACAATTTTTTGGAGTATCCCCTCGAAAGGTTGAGGTTAGAGGATCCCTAAAAGTGATACGTCTGACACTTTTTAGAGAAGTCGAGTTGAAAAACTTAAGTTGACAAAAACATTGTGATTTAGGAAATGTGTGAGCATTTCAACAGCTTTTGGCAAAAAATTTATGAATGAGGATGGGAAAGATGTAAAATATGTTTGCGACTTGATACGAGCCTATGGGAGGTCAAAGCATGTTCTTGAGTCTAACTGGGATGATACAGACACAGTCGAATGTCTCGAGATGAAATTCAAGAAAACAACTCAATTTTGATCATAATCGAAAATAGGGGAGAGCATTGCACTATCCTACTCCTCGAATTTATTTTAAATTGGTTTGAAGGCTTTAGAACATGGACAAGATACCACTAGAAAGCTAACTCGATGAGGGTCAATCTAAAAATATTCCTTATATCCTAAAAAGTCACTTTTTGGGGAATAAATTTTCAAATTTGGATCAATTTCGCTGCTAGCAGAGCATACAAGAATTAAGGCGTGTTGAAATTTGAAAAATCATTCCAGACTCATTTGGTATTGGAAAATTGCAAATAATACCTTTCCAGAACTGGAATTTCATGAACTTTTTAGGAAGAATGTTTGAAAAATTTGGATAAATCATTTAATGGGCCTGAATGGCGCAACCAGAATATATGTTTGGATTCTAAACATTCTGGATAGTTTAGATTTGAAAAATCATAACTCTCTTATCCTGAATGAGCCGGGGGTGAATAAGACATCATTTTAAAGATAATTCGACATTCTTTGAGAAAACAAATCAAAAAATTAATGAAAAATCATGTAGGATTTTAAAGTGATTTTTCAATTTGCAACGGTTGTGCTACCAGTAGGGGACAAAGTAAACTAAGGGATATCCCTCTCTTTTTTATGTCTACGGGTCCAAACTTGAGTTATTGATGTTCGAATGTCTATAACTAAAGGGAAAGAGTGGCATGAGTGTCACAAACTCATTTGCACAGCCCCGGAGTAGTTTAGAACGATGAAACAGCCTGTTGATCATACCACTCTAGGTTTTAACTCAAAAAAAGGTATAAACATTTAGGGAATAATTGTAAGACCATTTTTGTTTCAAAATCAAATGATATGAGCTTATTTAACCAAGATTCTAGATCTAGAAAACTTAATTTTTCCTAAGATATTTTGCTAACTTTAAGGAAAATTCTAAGTCCATGCTAATCCTCATTGGTTGAGGTTAACATGCTTGGCTTGGGGGTTTTGAAAATCAATTTTGACAGCCATCAAACATGCATTTTAACGAGGAGAGGACAACAAACATACAAAGGGATGGCACATAACATGAATGGGGATGCTAACTTTACCCATTGTTTAGACAAAGAAAGTTTTATGCATTTTGATAAGAAAATGTTATGGATGTTGAAAATGACAATGATCATGCAAGCTAATGTGTAAAATATGCTTGAAATGTGTTAAGTTAATGATTCCTACATGGATTAAGGATAACAAGATGCATGGATATGACATAAATACATGAGCAAGAGCTATCAAAATTATGAGGATAAAACAAGGCAATTTGCACATCAAAGGGGCATTAAGGCATCCAAATCTTAAACTACCACAACCAAAAGCCACAATAATACATGATAATCCTAAGAAGGTGATGGAAACATGGATAGCTCACTAAAATGATGAAGCTACTGAAAAACAGAAAAGGCAACTGATAAAGTGAAAAGTTATACCAACAAAACTTCCATTTTTGGCCAAATAATTGGAGCAGTAGAGATGGCTTGAATTTTTTTTTTATTTTTAATAAGCAAGAAAAAGAAAAAAATAATGAGGTTTTGGTTTTGGTATGGATGAGGGTGATTTTTACAGTGTATAATGGTTGGGAATGAGCGTTTTGGGCTGTTTCTGGGTGATGGGTAAAGAGCTATGGGATTTTAGTTTTCTTGGTTTAGGAATATGTTTTGGAAGCTGAAAATGAGCTAGAATCTAAGCTCTTTTAGCTGAGATAGAAGTGGTCTACTTATACTAGCATTTTGAAGCCAAATTGGAGGTGTTTTTGGTCACTTCTCAAGGGGGACAAAATGATGTCAACATCGTGGCTATAGAGTGCTTGTAAGAAGCAACTTGTTACCAATGTGATGGGCATAGGATGGCTAGTTTAAATGCTAAAATGATTTTTTAGCAAATAGTGTGGTTAATGGTGATATTGGTCAACAACTTGGGAAAAGTATGGTGATAATGTGACATTGATCCTTTTGATCTAATTTAGACTTCAAAAAATGTTTTGATTAGTTTAAAAGTCTAAATTCATTATTTGATATAGGTTTGATCTTTGTTGATGCAGAGAAACGAGTTAAAATTGAGTTTTGAATCAATGGTGGATAAGTTAAAAATACCCGGACCGTGGAAAATGGCCAGTGTGTATCGATACATTACAAAATGCATCGAGACATTTGGTCCAAAAACCTTGAATGTATCGATACAATGAACATTATATCGTAACTATGAATCATTGTACCGATACTATGAACCATTATATCGATACATGTTGCTATGTATCGAGACAATTCTTTATAGAATGCATGTTTTGGTTTTGGCATGGCCTAGTGTCGATACATGAGCTCCTGTATCGATACATAAGCTTATGTATCCATATATTTACATATTGTATCGATAAAATAGGGACATTTTAAATTTTTGGCATGTTAGAGCATTATATTGATACATGAGAACCATGTATCGATACATTCAAGCAAAATTATGAATTTTCTTGTATATTTTTCCTCGGACAACTTGAACTACGTCCTTTGATGCCACATCTTTGTATTTACCTTTGATATCATTGCCCCCTTTCACATCGGTGCCTTAGATTGCTAAAAATTTGCCCGGACAAAATAAAGTGTTTATAACTACCCCTCTTTGACCGTTACTAAGAATCAAGAATTGGGTAAAGAGAAATAGACACTATTTATCTGAGGTGGAGTGATGCTTTCTAGAACACTAGAGTGTTAGGTTTTCTAAGGTTTGACCCCCTTAGGCAGGTGTAAAGTAATGTGGATTTTTGATGTAGGTGCCGCCAACTTGTGCGGACCTTGCTTTAGGTGCCCGCCATATTATGTGGACTTTGACTTAAACTTGATGACACCGGTTTGTATGGGCTTTAAATCGAGTGCCACCAACTTATGAGGGCTTTGACTCGGACTTGGGTGCCACCAATTCGTGTGGGCTTTGACTTGGGTGCCGCCAGCTCGCACAGGCTTTGACTTAGACTTGGGTGCCACTAGCTCATGCGGGCTTTGACTTAGACTTAGGTGCCACCAGTTTGTGTAGGCTTTGAATTGGGTGCCTCCAGCTCGTGTGGGATCTGACTTAGACTTAGGTGCTACCAGCTCGTATGAGCTTTTACTTAGACTTAGGTACCACCAGCTCGTGTGGCTTTGATTCGGGTGCCGCTAGTTCATGCAGGCTTTGACTTAGATTAAGTGCCATCAGCTCGTGTGAGCTTTGACTCGCGTACCACTAGCTTGTGCTAGCTTTGACTCATGTGCTACCAGCTCGTGTGGGCTTTGACTTAGACTTAGGTGCCACTAGCTCATGTGGGTTTGACTCAGGTGTTGCTAGCTCTTGTAGGCTTAGACTTAGGTGTAGACACCTTATTTTGTCCGGGCTAATTTTTTTTTTAACAATCTGGAGCATCGACGTAAGAGGGGGCAATGAACGTCGCCCGGCGAAAAAGCTTTTAAGGATGTCAAGAAGGCCTAGGATCATATCAAAGGTAAATACAAAGATGTGGCATCAAGGGACATAGTCTGAGGTATCCTACGGACAAAGGAATCAAGAAAATTCATAATTTTACTTAGGTGTATCGATACATGGTTCCCATGTATCGATACAATCCTCCAACGCATCAAAATTTGAAATGTCATCATTTGCATCGACACAGCATGTATCTGTATCGATACAAAAAGCCTCTGTATCGATACAGGAACACATGTATCAATACTGGACCATGCGAGGACCCAAATATGCATTCTGTAAAGGAATGTATCGATACAAATCAACTTGTATCGATATAGTGGTTCATAGTATTGATACAATGGTTCATAGTATCGATACAGTGATCATGGTATCGATACAATGTTCATTGTATCGATACTATCAAGGTTT
>JBBYHO010000003.1:23609538-23626241 GCA_038382025.1 Adansonia gregorii | reverse complement strand
TTTTAATTTATCAAAATTTTGAGAAATCAATTCACCCCCCTCTTGATTTCATTCACCACCTAAAGGTCTAACAAGGTACTAAAGGCAGGAATGAACCTTAGAACCATAGTCTGGTCTTACCCCTGACCTCTTTTTTTGATAACATGTTTGAAACTTTCCCCCTAAAAAACCTTAGCTAAAAATAAGTTAAAAATTCATTTTTGAGCTTTGTCATTAACACCTGAAAGCATCGATAAGTCCACCCTAACTATCTAATGCAACCCTCTAAACCAAATCGAGCAAACAAATCCACCTAGCTTGCCAACAAACTAGCCAATAGAAGAATCCAAATATAAACCAACCAAGCTCAAGAACTTTATTTTTTTTTACAATTATGGGCCATTTCTACCTTTCAAAAACAACTTTGAATATTCAAGAGCCTTTGAATATAAAGAGTAAGATTAGTAAACTCTGAGATACGAGGATGCCTGTTGAACTCTTAGACAAGCAAGCAGCTCAAAACACCGTAACAAGTTGTCAGATTAAGCTCCTAAGTCAAGATTAGTTAACTCTGAGATAGGAGGATGCCCTGTTGAACTCTTGGACAAGCAAGCAGCTCAAAACACTGTAACAAATTGTCAGATTAAGCTCCTAAGTCATCATGTCTACATCACTCAAGCATGCATTCACATCTTCATGCATAATTCATACAATAATTAACATTTTTTAGGTACAAACTTTTAACCCTAAATGTTAAATTAGCAAAAAATCTCAGATATAGATTCTTATATTCAAAAAGCCTTGAAAGGTTCTAGATAAGTATTCCTAACCTCGTTACCTCACAAATCAAAAAACCATCTAGATAAGGTATCCAAACTCCTATCCTCTTAGTCAACAAAAAGCTGGGCACCTATCCCTTTGGTCCACAAAAAGCAAGACACTGATCCTTTTAGTCCGCGAAAAGCTGGACGCCTATCTACTTGGTCCATAAAGAGCTAGATGCTTATTCCCTTTTAGTCTATAAAGAGCTGGACGTCTATCCTTTTAGTCCACAAAGAGCTGGACACCTATTCCCTTTCAGTCATAAAAAGTTAACGGTTAGTGAGTCTGTCCATAAAATGTTGGGCACCAATTGAAATTGTCTGCAACGAACTGGGCACTAGTTAAGCTCATCCACAAAAAGCTGGACACCAATCATGTCTATCACAAAGAGATGTGCTAATCGAGTGTATCCATAAAAAGCTAGACACTAATCGACTTTATCCATAAAGAGCTAGGCATTAATTGAGTCTATCCACAAAAAGCTAAGCAGTGGGCACCAATAAGTCCATCCACAAAGAGCTAAGCACCAATCGAGTATATCCACAAAAAGCTGCACACCAGTTAAGTCTATTCACAAAGAGTTAGGCACCAATCGAGTCTATCCACAAAGAGCTGGGCACCAACTAAATCTGTCCATAAAGAATTGGGCATCAAGCGAGTCTATCCATAAAGAGTTGAGCACTTGTTAAGTCAAAGTGCATGTCAATTAATGCCTATCTAGATTAGTCAAACCCTAAAAAAATACAAAAGCCCTTTACAAAAACTCATTTAGACTTTCATCAGAATTATCGCCAACAGTTTATACCCATCATAACAAAATAATAATTAGATCTCATTTTACAAGCATTCAAGAAAATAATGTCTCTTTTTTCTTACCCTGTTCCTCATACTCAGTAATAGCCAAAGAGAGGCAACTGTAGACACCCAATCTTGTTCGAACTAATATTCAATGTATTAAAAGTCACTATTTAAGAAGTCATCAAGGTCATTTACACGGATCAATCATCTATTATTCCTAACCATGGTAAAAGGTTTGGATAGCCAAAAATATGTAAAAATCATATTTGTGCATGAAGGTATCGATACATGGCCCACAGGTATCAATATAAGGCTTCCACATCATCAAAAATCTAAATTCCATATGTTGTATCAATACGAAAGATTTATGTATTAATACTGAAGGTAGGGTATCAATGCCAACGGTGTCTGTATCGATTAGGTTTATGTCATAGCTAAAATCATGATTTTTGGCCAAATAAATCAACACAATAATGGAAATACTGATATAATTGGCATTGTCTCAATATGAGCCTTCTAGTCTCAAGATCGAAAAGGAATTTTTGTTCTTGGAGTTGATACATGCCATTTCGTATCAATGTTGATGCCAAAATTTACTCTTTATATCAATACATAGTTCTTTGTATTGATACACCAAGGCATTTTGGCCAATTTGTGCTATTTTTAACCTTTACACCATTGATCTAAAAATTGGATTTGGACATTTTTGGCACCAAAAATCATAAAAATTTATACCAAGCCTCAACATTGGACTTATAATTGGGTTTAACAAATTTTTGAAGCCCAAAATGACTTGAAAATGAGATATTTTTATGAAATACATGTTTATTTTGGGGCATTTTGGCTTTTCTCTAGCAATAAACTGCTTTAATCCTCTTGCTCCACTTACCCTCTTGTGATAGCCAATGAAATTTTAGCTAGCTAAGCATAGCACCTAAAGCTATTGCATGCTACATAGAGAAAAGCCTAAAATGCCTTTATTTTTGGCTAATATACCTTGGTTGATCACGTGCTTATAAAAGAAACCAATAGCTCAGCAAAAAATTATTATAAACACTCATTTAAACACTCTCCAAAAACATTCTTGGGCCATCTTTCACCCTCAAATACTTCTATTTTGTAGTTTCCCCAAACCACCATCAAAAACCTTTTTTCTTTCACTTTCACCGTAAAAACTCCCTCCATTCATATCATAGCTAAAAAGCCCCCTCTTTTCATTCTTTTCTTACTAATCAATAGCAAAAAAAGGTGGCAAAGTAAGCTTAAAGCTAGCGATCAAAGGAAAGGCTAAGTTTCGTGGGCTTTTAGTATATTTTCCTAACCTTGCTCCATTTATTCTCTGTTTTTCATCATTTACATCATCTTAGTGAGCCATTCATGTTACCGTGACCAGTATAGAACCCTTATACATTATTGTGGCCTCGGATACAATAGTTTTAGCACTTTCATGATCCTTTTGGTGCTTTGATATTGATTGGAGACCAAACATGCCATGTTTTGTTTTTGCCATCAAAATAATCCCTATTCATGCATTTTTTTGTCATGTTCCCTTGACATTCACACGTTTAACTCATGCTTGCAAGATTATCCTAACATGTTTTGAGCATATTCATGTATTTTTTTTGTATCTTGGTATGTTTTGTGGTATAAAAAATGCTATCTTAAAAATTCCAGCAAACTTTTCTTTGCTTAAAACATGTTCATATCATCTTTCATGGCATGATTCTCAATGTCATTCATGAAGCTAACATTTTCATGCATGTTATTTGTCATTTCCTTGCATTTTTGACATCTTTTTCATGTTAAAATGTTATCTTTGTTTGTTTAAATATGCTATCCATGTTCATCTTCACGTATGTCACATTAAGTTCAAAACATGTTTCCCAAGATGTTTGCTTGCTTGGTGCAAAAATTTGATTTCAAAAACCCTTAGGTTAAGTCTACGTTACCTCTAATAAATAGAGATTAACATAAATTTAATGTTTTAACTAAATTAGTCCTCCAATCTTAGGGATAAATCAAGCTTTCTATGTCTGGATTTATGGTTAAATAAGGTTAAAAATTTTGATTTTTTAAACAAAATAGCCTTTTTGTGTTTTAAATTGTCCATGCCTTAATATTGAGTCTAATACTTTTATTAGTGACTTGGTTAATGGGTTGTTCGATCATCCTAAATTACTTCGGGATTATGCAAATTAGCTTACAAAACCATTGTCATTGACTCCTCTTTTATGGACATTTGGATTACCATAATCCAAGCCTAGTCTTACAAAACCCAAAAACCAAAAACAAAAATCCCCTATTTTGCCTTGGTAGCATTTTAGTCACAAATTGGAAAATCATTTTCAGGTCCTAAAAAATTTTACATGAGTTTCGTGATATTTTTCCATGAAGGGAATCAAATTAGCTTTCCAAAGGTATTTTTTTCCCTTAGATTATTCTAGATAGAGAAGGATGATTTTTTGAGACTTTGCTATCTAGAACCCCAAAAATCAGCAATTTGTGTTATTTTTAGGCCATTTCAGCCCATCAAATGATTTTTTTTATTTTTAAAATATTTTTCTCAAAAACTATGTTAAATTCCCTTTCCAAAATGGTATATTTTGCAATCTAACGATTTTAAATAAGTTCAAAGTGATTTTTTAAAGTCCATTACTTCCTTTCCCTTGCACATGCTGTTAGGGCTGAAACGAACCTAACTTCAAAAATAAATTCCACATAGGAAGGGATTTTTTGGGATTTTTAGGATTTTTTTTTTAATCCTTGTCAAGTTACCTATGCAACTATACCTTAATTAACCCCTAAAGCCTTCAAATAAACCCAAAGTCGAGAAGGCTGAAAGCACGATGCTGTCCCTTATTTTTGGGGATTCAAAAAATTAAACTAATTTTTTGAACCACTCTTTCAAGGCATTCGAATGCCTTGAAATGCATCTAATTAATTTCCTATAGAGTTAAGTGCCACAAAATGAGTCCCTTAAGCTCGGATCAAGGCCCAAAATTTTTAAATTAATTTGGTCTTTTATTTCAATTATTGGTTTTAATTTAAAATTCAATCTTTTTTATCAAAAATATTTTACTCTCCAAAATTACTAAAATTTTTGTCTTTAAGGATATTTCCACCCAGTTCTCTGAGGGGATCTTCACCTCCACTTTTATAAACTTTATTTAAATTTTAAAAATCATTAACATTTCACCATTGGGGATACTTTAGCCCATTTTCTGAGGAGATACTCCAAACCAGCATTTCACTCAAAAAAATCCAAATATTCTCTCTCAGACTTCTTTGGACCCTATAATCAAAACTTTCTTTTTTCACACCTCAAGCAACCACCAAGTCTAAATGCGTGTTAAAATTATCATTTTGGTTATTCTTTAATAATCGAAAACAATTACAAGATATATTCCGACCATTTCTCTTTTTTATTCTTTTGGGTGTTTATTTTTATACAATATTATTATATTCTTTTTCATCTTACTAACACATTTCCCTTTATGGTGTCCATTGTGCATTCATATTTTCAAATCATTTTTGAAAATTATAAGGCAATGTTTCGTGTCCATATCTCTCCAGCACTTAATGTAGAATATCTGATTTCAAAAATTAAATCTAGAGATCATTGTCATCAAAAATCTCTATATTCCCTACATCTCGAGGGTTCATACGCAATTTAAATTTTCTTTTAAATCCTGGGTTTGTAATTTTCATGTAAAATTCATGCATTAAAAGGGAACTCCATCAAAATAATGACAAGTCAAAACCGAAGAAACCAAAATTGACGAAAAACATAGCTAGTAGGTACCGATTTTAAGCGTCGTAAAGGTGTTAATCCTTCCCCACGTATAACCAACTCCCAAACCAACCAATAAATCTTTGGACCTTGTAGGCCTTGAAATCAATGTTTGAGTTTTATAACTCAAAATATTGTTTTCAATTGGCGTCCAATCGTGCTTAACCCAAATGATTGATGTTGACTCTAAGTCTTTAGTCATTTAGCGGTGGTCATCCAAAACTCGTTGGATGAACGATTCGTCCAACGGTCCTTCCCCTCACTATCATCTCATCACGCCTAATCTAAATCCTGACTAAGGGATAACCCAAAGGCGCCACATTCCTTTTAAGTTGCGCATGCCACCATCTAAACGATTCAAGTGCTGTGCTTGGGGCATGTCACCACACGTATCACTCAAGCTATGTCTTCTACTACCTTGTCTATCTCTTCATCTAGTGTTTCTAATATGTCATTTTCTTCATCTACTGTTGACATATGTTCTCGTAATATTGTTTCCTCATCTTTATCTAATTCATCACCCTCTCTAGCTTCCTCTTCATCGCTCCCTTGTCACCCTCTGGTTACTCGCCTGCGAACTAGCATTAGGAAACCAAAAGAGATCTTATCTCTCACTACTTAAAGAACCTATTTGTTTTTCCCAAGCTATCAAACATCCTAAATGGAAAGAGGCTATGGTTGATGAATTTAATGTATTAACGGCCAATCGTACTTAGGTGTTAGCACCATATTATCCAACTAAAAATATTGTGGGTTGTAAGTGGATTTATAAGATTAAGCATAATTCTGATGGATTTATTGAGCGTTATAAAGCACGTTAAGGCTCAGGGCTTTAGTTAACTTGTAGGTATTAATTTCCATGAAACTTTTATTGTGGTCAAGCAAACCACAATCCGTTTTGTTCTTATTACTGTTATTTTTCTACAACGGGAAATAAGACAATTAGATGTTAAAAAGGCTTTTCCCCATGGTTTGTTATTTGAAGATTTATATAACACAACCTCTTTATCGATCATAATTTTCCTACACATGTTTGTAAATTGCAGCGAGACCTTTACAGGCTCAAGCAAAGCTCCTCGTGCTTGGTTTCACAGGTTTAGTTTCTTTCTAGTTAGTCTTAACTATTTTTGCTCTAAAGCTAACAATTCTATGTTTATTTACAACTCTGCCGATGGTATTCTTTTACTTTATGTCGATGACATTATCCTTACTGGCAGTAACTCGAACCTTTTTCATGCATTTATTTCTAAACTTTCCTCAATGTCTGTCATGAAATATCTAGGCGATCTTCATTATTTCTTAGGTATTAAAGTTCATAGAAACTCATCTGGTCTTATTTTACCCCAGAAATGTTCCACCACTTGAAGTTATTTGATAAATTTTCTATGGAAGCTACTGATTCAGTTCCGACTCCCATTTTTGCTGAGCCTCAACCCTTTCTTTGGAATGGTGAATTACTTGATCACGAAACTTATCGTAGTATGGTTGGAGGTCTTCAGAATTTTACATTAACTAGATCTTATATTGCTTATCTTGGTTGTTAGTTAACTAATGCATTGTCTTCGTTCTAGTCATTTGCAAGCTGAACAACGAACTTTTCGATATCTAAGGGTCATTTTTGGCCACGGGTCCATCAAATGATCTATTTATCGCTCAATACTTAGTCTGGTGCTCATTGGGTCGGTTGTCTTAGTAATCGAACCGCCACTGGCTATGCTATTCGTTTAAGTTCTTCTATTGTTTCATGGAGTGCTAGGAAACAACCCAGTATTTCCCGCTCTAGTGCAAAATCAGAGGATCGATCTATTTCCTTTGCGGTGGTTTGAGTCTTATTGGTAATCCTATTTACCTCACCATATTACTGTGTATTGTTACAATATCAATGCTGCGTACCTAACTGCTAATCCTATGTTTCATGCTCGAATTAAGCGCATTAAAATTAATTTTCACTTTGTACATGAAGAAGTAGCTAGTAGAGATATTCTTGAAAGATATGTTTCTTCTTCTAATCTGTCAGCAGACATTTTTACCAAGGGATGATCACGCTTTTAGCTCTTGCGTGACGAGTCTCCACGTGGTTTCATCGCATTCAACTTCCGGGGAGCATCAGAAGTAATGTCTATGTAAATGTGAACATATATATTTTGGGTATTTATGTCTTCTTTTTTTTAGTCATATGTGTACAAAAAAATATTGTACCCAAATATACCATTGAGTGACAATTTTCTCTACAATTATGGCACAAAAAATAGTATAAATTTAGAGTTTAAATTGAATTACAATTACAAATTATGTTAAATATTTCATTTGAAGACAACTTCTAAATTAAGGCAAAAGTATTTAAAATTACCCAGTTTAATCTAGACAAATAATAACTCACATAATTATATGACACTTCACACAAATTTTGTGTTATTTGAATAACATTAATTAAATCTAATAATTTCGAATGTAATATGATCATACTACATCAATATAATATCAAAAAAAATTAAAATACAACACAATGTAAAAAATAATATAAATGTAATATAAATAGATGAAAGTGTCGAAATCTAGAAACAAAAAATAATTAGCATGATAGAAAAACAACATGACATAAAATTATGAGTAATTGGAATACGAACAATTAGACTTTGATAATTTTAGAAATGACACGAGAACAAAAAATAACTAAAATACAAATCAAAAGAAAAATAATACTAACATAATACAAATGCATGAATATATTAAAATTTATAAATAAAGTGTTCAAATTAATATATATATATATATAATACCTTAAATATGATTATAATACAAAATAACTCAAATACAACCCATGATAATTTTTAATTGCTACTTCAATGAATCAAATAAGAGAGGAAAACTTAAATACTGTTATACTGTAAAAGCACGAATTATAAACTTCGACCAATATTCTATTTCGATTCTTTTAATGTAGCAAAAGTTATTTGTGCAACAATGCACGAGTTATGTCTCTTTGTTTAAATATAAAATTGAATTTGGTAGCCTATTGAATTTTTTTTTTTAGTTATATAAATATTAACACAAAATATAAAATATAATAAGTGCATTAAATATGTTATATTAATTTGCTAAAAGTTTTTGGAGGGAAAGAATTCTTCAAATTGATTAAATTTATTCTACTTTTAAAATCGATTTAATTAATAGAAAAAATATCTCAAAATTAAAATAACCGAACCAAACTTAAGTTTGTCAGTTTAGTTGTTTCAAAATTTTAAAACATAAATTATTTATATTATTATATAAAAATAATCGTATATTATATATACAATATAATTTTTATGTTATGTAATTTTAAATAATTATGTTAATATATTTTATTTAATTATATATATAATATAATTAAGAACAAAAAGATAAAAAGCATAATTTGTTCAAGCTATTAAATTATTGATTTTAAAAGTCGACAACTAACTAAACTAATTGAATAAATCGATTGTTAAAATCAACTAATTTCAAAACCAAAAAACTAAATTGAATTAACGGAATTGGAACAGTTAAATAGATTCAAATTGATTAGTGCTCGCTCCTAGTTTTTAATCATGTTCGCAATTGGGCGGGTTCAAATCAGATTTTTGGGGTTCAGGCTTATTCTGGTTTAGATTTCTTCTGGTTTAGGCCCACATGAGTTCAAGCTTTTTCAGGTTTAAGCCTATTTAAGTTTGGATTAGGGCCTTTTTGGATTAGGTTTCGATTATGTTTTACATCATTTTTTATATTATGTTAACTGTAATCACTGTTACATGATTTAATGTTTTAAAAAAGTAAATTATTAAATTATTATTTTTGAAGTAAATTTTTATTATAATTGATATTTTTAATATATTTATTTATTAAAATCTATATTTATATCTAAAATTAATTTTGTAAATAATTTATTATTACAATATTATATATCGTAAATTAATCATATTGATATTTAAAATAGTTGACACTATTTGTGTCGTATCTTAATTATTTGTCAATTATGTTTGCCATGTACAATCATCATCTTGCATTTAAAATTTTCAATTTTGTATCATATGTTATCATTAATCATGTTCATATTCATGTTACTTTTTATTTTATAGTCTCATTAAAAGTATTATATATTTGTATAAATTTTGACTTATTAATAGTTTGTTTCGTGTAAATTTCAACACTTTCACGTATCCCAGTCATGTTATAAGATAATATTATAATATAAAAAACTAAAATTTTTAAAAGAATTTTATAATATTTCTCTCACAACAAAATACAGATAAAATAATATATAAAATAATTAACAATGAATTATTAATAGTATGATTATATTCTTTACAATATTCTTTTTTATAAAATATTAAAACAAAATTGTCTATGTTATTTAGCAATATATTTTATTTTTCACAATATACTTTTAATATTAGTTATGAAATCATAAAGAATTAATAAAGTTCTATCTATAATAATATTTATTTTGATATTAATTTGTAGATTTGATTTTTTGAACATGGGGTGATATAGCAAAGGAATTAAATTTTTAATGAATTAATCAAGAATCAATAATTTTTTAGTCATTTAGTATTCTTATATTATATTTTTTTCTTTTACCATTAACATACTATTGAATTTAGTTTTTAAAAGTGTTTTTTATACTTTAACTTTTTAACTGATAGTTGGATACAGATGTTGCTTGATAATATATATTAGTTTTTAAGTTTTTTTTATTGTTTTTATTGTGTTACCTTTATATTCTTTTTTACTATGTTGTTAGTAGAGGTGTCAAACGGATAAGGTCGCAGCTCAAAAAATTTTGATAGTTTAGACCTGAATTTGGTAAGGCTGGCCACCCATTGGACTCGAATCACCTTTTATAATATTAAAACTAATTTTATATTAATATTTATATATTTTTATAATTAAATTTGAATAAAAATATTTTATTTTATTTTAAAAATAATATTTCACGCCAGTCGACCTGAAATTTAAAATTTGAGACCTGAGCTTAATCAGACTGCGTTTATCTGTGAATATGTCCAGTTGTTAGTCTAAGTCTAATAAATAATTTTTTTAAATTTTAGATATGATATTATCTACTATGATTATTTTTTTAATATTATCTATTATAACTTTTATAATTTTTAATTTGCGTTATTATTTTGTTGTACTATTATCAAATTTTGATTATCATTTTTTGAATTTTTGAAATAACAATGATACAAAAAAATAATATTTGAAGCATTTAAAATTTCATTACTAAAATAAATAAAACTCTCAATATTCAATAAGGTTAACTAATTATATTAAGGAAAATATGATAAATGAATGGTAATAATGTTTTCAAAACTTATGATATAATTTTTTTTGATAAATTATTATTTCATCATATTAAAAGGCTATTAAAATAAAGTTGATAATTAAAATTTTTATTTTATAAAAAATTATTTAATTATAATTTCATCTTTTTTATTTTTTAATATTAAATTCCGATTCACGCCAATCTCAAGTTTGAGTTCTAAGTTCGTGTTCATTCAAGTTCTGATTTTTTTCTTATTTTTTATTTTTTAATAAAATCAGATTTAATTTAAATTTGAACTCAAATTTTTTTAAACGAATTCCCAAATTCAAACTCATTTTGCCAATTTTAATTATACTGTTTTTATATTTATTAAATTTATTATGTTCGGTACTTTTATTGTATCTAAAAACAGTAGACATTAAAAAATCCAAACCGAATAAAGGAGGGAGAAATAAATATTTTTGGTAACAATAATATTTTGCATAATCTGCCAAATAACAAAATTCACCTTTTAAATCCCTTCCCACGTAACAAAATTTTGCACCCCCATTAGAGAGAAAGAAACATATAAAAGAAACCAAAAATAAATACAACAAAAACCCAAAAAATTCTAGGCAACTGGCTTTGCTTGAATAATCAGACTAAGTGGATGAAATAAGCAGCAGGATCGTGACCATTGTACCAAAAATTGACCGGTATAATTGCAAGACATGTTCACCTTCTTCCTCTCCTTCCTCTCCCGTGCCCTCCACCTCTACCTCTTCCCCGGCCTCTAAACGCTGATCTATCCGGCTTCAACCCTAATGATTGAACTCCTCTCTTCTTGTGCCGATCCATTCTGTCCTCATCATCCTCCTTGTATTTGGCTGAGCTTTTAGTAATGAAGGAAATCTGTCGTGAACCTCCTGGTCCCAACTTCACGTCGCTTGGTAAACCCGAAAACCGCTGGTCATCTTGGAGAGCCTTCACTCTCTCTCCCATAGGAAGTGAATCTTCCTTGGCAAGTGAAACATCATTCCAAAATGCTTCTGCGTGCCGCTTATCCTTAACTTCATACATTCTGAACATTTGGGGGGGGGGGGGGGAAGATAATTAGCAAGGAAGAAAGCTATTACTCGACAGAATAAGGCGTACCCGATACCTACAAGGTTATACAGACAAGAAAAACCTCACCTTGGTCCTTGTGATTTCTTTCTTTTACTCTTATGATTGACATCAAAATCTTCTGGTAATTGCGATGCCTCCGAGACATCAGAATCACTCGAACTCTGATCCTTGTTCTCCATGACAGGTTCGAAATGTTCCTCAACCATAGACGATTGCTTCTTGGAAGCCATAGGATGTAAGGCAAGGTACTCTTGTGATTGGTCATCAATTTCATAGTCCTGGTTAAGAATCAGGAACGACAAACATCAAATGATGATCCAGCAGTTAAAACCATAAATAAGCTCATAGCACATCATATGGCACATCTTCTGTGATTACAGTGACAGGAAAATTATCTACTTCTGCCACCAGTCACATCAAGGCAGCACTAACATGAAATCTTTTTGCTACAACTATTTAACGTATGAATTATAGAACAGTAGAAAAATTATCTAGGATCCGCAAAAACATACTCAAAACCTAATAAAATATGAAAGGTAACTTCAACTCTGACCGACTAAAACACTGATTTATCTTCATTCTTAGGTACATTCTCTCTTAAAAATACTTAGCCAGAAGTCTTGATCATGTATCTACTTTTCAATTGAAATAACCATTAACATAGTAATTTGAGTTGACAATCACAAATATATGAGAATAAAAATAAAATGAAGAGCTGGAGAAGAAGGTGAAGATTAAACTGAAAGCTACTGGTAGCATGGCCAGAGGGAAGATTATCATACCTTATTTTCAAACATTTTGGCAAATCGATCATCTTTGAATATATCAGAGCTAAGTGCCCCTTTCTTCTTTTTCGACGTTTTCTTAGTTTCATTACCATCGGTGCCTTTCTTTTCATTTTCAGCTTCTTCATTCTCCAAGATTCGCTCTGCAAGATCTTGATTAACCTTAACCTTGGGTAATTTCCTCTTCATCTGCAGGAAGAAGAAAAGAATAATATTAAATTAATCAACCAAATGTCAATTATCTAACAGTCAAATCAGTGAGGAAGCTTGAGGAGCTCTAAAGATTTGTTGATCGGATGCAGTAACTAAGAGAGTAAGAAGAAAAAGATATTTAGAATATTTGCAAATCTTTATTCACCACCAAGTTATTAAACGGCATTAGCTGCAATATCAATAGCAATCACCTTCTCGGCCCATGGCAATCAAGTTTTCGAAACAAAACTATTCTTTTTGTTAAGAAAAAAAAATCTTATTCTGAAGGCATTGTTCATGCTAGCAGGTTTTCAAGCTTAAAATACTCGCAATGAACAACATCAAGAAGCATGGATCCTTTAAAATTTATGATAACTTAATCAGAAAGTTACCCGCTGGAAAAATGTAAAAAAAATAAAAAAAAACAATAAGAAACAAAACTCTCTTAACGTCATAATATAAGAGAACTATTTGCACTTTTCAAAGCAAATATAGCATAATCACTCTTTTAACATCCATGATATAAATCACACACCAGCAAGAATCAACAAAACTTGTTTCTATCTCAATATATATGAAAGCTGCATCTAAGGGTAAAAGGTAACAGAGTAACAAAATAAAACAGTTTCATCCCTCAATTACCCTTTATCCCATCAGTATTAATTGATATTTGTATTAAAAATTATTAAGAGCACTATCGGACTTACAATTTCCATAATTTTTACTTTGGGGTTCATGCAACAGCCCTACAGCTTGAACCTAAGAGCTTACGGAATAAGTCAGGTAAAAAACAACAGATCAAAGTTTAAATAAGGAAACCAGCCACTAAATCTCTAGGCCAAGCCACACCAATGAGAATATTTTTCAGATGAATATTGGTATTTTTCCTCCACTGAAGTTTACCTAATTTTTCAACTCACAGCTTATTACTTGCATATTAACTTCAAATGTTGGGGAGGATGAAGCCATATAAGCACATTAAAGAATTATAAAAGAAAATGATGTGTCATGACCACAATATGATTCCAAAAAATGCAGTATCAAAAGTAAAAATATCTTTAAAATTATCTAACCTTTAAAAACAAGTCAGAATTCTGTTAGTAGACAATTACAATGTCTACAAATTATCTAAGTTCTAGCACTGTGAAGATTTCCCCTCCTTCCCCCCTCTTCTTTTCAAATTTATTTTCTCTTTCCAAGCTTTATCATATATCACAATACCTGAATAATAAAACTCATTTCAGGAATGAAAATACTGACCGTAATACGATTGCGACGTTCAGCTTCCAGTTTCTCTTGTTTTCGCTGCTCGATGTAAGTTTCATATGCAAAAGGATCTGCTAATGCTTTTGCCTGCAAATATATGTAAAAGATAAAGATTAAACAGCAATACATGAAGATGTGGTACAAAATAACCACACTGAGAAAAAAAAAACACGATTTGTTCAGACATGGAAAAATTAACACAATATATTCCCCTCTCTCTTTCTGAATTTATTCTGGCATCTCCGACCTCATTTTTTATTCTGCATCTTAACTTTTATTTAATTCTCAATATTTCATGTTTCACACATCCAACCACACAAATTTCCAGCCGGTGAGGCAATGCAATTTCATCCACAGTTTTTAAACCGCATAATATCCTTAACAAAATAAAGGAAAAAGAGTCTCACCTTTTTGTACAAACGATAGTCAATAAAGAACCCATGCATGTAGGCTCGCAGAAGATTGGTCCCAATTAGATTTGTCAAATTCAACTTCTCAAGATCCTCTTTTGTTAGAAATTTATAATTGTCATATATGCTTGTTTGTCCAGCCTCCTCAAGCTCTTCCTGTAAAATAAACGCAAAGTAAAAAGCAGCACTACATACACAAATCCCAATATGGTACATCCAATAAAAGGATAAGACAAAAGAATGATAAAAGGACACAAATTAAAAACACACCGTTAGAGATTCCAATGAAGAACACCACTTGGGAACAGGTCCTAAAGCAGGTATGAAATAAGCGGGTATCTGGCTGCTATCCAAAGCCAGTACCATCAGCCCACTGTCATTGAACACACAGATATCATTGATTGCCCCAGCTGTTGGTTCAATGCTTGTCATGCCTTCTCCCTAGAAAAAAGAAAAATCACTCAAAAGATATGAGTTTTCACATTGAGGCAGAGCCAGTTTTCTACCATTACTGAGGATATATTACATACACCAAAAATACACATCACATTTACATGGTTGTACATGAACATGCTTTTATACACCAACAAGTGGCACAAGGAATTCTTATGCCACTTACATTACCAAAAGGAAAACAAATTCATATTCACGTTGACAAGATTCGATATCCATATATGTACCATTGTGAGCATGTATGATTGCATGCACATAAATATGATTGCATGCACATAAAAGTTCCAGTAAGCAGTGATATACCTCCAACTTAAAAAAAAATGATGTTGATGATGGTAATGAGAATGGAAATGCCCCAGACAATGAAAACGATGATCTGAAGAAGCAATACACTGATATAAGGGGATTTTTTTTGGGGGGTGGGGGGGGGCATATGACATGTAGCTCTACAATGACAGTTAGTCCTGGCCAATCTCATAAATCCCAATGTGCCCATCCCATTATTTGAACTTGAGATCTCCAAGATGGAGTCTTAAGTTCTAATTGCCACCCCCTTTAAGATGATACAAAGAAATTTATGGGATATTAATGAAATTTTAATTTTATCAAGCACACTTAACTGAGTAAGCCCTTAAGAACTTACAAGCATAACTGAAAAAAGCATGTCAATTTCAAGAGGATACTACTCATAGATAGTTTTCTTTTAAAAAAGTGTTAAACAATTTTGATTTTTCTTCCATTGTATAGTTGTTCAATAAAGCTTGTATCTGATGGATGAACCAACTTCCATAAAAGGAGACATAAGAATATCCGTCAAATTATATTATCAAAACAGTAAAACAGGGAAAATCACCATGACACTAAATTAGACATCGGAAAATTTATCATTAGATAATATATGTAGGTTCAAAACAAAGTATGTGAAAAATAGATCCTATCTCCATAGATCAAAGTCACTTAATTGATTATAATATGGAACTCTAAACTTGAAGGTAAAAAAATACCATCATCTTTTACAAAACATGGACAAAAGGCATGTTTTGAAAATACAGAAAAACACATGAAAAGACATCAACATATATGTGCGTATACCTAGAAGAGATATGAAATTTTAGAACGGGGGTGGTGACCTTACTCTCCTAAGTTCCATATCTAAGCAAAAGAACAGTATAACAGGAAGGATAAAACACTCATATCACTTTTAAAAAACATGAATAATCAGAAAGCTAAAACACACATACAGAAAGGTATAGACATTTTAAATGTGTGTATATTTAGGTGACATTAAATTCCTGAAGAGGTCAGATGGTGACCTTACTCTCTCATCTTATGATTCCCTTGGTAAACAAAAACACGAGAATAGTATAACAGGGATGATAATTACCGTATCAGGATCCCATATTTTAACAATATGACTATCTGTAGTAATTAATTTTTGTCTCTCAAAGTTCAGAGTGCTGTGCCACTTAATATCCAATATTGGGCTGCCATACCTGTATAAAAGTAATACAGTTTCCAAAAATTAATGCCTGAATCAAAGAAAATTGAGCTCACTGGTGCAAGAAGACTTACACGCATACCCACCCATACTTTTCTCATCAAGAGAGGAAAATAGAAATGTTAACAAGCACCCTCACTTACATGTGATCCTTGACTCGGATAGGAGTTGAAGAACGTAAGTCATAGATTAGCACCTGAGCATGATCAAACTCATGAGATATTTAAGTTGATATGAAAATATATATATATATATATAATGAAATGCAGGCATGATGAGATTAATCATCACTACGTTGATTGTACCTTTCCTGCAC
>JBBYHO010000003.1:23541456-23579835 GCA_038382025.1 Adansonia gregorii | reverse complement strand
AAACTGAATTGGCTTAGAGGATTTTTTGGAGCTATTAATTTTTAGACAATATGAATGTTAAAACAGTATAATAAATAGATAATACAAATTATTTATATAAATATTTAATAAATTAATAATTATATAAATATAAATTGAATCATATTAAATAATGATCATTTATTTGAATTTTTGTGTTTTATAATTTTAATGAAATAATTTGAAGTTAAAATCGTTATTGTAACATATTGTCTAAAATATAGATGAATTAATATAGGACATAAATACGATATTAGAAAACAATTAAGACACGGATGTGAGAAGAAAAATAGCACGAATAAGAGATAAATATATAAATATGTTAAAGTATACATAAAGTGAATTATTAACATGTAAAAATTTAAATAAAACTTTAATTCTTTGAACAAAGAAAAAAAATGAATATCAACTTGTACAAATATAAAAAAAAAATTTTAAATTGAATCACTATAATAAATAATACAAAATATGTCATGAATTGAGATATGACATAACATACAAATTTTTTTTTTAAAATTGAAGCACAATGACAAACTATATAAAATAAGAGATGAATTAAGACATGATAGAATAGAACATAGAAAAAATAATCAAAACATAAAAAATTATAAATACTGCACAAATATATGAACTTGTCAAAGTACACATAATATTGATTATCGATATGTAAAAATTTATATAAATTTTTAATATTTTGGATACGTAAAAAATAACATGAATATTATAGGGCACGCAAATTTTTCACTGAATTGAATCATTATGACAAATTATGCAAAATATGTTAAGAATTAAGATAGGATACAAACACGATATGAATACATAAAATTTTTTGAATTGAAGCATAATGACCAACTATGTAAAATATAAGATAAATTGAGTCACGGTATAAATGTAACATATGTAAAAATATTAAAGCATAATACAAAAATAAAATGAATACGATACAAATATATGAGTGTGCCAATATATGCATCAACGAATAATTAACATATAAAAATTTATATAAATTTATAATACTTTAAATATACGAAAAATAATATGAACATTACGAATATAAAAATACTTAAAACACGACACAAAAAATATTAACATGATACAAATACGCAAATGTGAGCTATATATGAATAAATGAGAGAATTATATGAACATGACATGAAAATAATTAAAATATAATGTAAAAAATAATATAAAAATAATATAAATGCATGAATATATCAAAATAACATGAATACAAACACTTAAAATTTTTTACTCTCTTTTCTTTTTCTCTCTCTTTTTTTCTTTCTTTTCTTTCTCTCTCCATACCCCTAGAAAGCAAAAGCAATGCTAGATGAATTTAGATAGTTCATTTTATATTAATATTACATCATGATATATATAAAAATATAAATATAATATAAATACACGAATTATTATATTTAATTAAATTAAGAAGAAATCCTATTTTCGGGTAACCAACAGACTTAGTCTTTTATTTGCGATTCAATCGTCTACCATATTCCTAGTCTACCAATGAGGGTTCACATGGGCCGCTGGCAGTGGCACAGTAATTAATTAGGCCGAATCTGATCCAGAAAAATAACAAAGAGCAGACCTTCATTTACAGCCAGCTTTACCCCTTCGGGCTTCAGCCGAAGCCAATGATTCAGCGGCTAATACTGCCAACCGCAGTACTCACAGCTGCAGCCTGCAACAAGAAGGCCATGCAAAGCAGGTTCTCAGGCCAAATCGGAGTCCGATTGATATCTCAAAATATTTATCTAAAATTTAATTCGATCCATTAATTATTGTCATAACATATTTAAAATATAAATTTTAATATTTTAAAGTAAAAAAAAATTTTATATTGTTAAATAAAATCTAGTTATTAGAATGGATCGTTTATTTAATTATCTCGTATAGATATTACAAGATGATTAGAAAATAAAAATCGTTATTAATTTTTTAAGTTAGATGTGATTAAACATTTATCAAAATCGATCTTTTAAAGTTTTAAAATTCAATTTAAAATGATTGATTTTAATATCTGCATTGAAATCCAAAAAAAATGAAGATCAAAAGCCAGTTATACATGAGAAAGGATTAGCACTTAAGACGTCCAAAAATCGTTACCATTTACATATATTTTCAACATATAATTTTTTCGATTTTATTTTATATTTCAATAGTTAACTATAATCTCTTTAAAATATTATAATGAATGAAATTTTGCTAAAATATTTTCCAAACTCCCCAAAGGTTGGCAACATATAAGGTTTTACATTTAAATTTTTTTTCTAGATTTAGTATTTAAAAAGAATATTTTCATGTTAGGAACAAATCCCAACATCTTTCTTATCAAAATGGCAAAAGATTTAGAAAAAAGGTTCTAACATTATCTTAATTTTTTTTAAACATAAATAAAAATAATAAATGAGATAACTCGAAATATATCTCATGACTAACATCAAATACTTAAAAAAACACTTGAATAATGATTCGAGACTAGCTTAGATTCATATAATGTATTAAGGCAAAAGAAGTTTGGTAAAAACCAGGTTCGAAAATCAAAAGAAAAAGAATTTGAAAAAAAATTTAAATAAAAGCGTTTGAAAATCAAAATAATTGAAAATCAGGTAGAATTTCACTAATTATTAGAAAGCATGACTTTTTTCTTAAAGTTTTTGAGAAAAAAATAAAAAATAAAATTGAAAGTCAAAAAGAATTTGAGAATCAAATTAAAATCAATTTTTATGAAATTGAGAGCTTTGTAATGAGCCTTTAGGACCTGTCGCTAGACGTTCACATACCTTCGAACTCCTAGGATGACACCAACACCTAGCGTGCGGTATTCAAACACCTTGGAAAGCATCAGAATGAAATCTAAGAATTGACGTCATTTATAGAAAGCAAGGGACAACTTTGACCTTTGCTGCTTCTTGAAATTTTACCCAATTCAATTGCACTTTGAAAGTTGCAAACAATACATCGTTAAAAAGGTCGTTCAACAATGTTTCGATTACAATAGTTAAAAATTCCCAAAAATTCAATATGATGGTGAAAATATTTTTTCAGTCAGGTCTGGTTGTAGGAAACAAAGCACTTGACCAACAGAGAAAGGCAAAATTCATAACTTGCTCAAACATATTCCAAATTGAACGTACAACATGCTATTAGCAATATTATCCTTTAGATTAATTGAGAAAGGCTTCAAAAAACTAGAAAATTGTTTAGCAAGTAAAAAATGGGATGCTTTACACTATAGTCGCTTAGTTAGAGGACCCAAGCAGCTTGCGAAGAGAAAATTATTCTTGATGCAATGAGCTCCACACTTGGCATGCGATAGCTCATTAGAAAGCTTATTCAATTTGGCTTACACTAAAAGTACTACGAAAAATCCCACAAAATCATTTCATGGGTAAAAATATATATTTTGAACCAAACCTGGCTGCAAGTGACAATGGCTGAAATTAAAAAAGGAACACTTTCGAATTTGTGGGCTATGACCTTCTTTTTGAAGTCCGATCCTTGGACATTTAAATGTCCGTGCCTGAAGTGGCTAAACCAATAGAACTAGAACATAGCGGCTAAACCAAAATCACATGCAAGACATTCGAATGTCTCACTTTTGCTCGCTTTTCTTTCCTTTGAAAGTTTATTCTAAGCACTTATGAGACACTCTAATGCCTCTTGTTGGTAATGGAACTAACATCTAAACAATAGCTAAAACCGACAGAAGACTCCCTAACATAGTGCCTAAAAGCTCAATACAAGCCCACTAAAAGTCAGGCTTGAAATTCACTTAATAATGGTTTTGAAAACCTTTCCATATAGCCTTGTATCGACATTGATGTAAGGTAATTGTAACTTAATTTCCTCAAAATTTTCATTTACAATCATAGTGAAAACACAGCTCCTACCTTGCTTATCAATTGAATAAGCTTAAACCTATAACTTGGGGGATTTTTTAGCAAAATCAATTTTTAGCATGCACTATCAAGCATTTCATCAAATACTTACTAAACTAAGCTTAAAACCATCATAAAATACAAAGAAATCAATGAAAGCAAACATTTATAAGCATGGTCAAACCTAATTCATGTATCCTAAGCTCATATTACTTTATCTATCCTAATTCATGACAAACACAACTCTATGCAAGACATGAGCTAATACAAGATCTTATATCATGCAAATATGACTAAACCTATTCCTCTAACTCATATTTCATTATAAATCAATTGAGTCAAGATCAAATCATGTATATACTAACTCAAACATGATCTAAATACAAGAAATATTAGCAATCACAAAGCTAGATCTAGGTTTAGCTGAATCCATTCCATGAATATTCAAGCTAGATAATGTAATTTAATCATGCGCTAAATGCAAGAAAATCATGGATCAACATGGAGATGCAAGCATATCATCATGATCAAGCAGTACTTTAAGAAATTCAAGATCAATGCTTAAGAAATCAACATGACCAAATATGATTTCAAGAACTTCACTATATTCAAGCTAAGATCAATCCGATTTCAGGTTAATCTTGCACTATATGTAATGAAATTGTGAATAAACATGATGCGAACCAAATCACTATGCATGTGCATGGTTAAATGTGATCTTGTTCAAAATTATACACTAGCCAAATGTGACGAAGGAAAAATGCTGGTTCTAAGCAAATTCATCGAGCAAACTTAAAATATAGAAAGGAAATGCAAGGATAAGCAAGAGATTTATAACTTAGAAGCTTTTCCTTGCCTTTTCCTAAGCTTTCTTTCTCAAGAAAATGAGAGTGTTTTGCTAGCAAAATCTGAAAATTTTGAATAGTTGTTAATTGGAGCAAGTGGAGCCACCTACTTGGTATTCATTGGCTAAGTTAATTGTCACTTTTGCACTAATCACCATTAGGTAACTTAAAGATATCTTTTAAATAATTAACGTCCCTTAACCACCTCTAACCATCCTTGCTAACCATTAGAAATCATGCTGGAAATGTCTTAAGTACCCTTGGATTTAGAAGAAATTACAACTAAAACTTTAGCACATGTATAGTTAAGTTCAACCATGTGATGAACTTATAACCAAGCTTATACATTTTTTCATTTAATCCAATTGGATTGGGAATGCATATTCAAAAATGCAATTGGATGTTCTTTCCTATGGTTAAAATAGCCTAGCAACATTATTCCGAAAAATATAAATTTCCTTATCATGGACATCTCGAATTAAGTCTTGAAAATCTGTTTTCTAAGGATTTGTCATTGCCCGACCTTGAATGCACTTTCTTAACTTTCCTTTCATGTTTAATTTCATAATAGCATAATTAATTTCAAATTCTAAGTAAATCCTTTCCGTTCTACAACTTTAAAGGCAACTCATCTATAATAATCATCCCAGCCACACCTCTGCTAATGGCATCCTGATCAAATTTCCAAGTACTTAAAGACCTATCTCTTGATTTCAAAACTAAATATGTTTGGGTAGGCTCACTTTTGCAATATGGTCGAGACATGAATCTTGATCCACCTGACTTAAAAATGGCTAAATTTTTTTATTTCTTTTTATTTATTTCCTTATTCATGTTTAAGGAACAAGTCATCAAGGTAAATCGCTCACTTGACTTACCTTAAACGGTTACTGCGAAGTAACCATTTAACTTGGAGTTGCCACCAATCTATTTTGGCTAGGCAAGATCGGCCACCTACCATAGTTCATATTTTGAAGGCTACGAAACCCTCGAAAACAAATCCCAAGGCCTACATTTACTCTAGTAATTTGCTTAAAAAGGTTTAAAAGTCAATTACAATCACGATAAGGATCAGTCCCTCTAATAATACTAAAAAAATTAACTTAAATCTTTATTTTATTTGGTTTCAATATCCTATATTTTATTAAGATTCACATACTTCAAAGAAAATTCCCTAAACTAACTTTATTATTCCAATAGACAGAAATAAGTTTTCACATATTTTCTAAATCAAAATACGTTCTGCACCGCACTAGAGAACTAGAGGAATACACAAGGTTTTATTTTTGTGAAATTTAAAAAAAAAAATCTTGATTTTACTTATTTTTGAAAATGGATACCTTCGTTTAAAATAATCAATGAGGTGATTTCCATTGGAAGCACAACTATGGACTATTTTAGCTTAAGGATATTGCCTCAATTTTTTGAAAATCCTAGTTTTATCAGAAGTAATAAGACTTATCCTAAGACTTAATTTTGATAGAAAGTACGAACTAGATTTATAAGACTTAAATTAGGTTGAAAAGACCAAAATATCCTCTAAAGTACATCTTCGACATGAAAGTATCCCACTAACTCTAACAGACTCAGTCTTAAGGTAAAATTACTAAAATGTTCTCTAAGGTATATCTTCGACATCAAAGTATCTCAATAACCTTAAAGGACCTAATAATTACATAAAGTTATTGTTAGTGTATGCCTTTGAGCCAATCGACTTGAATGAGGCATATATATAAGTTAACCATGCAAACAATCACTTAATTTAGTAATATGAGGTTTTCCTACATGTTAGGAGAATGATTGACAATCATGCAAACACTAATTGGATAAAGCCCATGAAACACAATGGCCTTTCAAATTTAGTAATGAGTTACTGGATGAGATCCTTATGCATCAAAGCTGTGTTTCTAAAAATGTTCCTAGTGTCAAGATAGGGCATTAAAAATGTACAAAGATTAGTGTATGCTAAACCTTAATGCATTTTATGCAAGCAGTTCTTTGATCTCATACAAGTTGAAGTATAGAGATAATTAGGGATAGCATATAGGTGCTTGTGTTATGGAAACAAGTTCACTAAACATGGTCCATATGAGAACTCTATTTGGTATAAGTCACTCAAGTATTTATGAAAATGTTCTTATGTGCTAGTCGTGCATATTAATCATTCAACTTGTGATATTAGGTTATCTTTTCTTATGAGCGTTATGCTTTAATTACATCATGAACGAGTGCACAAAAGATAGATGCTTATGGTAGATGGTTTTGGGTATAGTATGAACCATATAAAGATGGATGAGTGTTATAGAGAGGATTCACCACTCCAAGTGATACAAAGACATATCTCATTTGTTCTCAGCTTTGATTAACTCAACAAAGTCGTTGGCCAAGCATGATGAAATTGGGAGAAATTTTTTTCTCTAAATTCATGAGATTAACCATAAGTTACAAGAACTAATATGAATTGATACATGAGCAGACACTGTATTTTTTTCTGGGATATTTGTTGAAAGGATCAAATTACACTATAAGGCTAGTTATTGAAAGGTTTCTTGAAGTTTATATTGACTCTTCAATATTTAGGTGGTCATGATAGATTGCTAGATCCTGCTCCTGATCTATGAATATGATCAATTATATTAATTATTTTCATTGCCAACATATTGAAAACCTAATAGGTCATACACTATAAGATGATTTGTTGGATTAAAACTAATATTTAATTAAGCATTATTTAGTTAAATAAAAGATATAATGAGGATGACTTAATTGAATTAGTTCAAGTAAGTATTATTAAAGACATAAATTAGATTTATAAAATCTAATAATAGATGTCTTAATGTGATAATAAAGATAAGAATGTCTTATCAAGATCATGCCTAAAAGTAGGCTTATGGATAACTTGTTTTGGGGCTGAAAAATTATTTCAAGCAAATTAAATAATTATTTGATAATTATTTAATGATATTTACATGTAGTAAAAATTTGCTTTACTTAGTTGAGAAATTTAATTGAGAATTAAATGTTCTTTCATATAAATAGGGGTTAGCTTAAATAGCTCTAATTACTAAGACAAATGGGCTTAATTTTGAACTACATTTATTTGGACCTGAAATAAGGCTAAACGCATGGGTTAGAGCAACATTAGTGTAATATTGGGCTAAAATATTAATTACTTACTAATTGGGCTCAATCTTAGATAAATTGTTTAAAATTGTTTTAATTGGGTTCCAAACTACCATTAAAAGTGGTATTAAGTTTAAGGATAACTAAATGGGTGAGTTTAACCCATTATTAAAGCTTAACCTAGCCCAAGATGTATTTAAATACATTATTAAGGCTTTTGGCTGATAGAAGACAAGATATACCCTAGGCGCCATCCTCCCTACTTTTTTAAAGACGATAACGCATTATGACATCTTTAAGGAAGCTTGGCCCAATCTTTATCTTTTGAGAGATCTGGAATCGTTCTTGACCCAAACAAAAGTAGAAAAATAGTTTTCTAGCATTAAAAGATTAGTTTTTCACAGAAGTTGTGAAATTAGTCAAGTCTGCTCAAATCTGTGGAAACCTTTATATCCCTATGACTTCTTTTTTCCTTCGATATTTGCATCATCTTTACCCTAGAATTGTTCTCGATTTGCATGAAGGAAAAAGTTTATTGTATTTGCCTTTTGGTTGACATTTAAGAATTCTTCTAGCTAGCATCAAAGAACCATCGGACCTCATGAAGGCTTCAATAGGCATTTATGTGGATCACCATTAGAGGCAGGTCACATGTACTACTTGTGACCTCAACAAGGGATTGAAGTAATCAAGCCATAGTATGTTCGTGCAGGGATCGGCACACTCAAAGTTACTAGTCTCTGAGTAGGTATGATTTCTATCAGATCTATGTTTGAAACTGTTTTTTGATCATATCTACATCTTTGCCTAAGACCCTGAGGAAATCTAGGTACTTTTCTGTTTACTTTTTCGTTGCATATGTTTAATTTTGATTAAATTTTTATGTTCATATCCGATAAGCATAAGCCCATATTTTTTTTTCAATTATTAACCTATCCCTAAAGTACATCTTTGACATGAATGTAGATACCTCATTTTGTTCAAACCAATTTTTGGCATCCTAGAACTTAATTGAAAGATCATAAATTTAGAAAATAAAAAATAAAAATCAAGGGGCGACTGCCGTTTGTCATGTTCCTAGGCACTATTAGGCAACACGACATCAGGCAGGAAAATTTTTTTCTAGGAAGGTCTAAAATGCCTATGGGTGATATTAAAGAAAAATGAAAAATGAGGGATCAAAGGCCATTTTTCATGGTGTTATCGGAGTCATTCATATAAGTACATGGATCAATTTCCCATCGTTTATGACCAAGTTAAGGTAAATTGGGAAGCCATAGATATATGCGAGTTATATTGGTGCATAAGTATCGATATGATGCCTTTACATTACGAAAAACTTGAATTTTTGCATGTAGTATTGATACAAGATGGTTTGGTATCGATACCTAAGGTGTGATATCGATACTTAGCATGTTTGCATCCTTACAAACCTTAGTAGTAGCTAGAGTTGTGATTTTTGACAAAATGTATCAATACAAAAGCATGAGTATCGATACAGGCCTCTAAGTCTCGAGACTAAAAATAATTTTTTGCTTTTTAGTATTGATACACACCTCATTATATCGATACTCAAGGGTAAAATTGCCTTGTGTATCGATACAACATGTTTTGTATCGATAGACCAATGAATTTTTCCCAGTTTGGACTTTTTTTACGACCTTTAAAAATCTGATTCAAATATGTTTTTGCACCAAGAAATTGTCGTAAATTATTGCAAACCTAGACTTTAGGCCTATGATCGAATTTCAACAAATTTTTAGAACGTAAACAACCACTGGCAAGGGTCACCTTCTAAGATATATGGTTGTAAGAGGGCAAGTCATGCATATCTTCAGCTTAGAGGCTGTTGCAGCCTTTTTGCCCCTTTTCTCAGCATGATAGAACCAATGGGAAGAAGACCAACTGAGCATGGTAGCCAGAGATGTCCCTTAGTACAGGAATAAAAGATAAAAAATGCCTTTACATTGTCTTCTAAAACCATTGGCTAAGCATTGAATTTAAGAGAGACTTCCAGCCATTCTCAAAAAGACTTATAGCTACCTCTAAAAAAAAAAAAAATCTCTCCAGCCATTTCCCCCCCAAAAAAAAGAGACACTATCTAGCAATCTCCAACCCAAAAACTCTCCTAAAAACACTTTTCCATTGCCTTTCACCGTCAACCCTCTTCCATTCTCATAGTTTTCCTAAACCACCACCAAAAAACTTTCAAAAACTCAACTTTTCAAACGCTTTCACCTTCAAAACACCCAAACCAGCAATCATATTACCAGAAAGCTTCTTCTTTTCATCCTTTTCTTACTAAATAATACAAAAAAAAGGGAAGGAACTGAGCTTAAATTCACTACTTGAGGCAGGAAAAAAAGTTCAAGCTCTTTGGTATATTTTCTATCGTGTTCCATACATTTTTTGTTTTTTTTTATCACTTATATAATTTTAGTAAGCCCTTTATGTTGCCATGAGCATCCTAGGACTCTCATGCATTATTGTTGTCTTGGTTGCGGTAGTTTTAGGATATTAATGATCTTTTGATGCCTTGATAAATGTTTTCATAACATGATTTTTATACCAAATTTTTATAGACTTTACACAATGTTGAATTGTGATTGGTTATATGTAATACAACAAGTAATTATAGATGATATAAGCTTATATAACGTATGAGATCGTACAATTCGTATTAATGTGTTTTAATGATATTATGTTTGGCTAAAGTATTAACAATTACATGAATTCACATGAAAATTACAGATCAATTAAATTAATCAAGATCCAACGTGTTTATGTCTATTAACATGTTACATAAAATCAATCTAACACATTTATTGAATAGATTGGATTAAATTTCATCTATTTGCAGTACTAAACACAATAAATTCATTTAAACGTGGCTAAGCATTTTATAAAGAAATAATTTATTTAAATAAAATAATTTTATTAATATTTAAGATTATAAGATTAGCATACTTGATAAATAATCTCATTAAATCTCATTAAATAAACGATTTTTTACATGTTATATTTATGTAAAGCATTTAAATCTAAACTCTCTTAGCATGATACCATATTAATAAATTGCTACTTAAATTATCAGGTCATACATGTATGTTACTGGTGTTGATGTTATTGTTAACGCGGTGAAATCATATAAATTTTGATGCGGTAATTAAAAATAATAAATTTTAATGATTTTTATATAAAACAAGAACTTAACTAAATAGGGATAATAATTTTATGTTCTTAATTTGGTACAATAAAATGTTAAAAATTTATAAAATAAATTAGAAAATTATAAGACTTTATTTTAGTTTTTTAACTAATTTTTTATTTTGTAATTAAAAAAAGAAAAAAAATAGCCCAAGGCCATTATGGTGATTTCGTCACTAATGTTCGGGGGGGGGGGGGGATCCACAGGCGGGAAAATAAAGCAATCCGAAATAGGGTAATTTTCAAACTTTTTGGCAGCAATTTCTCTGCTTTTGCTCGCTGCTCTCTGAAACCGTGAAATTGGAAATGGAGAGAATTCACGTGGCCGTACGATCGAGACCGCTCTCTCCAGAGGATGCAAAGACGAGCCCTTGGAGAATCTCTGCCAATTCCATTTTCATCCCCAATAACTCCACAAAGTTCGAATTTGGTAGTTCCTCTTTAGAAGTAATCAATTGTTGTATTCTTTTATGTTCATATTTTCTTATTTTTTGACATTTTTTTTTGAAAATTTAGACCGGATATTTGGTGAGGATTGTAAGACTGGAGAGGTTTATGAAGCTCGTACCAAAGAGATTGTTGCGGCCGCTGTTCGTGGATTCAACGGTATCATTCTATTCATTTGAGTATATATATTTTCATTTTTCAGATGCAAAGAACGAAGTACGAATATAGAAAGGATTTTTTGATGTGTTTTTAATAAAATTAAGTTTTACTTTATTTCATCTTTTTTTTTTTTTAATTTGTCTCTAACAAACTGTGTAAAGAAAGTGAATTTCGAATTTCTTTCGAATTTGGTTTTTGAACACCCGATTTGGCTATTCTGGGAATGGAGGTGGGGTTTTGAGGTATTGTACACGCCAATTGGTAGGTAGTTTCACTTTCTGAGTGGGAATTGCTTCTGTTCTAACTAAAATCTTTCGGAATCCTGGCATTAAACGAATTCACAGCTTGAATCCAGCTCATAAGTATCTATTGCATTTTCTGTGAGCTATCTGTGGTCTCCTTATTCGGTACTGGTGCATCATGAAGAAAAATCCTGTAGAGATTGCTTGTACTTGACACCTGTTGTGGTGTTATTCCAAGTTGGCTAAGGTTAACTGTGATATCATAGTCACTTATTGACAGTCAGATTAACTTGTTTCTGTGTTTGTTGTGATTTTTTTAACCCTGGGTGGTTTTATCTCACATTTTTCAAGTCTAGAATTTGCTAAGGCCTTATGCCTTTAGTTGATTTAGGTTGCATGCTTAACCTCTACTAATTCTAAGTGTTAGGAGCCTTTTAGCACGAGCCACCAAATGTTAAGGAGCTTTTTCTAAATAATGTAACTGAAGTAACTTACACCAGAGTTTTCAGTTAGTTAGATTTTCTCTTTAAAAGCCTTTTCTCCAATTTTAGGTAAAAAAAAAAAAAACTGTCTCATGCCTTGCCCAGTAATTTAATAAGTCTAACTAGTCAAAGTTAATGCGCCTGTTATACACTACATGCTCACTTCGTTTGTTTCCATAATGATATGTGCCTGTTATAGCTTCTCATGTTAATTGCTTTTGTTGCAGGTACAGTTTTTGCATATGGGCAAACTAACAGTGGAAAGACCCATACAATGCGGGGTTCGCCTGCTGAACCTGGGGTCATTCCTCTTGCTGTGAATGATTTATTTGATATAATACAACAGGTAGGCATGCCAACACTTCTTAGCTTTCAAAATCTTGTGGTATTTATGTGTTTTGGAAATTGAATAGGATATTTGGAAAATCTGCATGGAAAAAATTGAAATTAGAAGAATATATGTGAATATAACTATAAAACAAGTGAATTCAATTACATAAAAGAGATAGTTAAAGGATTTGGGGTGCAAGTTGGCAACATTGTTCTAATTATCACAATAATATTGTTTTAGTTAGAGATAATGAGTTTGTTGAGGTAGTGAAAGGTGGATGTTCTTTTCATGGAAACCATAAACCATGGTTTTGAAGTGTACTTAAGGTAGAGGGTGTCTTGGTGAATATTTCTTGAGGTAGAGTGCGGTGCAATGCATGCTTGACTGAGAAATATATGTCTCTAGCATTTTAATGCTTTGCTAACATTAATGATCAGGATGCTGTCATAAGGACAAAATGCTGTTTTTTCTTTCTAATGGAACTCCTAAATATAATGACATTAAAATTTCACAAGGTGTTGCACATTATAAGACGTTCTCTTAACAAAAATTTAATCATTATATTTATTGTTGAAAGATGCTGGCATAAGGCAACAAATGGAATATTTTGAGGATAGTGTATACTTACTGTATTTTGTTCTTATTGAAGGTACAATTAGATATTTGGGCCTTAATGGTGCAAAATCTAATATCAGTCAATTATGTTCTCTTACAGGATTTAGAAATGGTTATTAAGGTTTGCTTTTAGATTATATATATCTTCAGATGTCGTACAAAGTTGAACTTTTTATATGTATTTTCTTGTACATCCACCTAAACTTTTTAAAGTTCGAAACGTTGCATGTGCAAATGATCTATAAGGTACTCATGTCTTCGGGCATCGCTATAATGTTGCCAAGTTAGTCTTGTGTCCTAGCAAGCTGTTCTTGCAAACCAAGGTGTAGTTGGTGGTTTCGTCAAGTAAAAGTTGCTATTAATAAGATGATTAGAATGCAGTTGTCTTATCTTTTTTTACTTTGTCCAATACTGTAATCCATTTTTTATTTTTGGTTTAGCAAATTATCTAGCTTGTTGCTTTGTATTTATTCATGTGATTAGATAGTTTAGCTTCTCATCTACTATTTGGGAAAGCCACCTATTAATCATGATTTCATAGGAAAAGAATGTTACCGAGTAAACATATAAATATAAACTTTGAATGCAAGGTTGACTAGTTAATATGCGACCTTTTATGTTAAGAAGAATTTCGTTAAATAATTTTAAACTGTATTTGCATGCAAGTTTTTCTTTTTTCTTATTGTTTCAGGATGTGGATCGGGAGTTTCTTCTTCGAATGTCTTATATGGAAATATATAACGAAGAAATAAATGATTTGTTAGCCCCTGCGCATCGAAAATTACAGATTCATGAAAATATAGAGGTAGTAAAATTCACAGTTAGTAATTTCTACTTAATTTCCTATTTTCTTACTAGTGAATAGTTTTCTTTGCATAAATGTAGAGGGGAATATATGTCGCTGGCTTACGAGAAGAGATTGTTGCCTCTCCTCAACAAGTACTCGACTTGATGGAGTTTGGGGAATGTATTTTCTTTATCTTTTAATATGCTTCACTTTTGCCTTTTTTTATTTCTTCATTTATTTTATATTTTCAAGCTGAATTGTCATTATTGTTGAAATAAAATAACAATTAGCTTAAAATAAAAAATCAGTGAAAATTGTAAAATAGAAAACAAAGAGGAGTTAGCTTATAAATATTAATATCTTTTCTTTGATTACATTCTATTTATTTAAATTTACTCTTTTAATTTTATTTCTTTATGATTCAAAATTCAGCTCACAGGCATATTGGTGAGACAAATATGAATTTACACAGCAGTCGATCGCATACCATTTTTCGCATGGTAAGTTATGAGTATTTGTTAATCTTGATTATAATATAATTATAATTGCACATTTGCCTTACTAGACTAACTATATAGATCATTGAGAGTCGGGATAGAACTGAAGATGGAGATGGAGATTCTGTTAGTTCTTGTGACGCTGTTCGAGTATCAGTTTTGGTATGTGATTAAAATGAAAAAATATGTCTTCTTTTATGTCAAATAGATTGATAAACGTTTTGCTGGTTGTCAACGAATATCTTGTTTATTCTTATTTATAGTAATTAACATTTTCTTTCAATTTGTTTTTGTTCTTTTGCTTGTAGAATTTAGTGGACCTTGCTGGATCAGAGCGTGCTGCTAAAACTGGTGCAGAAGGTGTTCGACTAAAGGAAGGTTCCCATATTAACAAAAGCTTGATGACACTGGGAACTGTGATTAAAAAATTGAGTGAAGGTGCTGAAAGTCAAGGGTATGGTCTTCTCATATTTGAGAACTAAAGCAAATTGCTATTATTTTTCAAATATTTACGATATTGATAACATTAATAACGTTTTGCAGGGGGCATGTTCCATATAGAGATAGCAAACTTACACGCATATTACAACCTGCTTTGGGAGGAAATGCAAATACAGCTATAATATGCAATATTACACTTGCACAAGTAGTAATCTTTAAAATCATTTATAGTTGATATCATCTTCGCATGTATGTTTCACCAGAGTTACATCCATTCCTCTTTATATGCATTACAATGAGTCGAAGACTAATTCAGGCACTTGCTGTCTCTAGGATGCTGTCACTTGTTGACTTTTCATAGAGTTGAGGAGTTATAAAAAAATAAAAGAAAAAAAGAAAGTATAAAGTGGGAAAGTTAGAAGTTAAAGTCTCTGTTTAGTCTCAGTACTTTACCATGATTTTGATAAAAGGTAAAGACAGTACAGAATTGTTTTAAATTTGTTGATTTCTTCAAGGAGATAGTGGAATGTGACTCTTGAAAAAGCTCACAGTAACAACATGAGTGTGGTAGTAATAGAAGGAATGGTTTAAAGAATTTCATGAATTAGCACGAACCTTTTAACAGTTGAAAATTTTTGTCAATGGAGCGGTTTCTAATTTAATGCATGCAAAGTTTGGAGCTTTTCATGCAATTAGTTACCTTTTGTCATATTGAAGTAACGAATCTATGGATATGATTCTGCAGTAGTTGCAACATCTTTCCAAGTTATTATTAAACACTGTTGCCTCATTTCAGTTTTGTCATATATATATATATATATTTTATCATTGATTCTATATTCTTCTTTTTTAAATTTTGAGCTAAAAGAGAGATTTAGTTACCTGTGAAATTAGGTAAGAGAATCTCAGCTTCATATATGCATAAAAAATCACCCATTTCTCTTTATTATGGATTAAATGCTTTCAACATTTTTTGCTACTTACAATGTGGTTATTAATTTTGATTTACTTGCAATCCCACCATTTAATCAATCTTTTATAATGGCAGATTCATGCAGATGAGACTAAGAGCAGTCTTCAGTTTGCAAGCAGGGCATTGCGTGTTACAAATTGTGCTCGTGTGAATGAGGTTTATTTTGATTTTCTTGCATTTCCTATCTTGAGCTTTCTTTTTGCTGTGTTTGTAGCCCAAGTTCTTAACTCAAGGCTAACATGTATGTCTGCTTCAATCTTACTGTAACTTTTTTTTTTTTAATCTTAGATATTAACTGATGCTGCTCTGCTAAAGCGTCAAAAGAAAGAGATAGAGGAGCTTCGAGCCCAATTGCAGGTTCACAACTATCTCTACGGTCTACTTGAAGTCTGAAAAGATGCTTTCTGCAATAGTAACTCACTGAATGTTTTGTGTGTTCTAGGGTTCTCGATCAGAACACTTGGAAGAAGAGATCCTCAATTTGCGAAACACATTATTGCAGGTATTTAGTTTTCACTTGGTGGTTTACATTTATTGTAGAGAATGTTTTAGTATTTTATGGAAGTTGCAAAGCTCGTTTGACAGTCTGAACTGGAGAGAGAGCGGATAGCTTTGGAATTAGAGGAGGAAAAGAAAGCACAAGTAGAACGTGAAAGGGTATTGCAAGAGCAAGCTGAGAAAATAAAAAACTTGAGCTCAATGGTCTTGTACTCTAGTAGAGATGAGAGTCGAGATCAATTTAAAAAGGTTTGTCTAAATAACTCTATGAGAATTATTTAGTGATATGTTTTGGACCAACCAAAATCTGAGGGGTTAGTTTGGATTTTGAAGTCCAGATTCGTTGTTTGAATTTGATTTAATTTTAAATGGATTTGATTTTAGGTCAAATATATTATGAACTTTAAATGGTCCTAATCAAAGATTTTAATTTATTCTTTGAAGTTAGTATTTGACAAATTCAGCCAACTTAAAAATCTCTCATCAAATCCAAGATTATTTAAAAGCTTGAATTTTGATTTCAAGATTTATCCAAAGTCCGAACAAAGGATTTAAAAATTCAAATGTTATAAATAAAATATTTAAGGTAGAAATAGAAATTTAAATTCCCAAGCACAACCTAGAGAATTTTGGCATTATGTATTGGCTATCTTAATTCTCATTGTGTTCTACTTTGAGTACGTAAAGCAAGTGCATGCAGATTAAGTTTGCAAATGCCAAAAATTTTACCCAAATAAAAGTTTACTACATTAGCACCGTTGGATAGTTTTTTGGATGTAACTCATGTATTATAGTTTGCTCTCATATATATCACATACATGTCTTGCCCAGTCATCTTAATTCTTGATTGAATCATTTGTTTGTGGCTATAGGAAAAGAGGCGAGACACATGGTGCCCTGGTAATCTTGCGAGGGAGGCTCTTAGGGAGGTAATTATATGTTATTTGCAGCTAGTTGGGTAATAAACTTAACTCAGGCATTGTAGCAGAATTGCATTTTATATTTTCTTCCTTATGAGAGTAAGCTGATTAATGTGAGATTTATTGTACCTCAAATACATGATCAATACCTAGAGTATTTGTGATTGATTGAGCATGATAATTTTTTGTTTGAGCAAAGGGTTATGATATAGGATTCCTTTGATAGGTAAAAGAGTGAAATATTTTATGATAATGTAAGCATGTGGAGGACATTAATTATTGCAAGATTTTCTTTCTTCTTTCTTTCTCGTTGCTGGATATATCAGTGTTTACTAGCGTTTGGGTGCTTCCGAATGTTGTGTTTGAGAAAAGAGTGATGATGTAGGAGCTCCTTTGTTGGCATGGAAGGTTTTGTGGTCATTTAAGCATATCAATGAAATGACTTTAGTAGTACTTTTGTTCTTTCTTTATTACCCATCTTTCTAGCTCATAGTCCTCTTAAACCTAATCATGTTTTGAAAGAATTAAATAGGATACAAGAAACTTCTGCTTACTATGTTAATTGGAGTCAACGGTGAGTGTTAGATACAAGTATATGTCTAACACGAGTATGTTCAATTGTTTAAAAAGTTTTTCATTATCTATGGAGGGATGGATCTCCATATCCTTGTATTTTGTATATGTGCCAGCACTGGTACTTCAAGGAAAAGGAAGAGTTGGAGCAACACTAGCTGTATAGGATATTGATAGATAATTTTAGGAGAAGACATGGTATCTACATTCTAATTGAATATAGGATGTTAAAAGTTCTGAATCTTTAGATAGTCCAGGTTACTTAGCAGAGTTTTGAAAGGGGGTTCCAAAAGGTATGATCTTCTTTTGGAGCCATCGGTTGTTGATAAAATTGGACTAGATTAACCATTGCTGTATGATACATGTTCATAAAACCTACATATAATCACACAGGTTTAGCCAGTAGCTCATAAATTATCTCTGATGGAGATTTTGCGTGTATTTCTAATTTAAATTTGTATAATGATGGATGCTATCCAACTTCTTGAGATGATCAACCTAGTGACATTGAAGGTAGACAACTAGTTCAAAAAGTTGACGAGGGTCTAATTGACGTACATTAGGTTGGCATTGATTCCTCTCGTACCGTGTTATAAGCAGTTTAGTTATCTATGATTTGTTATTATTATTTAATGACATATTGCTTTAGTTGAATTCCACGATATAGATCTAAATTGTTGTTTGGAATCAGAAGGCTTGAAATTTTGATCAATTTTATTCTGTTAAGAAGCATAGTAGCAAGAAATTAGTATTTTTCTGGTCAAATGGATTTCTTTGATGGAAAATATCTTGTAAGTAGGATTGGGGAATTTTCTGTATCCACAGGGATGGATGGGAGTTTTAAGTGGGACCTTTGTCAAGCAGTGACTTCCAGTGCCTGCGCTGTTCTGTTACTGTTCCTACTTAAAAAGCATAAAAATAATGTTATTTCTACATTGTGTTTTATCCAAACTGAAAACTATTCTCGTTGTGCTTTAATCAATCTTTTTCTTGGGTGCATGCAAACATTAATTTTCTGTTCTTTAGGCCTACTCAAGTGTTCAATCAAACTCATCTGCAATAAAAGCGACTCAATCTAAGCGTGATATGGGACCACTGCTTCCTTTTGAGGAGTTGGTGAATGAAACTGGAAGCATAGATGACTACCCATGCAAGCAAGATGAAGATTGTAAGGCTAATGTCCTAGAAGATTGTACTCTTCCTGATCCATGTGCTTTACTGCATGTAACAAACAGAAGAAAAGTGCCACCAAGAAAGAAAAGCTCCTTTGCGGTTTGTACTATACAATTCTGTACAAATGTCCTCGATTTGAACTTTGTACCCTCATATCTCTATTATTGATTCAGGAGGACAGTGAACTACTGGAACTGCAAACAGAATATGAGGATTTGCTTTTGAAATTTGAAACTCAGGTTACTCATTATACTTGTTTCATGTTATTTCGCAATGAATAAGCACACAAAAATTTTCAGTCTATATACTGATGCCATTTTTATAAGCAGAAAACTATAAGTGATATACAAATTGATTGCTTAACGAGAAAGCTAGTTGAGGCTGATTTCCTTAACGATGTAAAACATAGTGAGTCGAATGATCATTCTGCATTTCATGCCAACAAAACAAATTATGCTGACAAGAATATTGGTTTGAGGGAATTTGAAGCTGTTCTTGTGATCAAGCGACTGCAAGAGAAGGTTTATTTTTTTATTTTTTTAGTAATTATCTCTGCCTCTTTTCTTTTGTAAATTGTCATCCGTTGCAATCATCAAGTATTTGTTAATTGATGGTTTATTTTTGTCTGTTAATTTCTATTTGTATACCTTTTAGATTAAGATACTGGAAACAGAAAAGTCTTCAAGTCAAGAAAATCTGAATTGCCTTATCGAACTTGCTACGGAGCAGCAATGTGCAAGGGAGAAGTTTGATGAGGTAATAAGTAAACCAATTATTCACAAACACGCTATGCTTCTTATCCTGTGGGTAGCTACCAAGCTATTAGATGCTTCACTCGCTAATCAGTAATCTGCTGGACTTAGCTCGGCTTAAGGAAAGCTGAAACTTTTTCATGTATTAGTTGCAAATGAATACTAAAGTTTTAAGTCTATTTAAGCCTCCTCTGCTTTGCAAGCTCCTGAATTCATGAGTAAGAGGAGCAAGGAAAACTTTTGAAAAAACAAAAAGGATTGAAATATATTATTGAACCTTAGACATCTTTTCAGCATAGCTGTGGGTTCTTTAGTACAAATTTATGGTTGCCGTGGCCTAGTTTTCAGATTCTAAAAGAAACATGAGATGCTGGTATAATGCGCTCTCATTCGTCATTGTTGTCATGATTCGAAGTTTACCTTATTTGGTGATGTGTTTCCTTAGGAAAGTTTCTGTCTAATTTGTGGACGGCTTTGGTCTTGGAGTTAATGTGTGCACATAAATGATTCATCGTTCTTATTAGAGTTTTTTTTCAGGATCAAATGCAAGGCATTGAACTTTAATGCCTTTTATTCTCTTCATGAAACTTCCAATGATAACAAAGATCAACTTTCTTATCTTTTTGAGATAAAAGAAGTTCTGCACATATGACTGTTTGTAGACTTCTTGAGCATCTTTTGCTCATTAGTGGTTGTATAAGTAGTAGTTTTGCATTGATTGTAGTTAATTGGGTGGGGTGATAGATATTGATTACTTTGTCTATGTGCACGTATTCCATAATATATATGCTAGTGGCACCATTATTACATGGAAGTTAACCCTTTTGACTTTTCTAAGCTATGTTGGGGTTTAGTTTTCTTTAATCTAGTTTCAATATAGTTTTTATTTGGTGCAATCTTCTATAGCTTTGTGAGGAGCTTCTTACTGCACAGGAGGAGGCTAGGGTGGCTCATGAAAAACTTGCTTACAATGAATCTGGGGAAAGAAAGGATGTAACTATCTTCGAAATCATGCATGTGTGTTCATATAAGATTTTACTCAACCTTTAGTGTGTGCATGTCCTTTCACTTTTGCATGCATTTTTCCTTTTTTCCTGTTAATAATAATGACATCCGATATATAGTTTCTTTACTAATGTCAGAAGAGCATGGAACTGATTTTAAGTCTTTATTTTGTAGGGGGATTGTGATTTTGCAATTGAGCTGTCAAAGGAAGTCGAAGATCTAATTTCTGAAGCTCAAGAGTCAAAAGAAGTAGTTCAAAATCTGTCATCCCTTGTGGATGAAGCTTTTCAGAGTTTTTCTGCTATAATTATGGAATTTCTTGTGAGTAATCCTGAAACATCTTGGGAGAACCACCCTTACTATCAATCGTTAGTTTCTTTTTTTGAATAATAATTCTCAATTTGAAAGAAAAATGCCGAAGTCAATATTTCACTATTTGTGCTTGCATCCTATCTCCATCTCATTGTTTAGTTTTATGCATCATATCCAGGATTTTAAGGATATGATGTATCAGGGTTCTGTACAACAAAAAATAGTTATTAAAAACATGGAGGAATTACACTGTCACATGCGACAAAGGACTTTGAGGCTTGAGAATGATAAGGTGAGACATGTTGCATTCACATGTGCTTTCTCTGTATTGGCCATTAACTTATTTGTTAGATGAAATCATCATTGCCATAAGCATTCCAAGACAAAATATTTGACCTGAATCCTGGTTTGCAGCTACTTTTGCACAACCAATCTATTGATCTGCAGAAGCAAGTACAGGAAGTAAGAGAAGATGCTAAAAACCATGAAGCATCCTTAACAGTGAGATTTTTATGCCTCATTTAACTTGTTAAAATATAAATGGCATGCATGAGTAAAAATACCATTCTCTGACATGGGTAATCGTGTTTAAGGCACTCTCTGCTGAACATGACTTGGAAAAATCGGAGTATGTTTCTCATATTCAGAGTCTTGAAAAGGAGCTATTATATTTTTCGTCATGTTCGTTGGCAAGAGAAAATCAGAGTTTGAGTAAAGATCTTGAAAAAACAAAAGTGAAGTTGAAAGACACTGAATCCAAGCTTAAGAATACCATCCAGGAGAAGACAAAACTTGAGGTTCAATGCAAATGTTCTGAATTTTAAAGGTTTGACTTAACAAACAATCTATAATAACCTGCTTTCACATTGCTAGGGGGAGAAAGCATTTGCTGAACGAGAGATTAAGAGATTGCATGGTCAGAAGACTCTCCTTGAGCGTGACATCAGCAAACGCGATTCACTAGCTGGTAAAAGACGTGATTCAGTTTTTGATAGGAATGCAAAGGCGTTTGATCCAAAAAAGGCTAAAGCTCTTGAGCAGACAATGCAGGTGATGATGATGCGACTCATGTTTTGCAGTTCTACAATGAACATCTAAATGCAATAAGCAAGTAATTAAACGTGGTAGTTCTGAATGGAAATTAAACATTCGACCTTTTTTTCCCCTAAAATCTTCCAATAATGAACTTGTTTTTCAGGTCAGTACAATTTGCACGATCTCATTGAAAGCTGGCAGTGTTTTTTTTGGGGGTCTAAACCTTTTGTATGTTTATGTAATGTTTTACCATATCAACCTCTTCAAGACACTACCATGCAGGGTGGTTTCACATAGTGTCATAAATTTCTAGTATAATTTGGAATGATGACAAAAACGTTTTTTACGTCTTTAATTTGTTTAGTTGTGTTACAATCATTATGATGAATTTTCTCAACTAGGAAGACGGAACATCTTTCTGTAGCTTACAGTTGTAGTTGTTTGTTTATTAACTAGTTTGATGGTAAAAACATTCAAAGCATGCAGAATACTTAAAATCTGAATCCTATTTTTATTTTTCCGCTCTTAGGAAGATTATAAAAAGCTGGAGGTTCTTGCTTTTGAAATGGAGACAACTATAGCTTCCTTGGAAGAGGAATTAGCGGCTGCACACAGGGATAGGGAAGGCGCTATATCCAGAAGTGAAGATTTGGCCTTAGAATTTGACGCCCTAACAAAAAAATTGCATATATCTAACTCAGAAATAAATGATCTGCGAGAAGAACTCTCTGGCCTTGTGAGCTTCCTGTGCTTCTCTTATTATATCCCTTTGGTTTCTCAAACTATCCCTCTTTAAGGTTCAATGGTAGCCTTCATATTATTGTTTAAATATTAAATGTGGCATTCTCTCTTGCTGCACAGAAACTCAATTTGGAACAATCTAATTCTAACCAGCAAGGAATGGAAACCTCCATTAAGAGTTTGCTTGCGGAGAAGGAGGAGTTGGCAATGGTAGTCTAATCTATTATTGATTATGAAGAAAAATTAGCCTTTTCCCCTTAGTTGTGTCTTTGGTAGTCGAATCATGTTCATTGGATTTTGCCTTTGATCTTTCAGCAACTTACTAATTCACTATTGGAAATGGAGGAAGAAAGGGCGATACAATGTGCTAGAGAAAAGGCTTCAATTGAAGCCATAGAAGATAAAGCAAAGTTATACAATTCTGAGATAAGGTCTTTATCTGAAACATTGTCTGAGGTAAGAGTCCAAGTTTCTCATTGAAGAGTATAGAACTTTACCTGCTTTACTAAAAGGGTCTTATTTTTTTCTTTCGCAAGTTCTTATTGGTGTGCAATTTATTTATTTTTGGAATAACATGCCTGGCATGCTGCCCTCTTGTGATTTTTCATCTTGCTATCCCTTGCATGGCAGTTAAACACCATGCTCGTGGAATTTGTGAATTTCTTCTGCCATATCCGTTTGGATTTCATTTTGCATCCTTCATAACTGGAATGATAATAATACTTGTTAGCTTGTGTGGACTGTGGAATAAGTTAGATGGACAGCAAAGGTCCCATTCTCTTTCATTCCTTGTCATTTTGATCTAGTACTCTCGCTCTGCAGATCCAATTTCATTTTATGATAATGTCTAATTCTTAGTTGTGTTGCTGCTGGGTATACATCTGAGCGGAATCTCAGCTTCTTCAGCATTTAGACCTGCATGAATTTCATATTTTAACTCTTGTAGTTTAATTATTCATCTTTGATATTAATGTGCTCTGATATTCTATCTGTGCTGTGTAATTTTTTACTGTCAATGGCCTTTTGATTTCAATTATAGGATTGATTAATCCTTGCATCAATGAATAAAAATCCAAACCGGCGATTGAACCAGTTAGAACCCCGGTTCCCTGTTCAACCGGGCGGTTCAACCATCCCAGACATAAAACCATTAAAACAAGAAAAACCAAAAATTTCAAAAAAAAATTCAAAAAATCATAAAAAAAATCATAAAAAATTCTAAAAATTAAAAAAATAAAAATAAAGATAAATAATATAAGTAATATAGAATCCAAGTATATAAATAACTGCTTTGATTTTTTTTTTTTTAAGTTTTGAGAAGAAATTGAAAAAAAAAAAAACTTTAGGGAGAGGGGCTGGGGCAACTTGGGTTAAGTTTGGCCGAAAAAAGTGTAGAAGTTGAAAAAAGTACTGATTTTATGTTAGACGTTATTCAGAGAGAATTATAAATGAGAAAATGACCAAAAAATCAATATTCTATGGGTTAAAAAAAATTAAACAATTGTGTAAAAACCCAGAAATGGGTTAAAAATTGGGTTTGATTCTGGGCTTCTAGGTTAAAAGAATTTGGGTTTAAAATGAGTTAAAAAGCCCAAAAAAAATTGGATATGGTTCGAAAAAGCCCAGAGTTAATAAACACATGACAATTTCGCTTCAAACATTTTTTTTCCCGGTTTTTTAGTGGTTCACAAAAATTCTGGTTCTTTATATGATATTAAACCATTGGACCAATCGGTTTCGATTGAATCGATCAGTCCAGTGTGATCCAGTTTTTTCATTACTGCCTTGCATTCATGATATTATATGTGTAGTTGTGCTGGGGTGGATAATATTTTATTGAGTAACGTTGTCGATTGATGCTTCATTGAAGTGTCTTGTGTACAGAAGGCAATTGGGCAGGCCAGACGGATCATTTCTGGTTGTAATTGATTGAGCATAAGTTATCTTCTCCCACCTTTCATTTACTAGATATGGCTATTGGGTTCAAGTCTGGCTTGTCAACGCTTTTTGAGTTAATTCAGTTTAGGTTGGGTTGGATTTGGGTATCAGATTAGGCTGTTAAAGTTAGCTCTGTTTTTCCATCTATACTTGTGTGTTTTAGGTCTCATTTTGTCCAGTACAAGTATGCAAGTTTTGAGCAATATATCTGAACGGAATAGTTTTTCTTTTTGTTTTTTTCCCTGACAAGCAACATGTAGAATAAACAAAGGTGGAGTATTAGTAAGAACATTGTTTTTTGTACTCGGCATTGCGCTTTAGTACTAAATAACAGAAGGGCCTCAGACCCTTTTGGGTGAGGTGCATTTGATCAAGAACACTTTTGTGTATTTAGATGCCCTTTTTTGTAAGACAGTCGGCTAAAGAAAAACCCACCTGGTTGAAGTTCTCTTTAATTTGTTTTTTTTTTTAATTTTTTTTTTTCAATTAAATGTACGTTTACTAGTAAAAATAAAGGTTAATATCAAACTCTCCATTCAACAACAGCGGAAAAAGAAAAAAAGAAATTCAACAAAAGAAATAGAAAATTTTGCATGATTCGTAGGATCAATTGAACCACTGTTTAGAATTTATTAGCAAAGTTATATATTTTAAGCTTATTTTATATATACAAAGACAAAAAAAATTACACATATATATTACGTCTTACTTCACTCAGGCAAGCATTTTTTTTTCTGCCTTGCGCCTCAGGCAATATAAACGTTCCAGCAGGTAAATGTGCCTTGCGCTCTTGGAAACACTAATAAGAACAATACCTGGAAGAAAGATAGTTGGTTAGGTGTGGGGGGTTGAATCTAATGCGCATCAGCTTCTTCCACTCTGCACTTAAAAATTATTGTTGATGTGGGATTCTTATAATCCCAGACATTCAAGAAAACTAAAATAAGGAAGCATTGCTGGTGCGTATAAATTCCCGCTGCAAAAATGCTTTTTAAAAAGTCAACGGATTTGTTCATTCTATGCCTTAGGAAAAGCTATTTTGGGTGAACTTTCAAATCTATGCTGTACGTTAATCTAGTAAAGCAAGTGAAGATCTTTCAGCCTGAGCTGGCTGCTTACCAGTCTGACTCTCTTGCAAACATTTGAGTGGTTAAAATGTTCCCATTCAGGCACGCACATCCATTTTTTTTTCTAATCCCAAAATATTTTCTAGTTTGCCAAACAGTTTATGGAGTCATATATAGCCAAATATATTTTTACTCCAATTTGTGTTATACCTAATTATGTCATGGCTTATTTTTGTACTAATTTCTCATTTTCGAGCTCGCTACTCCTATTTTAAAGGCCCTTCAGCCCGAATAACTGCCTCAATTTTTATTTTTATTTATTATTTTTTTGTGGATTTGCAACAAATCAAGAAATTGAATGCTAAATTCCAGAATGTACATTTGTTAACCGATGAGGATTTTGTTGTATATAAGGTGATGAAGGAGTTGGAGTTGTGCAGAAAAGAATGCAAAGTCCTCAGGGAAAGATTGACATACTTCGATGAAAATGCAAAGTTGGAGAACAAATGCAGGTTTGTCTCCCGGATTTCTTTGCCATATGTTTTACTGGCAACTTGGTTGTATTATATGTGGTCGCTGCAAATAGATGAAAACCTTGTTTTGGATGCTAAATCAAACAAATCCGGAATTCTCAAAATAATGACAAGGAGCAGGAGCAAGGAAACCATAAATTAGTTTTAAGTCTCTTACACTGCTATCATGGCCTTTGTTTTTAAGAGAGACGTAGTCCTGAATGCTTCTAAGGTGCAATTATTTCCCCTTTTTTATTGTGTGAATAAAAATGGCTACTGTTTATTTGACTTGTGTTGTTGCAGTAACATGCTAGACTGTTCTTTATGTCTCTATGAGCATTGCAGTCAGTACAGCATTAATCTACTTTCAAGTTATTTTATGTTGCATTTGGACTTCTGAATTTGAAGGAAACCTTGAATCTAATTTCAAATGTAAATTGTTTGTTGAGTCTACAAATTTAGTTTTAAATTATGTTTGTGAAGTCATGGATCACTCTTTACTACATTTGGATTTGAGTGTTTAGATGTAAGGGTGATATTTCAAATTCATCAGACCATGCTAGCTCAAGTTGATTGAACATAACTAATTTTCTCATCTTCTTTAACCCCAGCCTTCTGCCTAGATTTCAACAAAGAAAACCAGTGCAAAGTGATTACTTAAATCGTTGGTTACTGCCTATAAAGAGCAATTTCATTGTCATCTGTGAGTAGTCTCAGTGTCAAAGATGACATCTGTCATTACCAAATATAAAATATCATAATCTCTAAGTACTTATGATATTTTTGTTCACGCTCCTTATCCTTACTTCAATGTGTATTTTTTAATAACATGATACTAACTTGATAAATCCTACAGATAGGTTTCATAGGTCAAACTGCTAAGCAGACAGGTCAATATGGCAGATAACCTCAGCACTCTCATGTGTGACTATTAAGATGCTGTAGGCATTCCTTCTGGCGTATATGCTTATTTTAATTTAAACCTTAGGGGATCTCATCTACTTTAAATCTGCATTGACATCATACGCGACAATTAATTGCTAGTTTGCTACTGAATCATTTTTTAAATTAACAAAATAGGCAATATTTTGTAGTGAAAAGGGATTAGATTAATGATGGTCAGTGTTTAGGTGACGATTGTACGGTCCCTGTCGTCACCATAGTTCAACTAAAGAGCTACTTTTTCTTCCTTTCCTTTTTGTGTACAATTCAATACAAAAGAATAAGGAGCTTTTCATTTTGATTTTAGCTGTTGGGCCTTTATTGTCTGGGTGCGCTTCTGTTTGCAGAATGTTCAAGATTATGACAGTATCTGGCTTGTCTAGTTGCCATTTTAAGCTTTATCTTTGCAGCAATAGTATCTGCAAACTTAAACATTGTGCTAGAAATATATATCTAGTAGTGTGCATATGACTTTCTGCTTGGGAAGTTATTGCTATATTTCTTGGATTATGCCTGACCCTTTTGTGTAAACCTTTTTGAATACATTGTTCCAACTCTTCTGGTTTTATATATAATAGGCATCAATTTTTTTCCTGGCTAACTTAAGACTTTGACCAAAAGACGTGTCCTGGGACAGTTAGTTAATAGAAGAATAATGATTTACAGTAAAGCTCTTGTGCCACCTCATTTCCCTTCAAAATTTTCACTTTTAGTCAGTTTGGTTAATAGGCTTTCCATTGTTTATTTACATAAAACATTTGATGTTATTTAAAAATATGAAATACTCTCTCTGGTCGAGATGATAGTATCTAAGGTTATAACATTATTACATTTTCGGTTTTCCTTTGTTTTTCCATATTTATGAGTACCTAGTTTTTTGCACTTTGAGATTATGGTTGTAAAGATCATTAAAAGGCAACTTTCTACTATTGCAGCATTCAGGAGTCTTTAGAGATTGACCAGATGAAAAATGACATAGAAGATGCTTCTGCCGAAAGCAAACAAACTCCGCAAGTATTTTCTTTATCTTATAGTGTGCTTATCTTATAATCAAAACATGACCTAATATCAGCAAGAATGCATGGTTAACAATAACTTTTGTTGCAGACTTTGAATTCAAATGTAGAGATGCTTTCTTTGGAGCTTCAACGTGCTCAAGAGGAGCTAAGTGTTATCAAAAGAGAACGAGATGATTTATCAGCCAAAATTGAACAGTTAGTCTCTGAATCTCACTGCAAAGAAGAGTTCCAGGTTTTCATCTGCTGCTCATTCCAAAATAATCTAACAAACATAAGAAAATTATCACTTGAGGAACTAGTATTTATCTTTGGAGACTGAAAATTTTATTTTATTCTTTGCAGAATCTTAAAAATCAGCTTTCTGATATGTCAACAGAAAGGAATAAAGTACTGACACAAATTGAAGAGCTGCAAAGCTGTATGGTTGACGTCGAAATTCTTAGAAAAGAATCTAATGATGTGGTTGGTTGTTTAAAAGAAAATGCCTTTTTTCTCGTTTGCATTTAACCAGGTTGAGAATTATCTGATATCATGTGAGATTCTATTGGCAGTTAATGGAGGCTAAAGTTCAAGTTGAGGAACTGACTAGCAGATTATCCTCCATGGAAGTCAAGATGCACAATGTAAGTTATTGGCTAACTGAACACTATCATTTACTGGATCCGAGTTGTCAGTCATTTGATAATTACAAGTAAATATGAATTTGTCTCAACATGTATATATACTGTTCCCAGAAGATTCTAAGTGCTGATTTTTAAGCTTGTATTCCAGTATGGAGAAACAGTCTTATAAACTGTGGAAATCCGAAGTCTGGGATGGGAGCTTTCCACTAAGAAAATGAATTTCTCATAACATTTGAGGAATTAAGTTTACAATTCAAGCAGTTTAGACTCGTGGTCTTTTATCATTCCATGCTTACATGCTCAAACTTTTCTTTTATTCTGGAATCATATTCGACTTCACCAACTACCTTTCAAATGCCAACATTTGAACCACATTCCGGTTCCTCAGTTATGCTGCTGAATGTTGACAGACAGCTGACATGTTCTAGCTAGCTAAAGCATGTTGGTGTTTTGTTTCCAGATTTACATTGAAAGGATGATTCTAAATACGAACTCTTATTATATTTTATTCACGTACTGCCTCTTGTCATCATTTTATGTAACTAAATTGAACCATTGCAAGATTGGCTTTCATTGTTTTTATACTTCTATTGAACTTGCCTTATGCGTTTTCTATCTCTCTAACATTTATGTTTATGCCTCCCTTTTTTTTAATTTTTTAATCTACAGGATCTTGTTAACAATGGCAAGGAAAAGGCAAAACTTAGAATGAGGCTTCGTGGAACACAAGCACAGCTGGATGCCTTTCGTTTTCGATACAAAAAGGCCATGGACGAGTTGGATATCATGAACAGGAAGTTCGAGGAAGCTTCGGCAAACTTGAAGGAAAGGTTGGCATCAAAAGGAATTGAGGTCCTCAATCTCAAGAAACAGCTTGCTGCTGCAGCCTCAGGTCAATGATCTAATCATGTCTCGCTTGTATGTGTTTTAAACTGACGACTTAGGTTAGAATTGTATTCTATGCAGTGATTAAGAGGTCATATTGAACCCTTTTTTTATCATAGTTGATACTTTTTACTACAGTAAAGGGAAGAAAAAACTATTTCTTTGCTGCAAACATAAAATTTGATAGCATATATAGTGCAATTGAATGCTATAGAGGGAAAATATTTTGAGGTTATCATGTTATGTCATGTCATGTCATGTCATGTCATGGTGTGCTTTATGCAGCATTGCTTATTAATAATTAGGCATTTGAGTTAAGATTTTCCACTAAGAAGTGAGAGCCTGGTGTGATGAGATAATGAGAATTAAAATGAAGTACGACATATCTGGTTTTCCTATGTATAGTTCGAGAAACAAAGAAGTCATGAACCCTGGACTTTATATGGGGTCAAGTACCAATACTCATAATAACTTTTCGTTTTATTTTTCCTTTTTTTATAATATAAAATTATTAAAAATGAAGCTTATGAAGATACAGCCGTCTCAAGGCTACAAGGCTCATTTTAGGCGTTAGAATCATTCTACTGCTTGAGGCCTAAGGAGGCATAAACAAGCATCTGTTTAGACGTAATATGCAGGCGTTTTTGTACGCGTTTGTGTGTGTGCATAAAATTTAATTCAGATAATAAGTTTAAGATATATGATTCAGATAATAAACTTTAAAGAGTGATTCCATTTATTTACAGAATATGTAATTTTTTTTTTGGGTCAGTATGCATGATTTTTTTGTCATGTTTATTGTTGAATACTTGAACATTAAGATGACGAGATTTTGATATTGTCTCAATTTTCACTATTGAGATATAATGAAAATAAATTAAAATTTATGTAATTAAAGAAAAATTAAAATTATTAACAATTAGATAAAAATAATATATTATTCAAAATTGTTTTAAAAAAAATAGAGAATCTAAATAGATTTAGGTTATTCATTTATAAACATGGATAGGCATAAGTATAATTTAAAGCTCCATTTATAAACTAAAGTATGCATAATATTGACACCATTACATAGGCTCAGCCATGAACACCTATTATGGGGATATTGCAAAAATATTTTACAGTTTAAATTTAGAGTTCATTTTCATGTATATTATGCAAAATTTTTTTTGGTTATTGATTTAAGGATCAAGAACACAAAACATTCATTAACAACTAGGCGACGTGGTTCAGATACGAATCTTGATTAGCTTGACTTAAAAATTATAGGTGTACCCCTCAATATATTTATATATCATTATTTTTTATTTTTAGGGACCGTATTATTATTTTTCTTATCATTCATGTTTGGGGATTGAGTTGTTGAGATAAATTGCTTACTCGATTTAACTCTAAATAGTTGTTACAAAACGACCATTTATTTAGAGTCGTCACCAATCTATTTAAGCTAAGTGAATTGATCACCTATCAGAATTTGTATTTCGAGAGTTAAGAAACCCTTAAAACAAATTCCAAGGTCTGCATTCATACTAGAGATTGCTTGAAAGAGTCCGGGAGTTGGTTACAATCAAAAGTAAAGAACAACTTTATTGTGATGCTTGGCAATTGGTCCCTTGTTAATCGCATGTTAAATTTTGATTTTTACTCAATTTCAATATTTGATATTTAATTATAATTCTTATATTTAAAAATTAAATTTTATGAAACAAATTTATTATTCTGAGAAAGTTGGGTTTTATTATTTTTGAAAACAAAAAAATCATTGGCATTTTCGCAGAGACCAAAAGAACACGAAAGTTTTTATCAATTTCTTTCGTACCTTGTTGGAGAGCTAGTAGAATACGAAATGTTTTAAAAATCAAAATATCTTTGTACCTCGTTGGAGAACCTGTGAAATACAAAAGATTTTATCTTTCTGAAATTTATGGAAAATCCTAATTTTCATATTGAAAAGGGTTTCATTATTAAAATAATTCGTAAAACACCTTGCATATTTTGGTAAGAATTTTACGTATTATTTTAATATCGGGGACATTACATTAATTTTTAAAAAATTCTAATTTTATTATAAATTTTAACAAAATAACCTAAGATTTAGAAATGGACTAAAGTTATGAACTTAACCTTAATGTGTACTTTCGACATAAAATTATCCTAGTAATCACATAAGAATTAGTTCTAATACAAAATTACAAAAATATTGCTAGGGTATATTTTTGACGTAAAAGTATTTTGGTAATTTTAAGGACTTGAAAATGATAATAAAAGTGTGAACCTATCCTAAATATGCACTTTTAGCCTAAAGCATTCCAATGAATACCTAAAAGTTGGCTTGAAAAAATTACTAAAATATTTTTAGGATATATTTTTGACATAAAAGTATCCTGGTTATCTTATAGGGATGGATGGCATCATGAACAAATGAACCTACTTCTACTTTACAACTTCGACCTATAAGTATTTTGATGATTACATAAGACTCGATTTGAGAAAAATTACTAAAATACCTTTAGGGTATATCTTTGATATAAAAATATCTCGATCATCCTAAAAATTTGAAAATGATGAAAAATAACTATTTTACCTAAATGAGGAAATTAAAATATGGCAATTGTCTTAAAATGCAAAAATTGGATTTAAGTCCATAAACTTTTGAAAATAACATTTTGTACCCTAATGGGAAATCGAAAGGATACGAAAAGTTTTGATTATTTCTATACCCCTACGGATGACTATAGGAAAATATTTTAAAACTTTAAAAATGATCATTTTACCCCTGAATGTTAAAGTTTGAGAAATGGTCCCTAAACTTTTTCTAATTTTACACTTAGGTGCCTAAATAGAAAAAAGCCTAAATCATCATAAAATATGATTAATAAAAAATTGGCATGTAAATGATGAAGAATATCCATATGAAGGTTGGTCAAACACCTTTGACCATAATTTTTTTTTGCAAACTATTCTCTAAACTTTGTAAAATTGGAAAATGATCCCTAAAAATGGAAAATGCCTAAAATATGTTCTAAAACACACAAAATTAATTTCCATAAAGCCCATGAAGCTCTTGGCCAAACCCAAAAATTGCTTAAAAAAATTTACACATTTTGCAATTTAGTTCCTAGTTTATTAGTATTATAAAATAACCTAGAAACAAGAAAAACATAAAATTATTACAAAAAATGCACAAAATCATCATCAAAAAGAGCCTACCAAATTCGCCTAAACCAAAAATATCAAACATAAGCATGCTTGGACATAGAAAATCATGAACATAAATAAATATTACTAAACCAAAATAAAAATAAAATAAAATAAAAAATAAAAGTGAATATACAAGTATACTTAATCATATATTAACATCAATATATATATATATAATAAGAAACTACATAAACATCAACATACACGTACAATAAAGTAGGATCTCAACAACAACATATTTTACAAGCAAAAATCAAGAAATAAACTAAAAAAAATAAAAAAAACAACATCAAATATCATAAGTATACACAATCATCATGTTTAGCCTTTCAATATGGATGAAAATCCATTAGCCTTAACATGGTTTGGAATCATAAATGAGGCAGAAAATGAATAAAAATGAAGAAAAACAAAAAAGAGTATGCTTATACCTTAACAAAGCTTAGAAAATTAAAAGTTTTCAAGTTTTTTTTTCTTTTTTTTTTTCAAGCTTTTTCTTTCCCCCCAAAATCTCCATGAAAACAAATCCTCCCTCCTTTTATAAAGGGGAAGGTTCTGCCAAGAGGATAACCAAATCCTCTTAGCCGAAATTCCAAGAGAAAAAAGAAAAAAGGAATTTAATTGATTAATTTTATCATTATTAGCATAAAAAGACGAGACTCATCCAAAAATATTGTTATGATTTCCTAGATAATATCATCTAATTGGTAACTAGAGACTACTAGATTGGTTAGGCAAAGGTCGAAAATCAACTAGATTAGTTTCTATGAAACTAGTAGAAAAATAATTAATAATTAAAATAAAATTAAAATGATGATAATAAAATGAAAAATTAATGATTAATAATCATAAACAAAATTTAGAAATGAAATAATAAAAGACCTGATTGGAACTCCAAAACTCGTAAAATTATGCAAGAAAAATCCTTTCAAACGAAAATTAATATACAAAAAAAAATCAAAACCTGTAAAATTAATTAGATTTACAAAACTTATTTAATATAAATTTAATAAGAATATTTGATTAATTTTAAAAATTATAAACTCAAAAAAATTCTCCTAAAAAAATTCTAGAGAGTAAAAAATTATGTATCTTGGAAACGAAAAAAATTCTAAAAAAATACAAAACACATAAAATAAAATGAATTTTTCAAAACTAGTTTACTAAGGATTAAATAATAATATTTAAAGAATTTTAAAAATTATAAACTTAGAAAATCTCTCCAAAAAATTTACAGAGTTGAGAACTTCGTATTTTAGAATTAGAAAAGTTCTAAAAACAAATGTAAAACTCATAAAATAAAATCATTTTTCAAAAATAATTTAATTTGAATTAAGCAATAATATTTAAAGAATTTTAAAAATTATAAACTAAAAAAAAAACTTCCAAAACTTCGTATCTTGGAAATGCTAAAAAATTTTAAAAAGGAAAACAAAACTTATAAAATAAATTGAATTTTAAAAACTGATTAAATATGAATTAAATAATTATATTTGGAGAATTTTAAAAATTATAAACTCGAAAAAAATTATCGAAAAAATTTATAAAGTAGAAAACTCTGTATCTTGAAATTAAGAAAATTTTGAAAAAAATGTAAAACTCATAAAATAAAATAAATTTTGAAAAAATGATTTAATGATGATTAAATGGAAATAAGAAATTTTGCAGATAAAGGAAAGTTTGTATTTTAATGTTAGGAAAATTTTAAAAAACTACATTGAAATGTCTATAAAGTGAATTAAATGTTCAAAATATTAATTTACAAAATGGTAAAGATGAATATCCGAAATAATTCTTTAACGAAAAAAGTCGCGAGTAAAAAATACTCGCAATATAGTAAGAAATTCAATATAAGTGGCAAAATTGCCAATTTGATACCTCGTGGTAAGAAATATCAATATGAATTTTTTCTTGGATATGTATGATTTTTCGGAGTGCATATTAGCATAAATACTATACTAGTATCAGTAAAAATATATGACAATCAACTTCTTAAATTTAATAAAAAAATTCTAGGAAATGGGAAATTTGACCTTAGTAACATCTGCAAAAATAAATTTCAAAATTTCACAATTATAACGTTAAAAGTTAATTGTTTTACCTTGAAATAGTGGTAATATTGTCATATGCTCCTGCGATTATTTAAGCACAATTAAATAGACTTGAAAACATCTAATTCACCTTGAGGAATTCTCCTTATTGGTTGACTGTTAAATCCTTGGTTTCTGATATTTTTGGATTATTGAAAAAAAAAATTCAAATAAAATTAGGTGTTTGCCCCAACAAATAGAAACTAGAAATAAAGAAGAAAAAAGGGGTTTTTATACAAATATTACAAAATTTTTTTATTTCTGGATTTACGGTGCTTTTCAAATTAATTCCTAAAATATGCTTTTTTTACGTATGCTAAGAACTTGCCATGAGAAGAGGTGAGTTTATTTGTTGAGAACTCGTCATATAGTATGGTGAGTTCTCAACGAAGGACGAAACTAGCATTGAGAACTCGCCATCTTTGAATGGCTAGGAACTCGCCATCTCTTAGGGCGACTTTCGATCCCAAATAGGAAAACAAATTTTAAAATAGTAAAATTAACAAATTGTTATTAATTAAAACTGAAAGCAACAAAAATAATTTCGAAGAAAGAAATGATACTTGTTAGAATTATTAATAAGGAAATTGAAATGATCTATCTACTCTTATTGGTCTGCAAATCGATTCTCCCTCATATATATATTTTTTACGTAAATTATGTATGAATACATAAATTATCATCGTATTAAAAGAAATCTGATTTCTCATGCATCTTTCGCATCTATCAGGTTCTAAGAAATCTGCTAGTTATTAGTCAAATATTATCTGTCATGTTAGAAGGCGAGTTCCTGATAGTTGTCGATGCTACCCATTTATATTGCTCACTTCCTTTGAGCTTGACTTTTTTAATTTGTAGTGTAGGAAAGTAGAGATCGTATCCCACAAGGACCTTTAGAAGTTTAAAACTGATTTTGATAATAGAAAGAAAAGAAATTATGTGATGTAAAATTAGTAGAATCTAATAAAAAGTAAATAGGGATTTGATTTAAAACAAAATAAAAAAACCTTAAAAATAATTTAATAAAAATTAACAATTAAAAGACTTTGGTAGTAAATCGATATTGCTTACTAGTTTATTATCATCAATCATTGAGAACTCTTATGCATTTTTTTAAAGAAATAAATCAGCCCATGGAATCAAACATGTATTAACTTCCTTACTTTTCTTTACTTCCTAATTAACCAAGTTAATCACTATGATTAACCCTTATCATTTAAATACCCTAAAAAAAGCTTTAAAATATAATTAAAAGATAGATTTAAAAACTAGGAAAGTTTAACTGATTCAATCTAACAAAATCAAGAGCTACTTTTATTTAAGAAAGACTTGTATTTTTCATAACTTTTAAAATGAAAACTTGACCATCCTTATTAAAGTTATTTAGCTACTTATGTAAAACTAATCAAACTATTATGTATTTGATTAATTAAACTAGCTTTAGATTAAATATGAGAAAACTACTAGTATGCATCCTACAAGTTAAAATAATATAACCATGACATTTAAATAGAAAAACACAAGATATTTGTTAAAAAAAAAAAGGACTTTGAAAATAACTTCATTTATTTCTCATGATGAATAATACAAAAGCTTTCAAATCTTTTTACTACCAAATAAAAAAACTTAGGCATAGTTTAGAAAACAATGAATACAATAGAGAGAAAGAATAAGAATGAGATGATCAAAATTGTTTAACCCCTCTCTATTTATAAGGAAAGAATTCAACTAAAGCTAGGGATAAAGATAATTACACTAATTTATAAAAATAAAAAATCAATCTTTAATCTTTATCTTGATCTCTTGAGAGGTTATGTGCAATCATCTTTCTGAATGTAGCCATAAAGTTGGATTTGTGGGTTGATTGTCTTTATTTATCGAAGAGATAAATATAATCTAAAATATAATCTTCAAAGGTAATTCCTTCAGTTTTTAAACTCTTAACCCAAGTAGAACTTTATCTTCCAACTTTTCCTAGTGTGATCAAAGTTCTTCAAGATCAGTTCATTAGAATTCAAAACCTATACAAATTCTCTAACTTAGCCAATTTTGCTTCTTTTGTATTTTTCATCCAATTAAATCCTGCAAAATAAAAAAAAATAAATGCTTATGATAATCATAAAAAATAACTAGAAAAGATTAAAATTGAAAAATAATTTATATAAAATTAAGCACTTATCAAATTCCCCCACACTTGGATTTTGCTAGTCCTCTAGCAAACTAGACCTAAACTAATCCTAAATGCAAGTAAACTCTAAATCTTTCCAAACCTTTTAAAAATTCTTACATATAAAAAACAAAGAATATAACAAGAATAAAATTTCTTTCACAAGATTAACACCCGTCTTAGATAAGATATTTTTATGAACAACTCATTATACTTATCTTGGCTATTCTCAACAAATATGCATTCAATATCACACAAGTGTTTAGGCTTAGTATTTCTCTCAAATGCAATCCATGAAAATGCACTACCATATGCTTGCTTGTTCATCTCATTTCCATCACTTATGATACATGCTAACACAAATCAGAAGGTCCTTACATGGTTGTAATAGGGCTAAGGTCTAGGAATGGTAGCAACAAAGAATGGATAAACAAAGGATAATTAAAGACAAAGAAACTAGTAGAGCACAAAGTTGAATAAAAAAATATAACTTTAAAATTTTAAAATTCAAACTGCATACTTAGTTTTAAACATTTTGAATATCGATTTTACTTTTTTTTCTATCTCATGAGAACACCTTTTTTTCTTTTTTTTTTTTTTACTTTGACTTTGTTCTCGATTTTTACTCAATTCTTTGTTTCATGGAGCTTTCAAACATGATTCTATAGCTCATATACCAACAACTTTTTTTTTTAAACTCAAGCCTCACGAATAGGTAGAATAATAGGTAGAATAATTTGTTTTACAGTTTTAGGCTCAAACATCGTTTAAACAAAGAAAAGGTTAACATTAGGATCAAATAGGTTCACTAAGGGATAAATTACAAGGTAGGCTATTTAGGTTCAAGTAGTTTCCATCTTAAGTGCCTTCAT
>JBBYHO010000003.1:23514749-23541356 GCA_038382025.1 Adansonia gregorii | reverse complement strand
TCTTGGTATCGATACTGATCTTTGAAATTTGTTTGTAAAATCATTTTTGATGACTCAAACATATCTCAATGAATTGCTTTAGTACTTTTAAGAATCTTTTTCAATTTAAACAGAAGTGCAAGGCTGTATATTAATTTAGCTTAAGTTTGTTTGTTATATCAAAACCAAATTCAAGGTTAACAGTATTATATCCTTGTCCCAAAATATACTAACCAATTTTTCATCAATTATAAATTTGACTTTTTGATGGAGGGGTACAGCATTGGCATAGTCGATCCAAGGTCGTCCTAATAGACAAATGTAGCAGGGATGATGTCTAATATATGAAACTCGATTTCAAAAAGACATTGGCCAATTTTCAATGTAATTGAAATGGTTCCTTTAATTTTTTTCAATCAAAAGCTTTAACCCTCATTTGACTATGCTTAATTTAATTGGAATCAACTGGCAAATGAGATAAAGTAATTAATGGCATTACATTCAAAGCTGACTTGTTATCAATAAGCACCATAGACAATATGGTCCTATTGCAATGAATGGTTATATGAAGAGCTCTTATAAAAGTAGTTCCTCCCAAGTGGAACTTTATCCTTGCTGAAGTAAGTGAAATTATCGACAACAATATTATTCACTAGGTGGTCTAGCTTATAAACCAAAATATGTTGCAGGACATAAGCTTGATTAAGTACTTATAGCAAAGCACTTCAGTGTGCTTCTGAATTCAGCAATAAAGCTAAAAAAAAGATTTTCGCTGGTTGCTATTTTAATTGCGCCACAATGCTGTTTATCCCTTTGTCTTAGTTTTGACAATAGCTTTTCTCTTTTCTAGGCCATAAACACATCCACTTCAAGTTACTAACTAACCTTGTAATGTCAACCACTACTAAGTGACTCGCCAAAGCTTCTAGAGTTTCCACTCGTGCATTATACCTTCATGGCACCCGTTTGTTATACTTATAAGGAAAAGGTGTTGAAGTTCGAATGATAAACTTTGAAACAATTTTATTTTTGGGAGATGTAAGCCTCAGTTGATTACAATAAATAATAAAGGGGCAATGACACCATAGGGTGGCTGTGATGGCCTTTCATCGGTCATATTAATTGATTTTTTCTTCTCAAACAAAATTTTTATAAAATTTAGTTTCTTATCTATCTATCATCCTTTGAAGTAAAGTTAAAAATTTTGAATAGTTTTGTAAGTTATGCCCATGGGTAGCATGAAATTGACAAAAGTTAAATCTAGAATCTGATTAGCAATCTTTACATTTATGACTCTAACTAAGGATTTAGCCTTTAGTCAAAATCACCCAGACTTCTGTATTAAGGTTTTAAACTTGCAGACATATTTCTTCAATGGTTGTTCTTCTTAAGTAATTAGTGCATTAACTCTATGTTTAGGATGACTAAGTAAAGGATTTATTGCAATATTAGGTCCTAGAGCATTTTCAAATCTAAAAGCAGCTTTTCTGATAAGACTTTGGACCTTTCCCTTAAAAAAATGACAATTTTCAATTGACTAATAACCCATTGTCGCATGTATTCACAGTGAGCATTTGGGTCATACCAATTAAGAAAGTTGCCTTTATATGGTTTGGTAAAAAGCAGAGCCACTAATCGAGCTTCAAGAAGTTTATTAAATATTTCTTTGTAAGAATAAGGTAAAGGCTTGTAACAAGGTCTGGCTTGATTAGATCTTTGGGTTCATTGATTAGGATTATGCCTTATTTGGTTTTAAGGGGCATTTGGGGCAATAGTTTATGGTGTTGATGAAATAAAAGGTTAGTATACATTAAAAGAATAAGTGTTTTGGGATTGTTATCCTTAGCCCCGATAAGAATGGTGCAGGGTTCTTAACGGAATGGTTAGTTGACATAGTTGATAAATGAAAATTTTTCTTTTTTTTATCAAATCTAATCTTTTTATAGTAGAAGATTCACTGATCATAATCTTTTTTACTTTTATAGCAGCTTTAACCACTTCCCTGAAAATGATAAGGTCAAAGAAATTCTTAATTGCATTCCCTACTAGCTTGTCATAGTAGAAAAGACTTACGGTACCTACAAACAACATGGTTGTTTCCTTCTCATAATGAAGGTTACACTCGAAAGCCCACATCTTCCAATCTGTGCATATTCTTTAAAGGATTCTGTGGGCTTTTTCTTCATAGTCTAAACAATTAGCCTCTTTGGTACCTATTTACCCATGTGTTTGTATTGTTGCAAAAATGCATTGGCCAAATTAGACCAACATTAAATTTAATTATGACTCAAATTGTTATGCCAGTTTAATATTGATCATGACAAACTCTTTTGAAAATAATGGACAAAAAGCTTGTCGTCATGTGAATATCTGGCTATTTTTGGAACAAACATCTTAATGTTTACTTGTGGGGAGGCAGTGCCCTTGTGTTTCTCGAATTCTAGCATCTTGAACTATGGTGGAAGAACCAAATTAGTATAAAGCTCATCTTTTTCTAAAGCCTTAAATCTCTTTTCAAGAATTCATTTTTTTTTTTCAATTTTTACTTTGGTTTTGCCTTTGTACTTATATTTTTCTTCTTCATGAAGAATAGAGGTTGTTGATTCTTGTCATGTGGGTGTGGCTTTTGTATTTGGCCCTTGCAATAGAGCATCTGGGTTAATTGCAATGACTGGGGTGGTGTAGCTCCAAGAATATTTTGGATGCTTGTGCTTATGTTTCTTGAGCATTTACCGATGGTGTTTTAGGCTATACCCCTTGGATGTCCCACTAGGAACCTTAGTAGTACCTTTTGGCTATGAATAAGCTATCTCTCTTGCCATAAGTAACTTCATTAATCTTGTGATTTGCTCTTGCATTTCTTCTTATCTTTTAATCATGGCTTCATAAGACTATCGCTGACTGTTTTTTAGTCTTTCTAATCTTACTAGCTAGTCTTTGGCTCTTTTACTTGCTCTAGATCGAGTCTAATAGCAATGGATAGGTGGTTGTTCAATGGATCTCTTTGAGTTTGCAATGTTGAAACCTTTAAAAGGAGAATTCCAAATTTTGTTAAGTTTGTATTTGTTAATGAATGTATGAATATGTATGTAAAAATGTATGATGAATGTAAATATAAATGCAATTATAAGAATGCTTGCTTCATCAAAAGATTCCAAACATATAAATTTTCATTAATGTTGCGAAGGATTACACATTATTGATCATAGGTGGAATACATCTAAGAAAAGTTCAAACTTGGTTACATTGTTGTTGAGCTCGTTCTAAAAATTCAAGTACAATTAGCCTATATTCCCTTATAGGATTAATTTAACTTTTCAAAACTTGGATCTTTTCCACCATATTTCTTACTTCAATAACCGCTGAGTGAATCTGTTTCATGAGATGATCAATGTAAAACTGTCGATCAAAAGAATTAACTTTCCATCTTTCACGTTCATCTTCAACCTGTCATAATTTGTCATCCCTATATACATTCATTTCTTGATAGGCTCAACCCTAAGCATCAATGTCATGGTCTTGCTAGAGTAGTACCTGCCTCATTTCTTTAACAGTCATTGCAAGAATTTCCCTCTCATGAAGTAATCAGAATACTCTTTTTTATTCTCGCCAAAGGCAGTCCTGAGTTGCTTATTTCTTTCTATAGATCTCTTTAGCTGAATATGAGTGTCAATATACACCCTTCACTCTTGTTCAAAAATGGCTGCCCTAGCTTTTCCTTCTAAAGCCCTAGCTTTTTATACTCTCAAGTCTTTACAAAGCTTATGTATTTCTTCATTTATCCTCATAGAGGCTCCATTTAAGCACTCGAATATGTTGACAAGTTTCATTTTTCTTATTTTTTCTCAACTAGTCTCACTTCATCAAATTATACTTCTCTTCCATCTTCTACACATCTTTTTCTTTAACCTCCGTCTTCATTTTTGGATACATAATTTCTTCTTGAATAGTAGGCTTTCAGTGCCCAATCTTTTTCGATCTTTTGTAATTTCTTCTTTTATCAAATCAACTTTAGAAGGCATAATGGGGCTTTAGTGGATGGATACCCAAAGATTGACTCCATCATACTTAGAATAATCAAATTAAAACCTTGGACACTTCTTCAAGCATCTTATCTGGGAGTATTCTGGTCCATATAAGCATGTAAGCCTAACTTATATCTTTCCCTCCAATGTAAGGTAGTCGACTGAAGTAAATTTCTATAACCTTTACCATGATATTCCTAATCTATACTAGCTAAACCAAAAGCCATGGGGATAAATTGTCAAGACCCGTACTATCCTCGAACCAACAATGATGCGTATCTTACAGTGCCTGCAGACTAAACAAAGGTACAAAGAATAGATGACCACACTAATATACAAAAGGTTCTAGTGAAATCTAAGAGGCTTTCCATGTTTATCTTCACAGGCTAAATTCTTCAATGTCTCAACCCATTGATTCCTAGTTCCCGACTTAGGCCATTTCTTCCTAATGAATTCTTGGAGAGGAAATAATGTGAGATATAAGGTTTAACCTTATCAGCACCTTTATGATTCTAGGTCCAAATATATAGTAATAATGGACTCCCAAAAAATCTACCCCAACTTGTTTTCAACATGCATTAAATGCTCAGATCATTTTAGCTAAAATGGTAGGGACTCGGTGCATATTTCTCTGCAATCGGTCAAAAAGATCTATCACAGTCACTTTGACATGTCCAAGTATCCTTAGGAAGAGAACTAAGCTATATATAGCTAAAGCAAATGCATCAAAAGCCTTTTCTCTGTTTGAATGTAGCCTAATAAAATTGTCACGAGATAACACTAGTGTTCCCTTTTTGCTTAATACATTGAAAGGCTGATTTAAGTTCTAGATTAAGAACTTGCTAGGTTGCATTCTTTGCAATGAATGGGTTTCATCTCCAAAAGCCCCAACCCAAGTAAAGATGCAATTTCTTTTATAGTAAGAATTATATCATGTTGATTGAATGAGAAGCACTAATATGAGGGATCCCAAAATTCTATTAAAACATGGACCAACTGTTCATCCATTTGTATTCTAAGCAAGAGAGCAATCTATCCATATTTTTTTCTTTGAACCAAGTCTATTTTGCATTTCCCAACTACCCCAAATCTCAGCCAATTCTAATAAATTATTTTGATAAAGATCCAAGTGTGTGATCATTGGAAATTCTAACATGAAATTTTTTAGTATACAATCCCTATGTTTCTTTGGATTCAACTCGAATTCATCAAACAACTCCTCGAATGTTTTGGAAATAACCATTGCATATACTCGTTCAGCCATGAAGTTTAATGAAAATTGAACTAAGCTGAAATTTTGATCTAAAGTAAGCGTCCTTATATACAGACGAGAAATGCACCAAGAAAGGAAAAAGAATAAATAATTTTTATCCATAGGAAATAGTAAAAATAAATAATAATAAAAATTTAGTAAGGAAAAATAATACAACAATAACTTATCTAAATAAACATAAATAATCAAATAAAAAAGAGAGAAAAGTATATTTATCCCTTCACATGTCCCTAATTTTTGGTGACGTTAAAAATCAAGTATGGTTTTAACTGGAAGGTCAATAAGGTTCACTATATGAGGTTTAGGTCAGATCTTTAAATCAGTTTTCAAATTTCTCCTTGAACTCCAAATGGACTAATGAGGTACTCTATCCTTACCTAGCATAGGTTTATGTCAGAAAGGGTTAAATTCAAGTGGGAGTATCTTTCATGCCCGTAATGAGGCTAACACCTCAAACAAGTGTAGGAATTTACACCAAGTAGGCTACTAGCCTAGACAGAGGCAAATACCTCAAAAGGCAGAGCCACTTCACTTGCACTTAAAATATTAGGTACCTATGCCTCCTCTAGATGCTTGGAGGAGAATCTAATGCATATGTATGTGCACAATGTGTGCAAAGGAACAACTTACCTTTTATGAATTGACTCTTTTAGAAATTAAAAAAGATCCTATCCTAAATGACCCATAAAAATAATGCCGTAAAGGAAACAAAAAGGGTTACTAAAAAATATGAACCATATATACCTAAATTTCTATATAAATAATAAAAACTTTTAAAATATCGAGAATTATAGTTAAATACCAGTTGAAACCAAATTAATCAAAATTTAGTTAATATGTAATTAATTTTATGCCTGACTTTCTAACCTATCCCCAATGGATTCAGCAAACTATCACAACATGGCCCAGATATGAAACTTGACGAGCCTAACTTAAAATGGAGGATGTACCCCTTGTTCCTACATATATCTATCTTTCATTATTTTTATTTTATTTTAGGGGCCCTATCATTATTATTTTCCTTATTATTCTTTTTTCTTGTCTAGGGACCAATTGTTGAGATAAATTGCTCTCTCAAGTTAACCTCAATAGTCATTACAAAATGACTATTTTAGAGTCGCCACCAATCTATTTTACTATATGAGATTGGTCACCTATCAAAGTTCGCATTTTGCAGGTTACGAAACCCTTAAGAACAAACTCTTAGATCTATGAGAATACTAGAGATCGCATGAAGAGCTTGAGGAGTAAGTTATAATCATGAGTAAGGATTGACCTTCTCATGATGCCCGAAAATTGGTACCATATTAATCATATGTTAATTTAAATTTTGATTTTTATTTGGTTTCAATATTTAATATTTAATTATAATTCCTATTTATAATATTTTATTAAACAAATTTATTATTTTGTGTGACAAAATCGAGTTTTTAATATCTTTAAAAATCAATATATTTTTTGCACCCTTTCAAAAAATCGAAGAACGTGAAAGTTTTTATCATTCTCTTTCATACCTAGTTGGATAGCTAGTGGAATACGAAAGGTTTTGAAAATCAAAATATCTTTTGTACCCCACGAAAAAGCCAGGGAAATTCAAAAGGTTTTACTTTTACAAAAAATGAAAAATCTTCACTTTCTTTTTGAAAAAGGATATCTTGCTAGTAAAATAATCCATAAAATTCCTCTCATATGTTGGAAGAAATTTTATGTATTATTTTAACTAAGAGAAATTGCCTTAATTTTTTAAAAATTTTTTATTTATTAAAAATATTAATGGAATATCCTAAGACCCAAAAATAATCTAAAATGACAAATCTTCTCCTTTTGTGTACTTGACATGAAAGTATCCTAGTAATCATATAGAACTTGGTTCTAATGCAAAATTATGAAAATATCCTTGAGTTATACTTTTGATATGAAAGTATCTTAGTAACCTTAAAAGACTTGAAAATATCATAAAAGGACAAACCTAACCTAAATATACACATTTTGCATAAAAGCATCTTGATGACTATATCATACTAGATTCTAACAAAAATTACCAAAAAGCCCTTAGGACATACCTTCGACATGAAAGTATCCCAGTACCCTAATGAACACTAATATGATAAGAAATAATTATTTTACCCTAAATGGGGTAGTTAAAATATGAAAATTGACTTGAAATATAAAAATTACAATGAAGCCTCTTAACCTTTTAAAATTACATTTCGTACTTTAACAGAAAGCCGAAAAGGATACAAAATGTTTTAATAATTTTGCTACCCCTTCAGAAGATTGAAGGAATGTTGGAAATATTTCAAATGACAAAAACAGTCCATTTTGCGCATAAAATTCAAAGATTTGCTAGATGTCCCTAAATTTTTCTAATTTTACAATTTGATCCTTTTATGAAAAACACCACAAAACATCATCAGACATGAAAATTAACATTAAAACATGGTAGACATACTCATGATGATTCAGCCAAGCATCCTTGGCCTTGAAACAAAATTTTTACTTTTTACAAACTAGTCCCTAAACTTTGTAAAAATTGAAAATAGGTCCCTAAAATGTGAAAAATGCTCAAAACATGTTTAAAAATGTATGAAACACTTCTCCTATTTTACTAGCGACTTTCAACTATGGAAGAATGGCCCTAAAAAATTTAAACTTTTTAAAATTAGTCCCTAGATTTCTTAATATTACAAAATAATCTAAAAAAAGAAATCATCACAAAATTAAGCATAAAAACATCATCAAAGATTCCTATTAGATTCGTCCAAGGTGAAAAACAAACATACATCAATATTTTCCAACTCAACACGATGAAAATAAACAAGAATAAATGTCATCAAATTTAAATACAAAGAAAAAAACATAAAAAAAAGTATATAAATATATTTATCAACACATTAACATGAAAATAATAAGAAAAACAATATAAACATAAACATATATATGACAAAATTAATATCACATTAACAACAACACTTCATAAAAAATCAGGCCATAATTAAAAAAATAAATATAACAACAAATATAAGAAATTGTTCATAGTCACCATGTTTAGCCCTTCAACATGGATGAAAATCCATGAGTTTTAATATGATTTTGACTCATAAATAGGAAGAGAAATGAATTAAATCAATAAAACTAAAGAAATTAAGTGTTTATACCTTAAAAAAGCTTGGAAAACTAAGTAAATTTATTTGTTTAGTGTTTTTCTTCTAAAATAGCCAAAGCTCCATTTAAGACCAAACTTCCCTTATTTATAAGGGATGGACTCGACCAAGGGCTAAAGTAGAGGCCCTCAACCGAAAGCCTTCTAGGCTTTTTTTTTAAATTCATTTTATTTTTATCTTTTTGTAATTATTACTTTTAATTTGATTTGATATTTAAATTAATTAAATTTCTTATTTGTGGCTTGTGTCATCCATGGCATCACCAAACTTTAGAGGAATTTTGAGAGATATTTGTATAATATTTAAAATTATATCATAAAAATTAATTACCAAGATTAAATTATAAAAATAAAAAATTATGTATTTGAAATTAATTTTCATATGATAAATTTAATGAAATGCAATAATCAAATCAATTTTAATATTCAAGAAAAAAAACATTAAAACTCCAAACTCTTAAAATTTTATGAAAAAAAACCATTACTAGGGAATATTACTATATGTGAAAAAATGCTGAAGTCATCAAATAAATTGAATTTTCAAAAAATAAATTAATATGAATTTAACAAGAATATTTGAAGAATTTTACAAATTATAAACTCAAAAAATCTTACTGAAAAAATTTATGGAGTAGAAAACTCCTTATCTTAGAAAAAATTTCTAAAAAAAATGAAAACTCATAAAAGAAATTAAATTTTTAAAAACTTATTTAATATGAGTTTAACAATAATATTTGAAGAATCTTGAAAATTATATACTCAAAAAAATCCTACCGAAAAAATTTACAAAGTAAAAAACTCCGTATCTTAGAAAGAAAAAAATTTCAAAAACATATTCAAATTTTATAAAAATGGATTTTATTTAATACATTAATCAAAATATTAATTTATAAAAATAATAAAATGAAATCTTAAAATCTGAAAGAATTTTTATTGAGAAAAATTTCACAAGCATGACACTTATAGTATTATGAAAAATTCAAATTTAAGTTACAAAATTGACAACTTTGATACCTTATGGTAAAAAATATCATATAAATTTTTTTTGAATATTTTTTATTTTTTAGAGTGTGTTTTAGAATAAATACCACTACGTCTCAGTAAAAATATATGATGGTCTATTTTTCAAATTTTACAAGAAATTCTTTAAAAATTCCTAAAAATTAAAAATTTAATAGTGGTGTTATTCACAAAAATGGATTTCGAAGATTTGACAAGAAAATATTCGAAAGCAATTTTCTCTTAAATATCTGTACTTTTTATCCGAAATTAGGAATTAAAATTGCACTTTTTTCATCATACAAACATGCGGCCATTTATGTATGACTGAAAAGGTCTTGAAAATGTCTATTTCATCCAGGGGAGGTTGCCCTTAACCAAGATGGCCGCTAAGCTCTCAATCTCAGATATTTAAGACTGTTGAAAAAGAGAGCTAGACGAAATTAGGTGTTTACAACCATGATGTTAAAAATGCAATTATTTGGAAAGTGTTTCAAATTATAAAGGATTGCATGTTTATACCCTAAAGGTCATAAACAAACTCTTTTATTTAGGGATCATTAGCTTGCAAGCTAATAGTAGATTCCTAAAAGTTGTTAAAATAACAATTAAGCCATATGATTGGAATTTCGGTCTCGTGATGATCCTAATAATTAATGACTTTGATAATGAGATTATCATGAAGATAATCAAAACATATTCTTATAATAGTACTAAAGCTATGTCTAAGTTAAGACAACAATTGCTAATCAAAAGAGTTCAACATTAGATGCATTAGCTATTGGCTTGTGCAAGTGGAAAATATTAGTGTATGCCCTAAAGCCAATCAGATTGGATGAGGCATATAATAGTTAATAATGTAAACGAATCACTTTAATTGGTGATTTAAGGGTTTCCTTCATGTTAGTAGTGTGATTAACAATCATGCAAATATTAATTGGATGAAGCATATGAAACACAACGGCCTTGTAAACTTAATAATGAGTTATAACAACAGGTCTTTATGCATCAAAGCTATGCTTCTAAAAATGTTCGTAGTCATTATATTATCAAGACAGGGCATTGACAATGCATAAAGACTAGCATATGCTAAGCCTCTATGCATTTGATGCTTGCAACTCTTTGATCTCATAGAAGTTAAAGTATAGAGATACCTAGGGATAGCTATAGGTCCTTGTTTTATGGAAACAAGTTCACTAAACATGGCATATATGAGAACTTTATTTGGTATAAGTCACTCAAGTGTCTATGGAATATGTTTTCTTGTGCAAGTCGTGTGTCTTAGTCCTCAAACTTGCCATGTCATCTCGTATGAGAAGTTTCATACTTCGATTTATCTAAAATGGGTCCGCAATAGATGGATGCTTAAGGTAGGATAAGTTGGGTATGACGTGAATCATATGGTGGGTGAATGAGTAATCCAGAGAGGATTCAATACTTTGAGTAAAATTAGAGACATATCTCATATGTTTTTGGCTTTCATTAACTTGATAAAGTCATTGGCCAATGCATGATGGATTTAGGAGAAATTGTTTCTCTAAATTCATAAAGTCAATCAAAACTGCAAGAACTAAAATGGATTAATATTGAGTAGATACTGTATTATGCTTATGGTCTTTTTGTGATATCTGGTGAAAGGATCAAAGGACACTAAAAGGTTAGTCACGAAAAGGTTTTTTCAAAGGTCATATTGACTCTTTATGCATACCGAATGGCCACGATGCCTTGTTAGAGGCTAATCGTAGGCTATAAAGGTAAATACACTTAATTGGGTAATTATGTTTATTGCCATTCGATGGAGGCCTACTGGTTCATACACGATAGATGATCTATTGGATTAAAACTAGAATTTAATTAAGTATCACTTAATTAAATAAAAAGTGGACTGAAGAAAACTTAATTGAATAAGTTCAATTAAGAATAATTTAAGACATAAATTAGATTATGAAATCTAATTAAAGATGTCTTAATATGGAAATAAAGATAAGAATGTCTTATTAAGATAATGTCTATTTATGATATGGTTTAGGGTTATTATTAAATAATGCCAAATAATTGAATTTGGAAAATAAGATAATTATTTGATTAATATTTAATTAATTATTTAATATTATTTACATGAAGTATAAATTGTTTTATTTGGGTTAGAAAAATTAATTATAAATCAAATTATCTAATATATAATTAAAAGGATTGGGCTAAAAGCTCTAATTATCAAGTCAAGCGAATTTAAGAGTGAATTGCCCCAGTTAGGCTTGCCAATGGGCTAGGAGCATAGAATAGCTATCCTTCATTTGCTACTGGGCCAAAATATTAATAAGTTAATACTAGAGTAGTTTTAGACAAACTAATTAAAATAGTTTTAATTGGGGTTTAAAACACTGTCAAAGTGGTGCCAACCTTAAGGATGGGTGAGACTGACCTATTAGTCAAGCTAACCTAGTCCATGACATATTTAAATATGATGTTAAAGGTTTTTGGCTGATAAAAAGGATCAAGAAAACCCTAAACGTAGACCAAGATTTCCCTAATAGGTTTGGCACAACACCTATGCTTCCCTAAGCTTGGTTTGCATTTTCATTGTTTGTTCTTGACACAACAAAATATAAAAATAGTGTTCTAGTATTGAGAGATAAGTGTCTGACAAAAGTTGTGAAATTGGCCAAATCCCAAAATTCCCATTTTTATAAGCCTTCTTTGTGTCAATTAGTATTCCAGGTGACCTCAAAGTATTTTTTTTTATCACAATGAAAGATGGAAAATTAGTTCTCCATCTTAAAGAAATCAACCAAAATCGAGAATTATGATTTTTGGATTCGTTTATTAGCATTTGCGAAAAACAGTTATTGCTTGCGAAGTTACTTCTCTTTCTCTTTGGTACGATAGGTAAAGGAATTATTCTCGGATCACATCGGATCTATACCTATTAATGAGATACCTTTTATTTAAGGCTTGAGAAGCCTTCTGGATAGCACTAAAGAACCACCAGACCTCATGAAGGCTCCAACAGGTACCTATGTGAATTACCATTAGAGGTAGAACACTTGGATTGCTTTTGGCCTCAAGAAGAGATTGTAGCAATCAATCCATGGTACATTCATCCAGGGATCAACACACTTGGAGTTATAAGGTTGTAAGCATGTATGATTTCTAACAGTTCTATGATTTTAAATTGCAGTCCGATCACCTGCATATCTCTTCCTAAGATCCTAAGAAAATCCATATGTTTCTTTGTTTAATTTTATTATGTAACTTTAATTCTGATTAAATATCTATGCTTATATTGATATGCATGTGCCCAATATTTCCTTCAAACAAAGGTTAGAGGTGATAACAAAAACCACAAATAAATCTAGTGGCATGGGTCAGAATATATCAAAAGCAACTAATGGTTGCACAGATCAAATATCACAAAAACCACTACTCTAAACTGGTAGCATGGTTCGACATCAATTTTCAATCCTAAAGTATATATCAACATGGCCAACAACTCAGCCTTATTTGCAAGGTCCGAACATAGTGTATCAAGAGAGCATTTAAAACACAAAAAATTATATTATCAATAATATATTATGCTTACAATTTTTTGTATTTAGAAACAAAGCACACTTTATACACAAAATGCATTTCATGAACATACTTTTTGCATATAAATCATATAGTAAAAATTTATAGTGAATATATACATATAAATAGCACAAATTATTTTGCGTTGTCAATTCAAAAGAACTAAAGCTTTTATGCTTAACTCGACCTGCTAAAACATGGGACAAAATACTATATATTGCATATATAATATAAGCATATTCAAGGCTGTTTTTTCGAGAATTAAAAATTAGAGAAACATCAATTCACTTACCTAACTACTAAACTAACCCTTAAATAGCAAATCACACAAATATTTTAATTGCCTAAAAATTGAAAAGTTAGAATTTAACAAATATATATATATATATACTTAACAAGGTACAACATTTTGTTTCTCATCTGTAGGTTGTGTGGTAATCTTCCTAGCAAATCAAAAATATTTGCTAGTGTTTCTTTTTAATATTAAGAAATAGAAAATAGAAAAGTAGAAGTTAAAAAATACAAAATTAGTATCAAATTTGATTTTTGATGCATATATGATTACAACTAAAATAAATTTTTTATTTATAAGTTTATATACAAACAAATAGACTTTTCACAAAGCTAAGCAAAAAAAGAAAAGATAATTTCATATATATATATATATATATATTTAAATATGAAAATTCACTAAAATTAGTAAAACTGAAATTAATATAATTTTTAACTAAATATATTTATTTTGGTTGAAAATAATTTTAAAATAATTAAAAATGAAAATTTTAAAAATTTTATAATCAAAGATCAATTGCATCACTTAAAAACCATTGAAACTCCAAATCTCGTGCAAATTTTGTTAACTTTCAAAAAAACATAAATTCAAAATGGGAATGTAATAATATAGAATAGGATTTTGTTTCGACAGAAACGATTTCTTATAGCCTAAGTTTTGGGAGTGAAAACTTTAAAATAACAACAAACTGCCTAAAATGTATATTTATGAGCTTTTTGGTTTTCAATTTCATTTTACTTGGAGCTTTGGTTCTTTTAAAAATACGTCTTCTTAAGATATATATATATATATATATACACACACCATTAGAAAAGATCACATTTGATACTGGCCATACATACTGTTAAAACGTTCTCGAAGAGAACTTTATATGTTTACCCATAATGTTGTTGGAAAATCACTAAAAATTTACCAAAATTTTTAGAAAACCAACATAGTTCAAAATAAAAGTTTGGGTTTTGTGCCAAATGATCTAAAACATAAAATTTTAAAGGAATTTAAGCAAAATTTTACCTTAATCAGTATTTTCATAATTCTTTGCCTATTCTTCTGTTCCCCTATGGTTAGTCTCTCCCAATTCTTTGTCTGCCAAAATGATAACGTAAAGAATGTAACCCCTCATTGTTATTAGGTTAGTTAAACAATACGAACATTCTTATTGGGTCTGTATGAAAATTTGTAAATGGGCTAGACGTGTAAAAAAAAACTACCATTTTTACAGACATTGAATGCTTCCCTCTTTATAAGGAGTCTAGTCGTTAGCTCTCAAAAAGGTGAGGACAGTTGTTTTTCATACTTTTTTCTTAAACTCTCAAGTCGCTTCTTACTTAGTACGATTACTTAGCTTAAGCTAACAGAGAAGAACTTACCAATTAGAGAGAAGAAAAGAAACAAAATGGAGAAAATAGAATTTGTATGCTGTCCATTTGGCTCAGCACGTCTTTGTCAAAAATTACTAATCACCACATTAACAGCTTCCTGTTCATAATTTCCTTAGGTCACCTCTTCTTTTTTTCCTAAGGGCAGAGTAGAATAATCCTTTTGCTGAAATTCTGACCAAAAGCAACATTTCACCTTTTTCAATATTATATTAGTAGTTCCATCCTCTTTGTAGCATCATTTTCAGGTTCATATTCTGCTATATATATATATATATATTGATTAATTTCCATTTTGTTAAAGGATCAGTGGGTATGAGTGCCATTTGCTACATCATTATAATTAAATTAGTGGGATTCATGGATTTGTAGCCCATAATTATCTTATTTAAGCTACCTTAAAAAGATTTGTCAAAAAGAAACAGCTACCTTAAAGGATAAGAAATACAAAATTCTAACTTTGCGGATTTAAGCAGAAATTCTGCATGAGAATCAGAATTAGAATGCCGAATCCCTTTAAAATTCTGACTTAATACTTGGAAGAACTATTTGCATCATCATTATAGAAGAATTATGGGGAGCTTGATGTAGATATCAACCCCCTTAAAATGTCTCGTTTGGCAATGGAAGAACCCGAAATATTTGCAAAATGTGGGAGAAGAGCTTTAAGGTTCACCATAATTTGAGTTTGTGCTACTAGCTAGTATTTACCCCAAAATAAAAAAGTGTTATAAGAGTTGAGTTTACTATAGGGTTAAATATAAAATTGGTACATATAGTTTATCCCAATTCTCAGTTTACTACCCAAAGAACTTTTTTTTTTTAAATAGATACTTGAAGTTTCATTTCGTTAAGTATGTTAGTATTTGACACTATTATCGTTGTCAACCAACTAGCATGGTGGTCAATAACCAAAGAGACATTATCACATAGTAAAAATGCCATGTCATCATTGCCATATCATCATTAAAATTTCAAACAAATAAAAAATAATGAAAATTTTATGTTAACGTAGCAAATGATGAGGTGGTATTTTTATCATGTGCCAATGTCTCATTCATTATTTGATTGTCACGTCAGTTGTTGACTAATAGTAATACTGTTAGATATCAACATGCTTGACGGAATGAAATTTCATGAACCAAGTTGATAAAAAAAATTTTAAGTACCAAAGTGAGAATCCGAGTAAACTATAAGGACCAAATCATTATTTAACCTTTTACAATACTTGTTTGGAAATAGGTATAACCGAGGATTTGGTTGTGTGATGTTTGCTTTTCTGGATGCTAAAAGATTAATCTTCTATGACGTTAGCCGAACCTCACAAAAGGAGGTTAGGGAATTTTCTCATGAAAAATCAATAGAGTAAGATAAAGTCAGGGTCATATCATTTTAAGTGGTTTTGAGTTGTTGAATCATCTTAGCGACGATTTTGTCAGCTTTGGACTCCAAAATTCCCAAAGACATGGTCTCCTTTAGATGTGGATAAATATGAAGCTTGTAAGTTCAGTGTCAGTGTCATGGTCCACCCCGTGGATCTTTTCCTGTTTTAACTGAAAAGATTTTTGGAATTGACATTCTGTTAATGCTAAATGATTAGCCAGATTGAGCAGAATGTTCCTCCTCTTGAAAGTTGAAACTGAAGCGTGTTTTACATCAAATTTAATTCTTTATGCAATTTCAGTTCTTCCAAATAATTTATTGTCTGTCAAAACAACTGCTTAATTTGTTTGATTTCAGAGAATGAGAATCTATCCATCTACTTCTGCACCTTCGCCAGAGACTCCATCTACTTATTTCTGTTAGTAGCTACTAGTTTCCAGGCTAAGAATGCAACTGAGAAGTAAGAGTTCGTAAAATTTTTTTCACCCCAAACATTACATGCATGCTCTCGTTTTGGGTGTGCCCTTGCTTATGCTCCATAATCACTGATAAGTTTCAATAAATTTGTTTGGCTTGAATGGACTTCAGGTACCTCGAATGTTATGTGAATTACCTTTTCTGTTTTTTTATTTCGTCTGCTAAACTTGTCTGTTTTTCAGTAAGGCCTTGGCAAAAGATGATTGATTGATTGATTATATTTGGAAAATATGTTTCACTGAACACATCTTTGATGCACTTAAACACACCTTAATCATCATGAAATCGTTAAAAGGAAAGAAAATAATAAGGAAAATGTAACATAATATAAATAAAATCTTAAACCACTGCATAAATAACAAGAAAATTAATCGGTAGATTGGCAAAATGCAAACTACGATTTCAATCAACTGTGTACCACAATGCAAGACTGCATATTAATTATACAATCTCTCTCAATTATTCAAGACAGTTACCCAAACTTGCAGCACTAAAGCAAAACGAACATGAACAACTTCTAATAGCTCGTTTTTCTTATATAATAATGGTTGGTCCATTATGGACATCTCATATACTTTTGTGCAAGGGTACTCCAGTTCTGTAGTTATATTATTGGAAACACCAGCGGTCTAGTAATGGGTTTAAGCTACGTATGTTAGATGATACTACACAGTGCTGATATCGACCCGGCTTCTGTGCAGCTGAAAGGCAGGGGTGATCCAGCTTCCACAACTGCATTGGATGCCTGACCAATTGAAATAACCCAAGCGAGCTTGGCAGTGAGCACACGACAACTTCCCCTCTATTGCACCTTCTTCAACTGTGTGACATGGAAAATCATCAATAGAGAAATTAAATTGCCTAAAGTTTCACATAACTAATGCTTCAATTTGCAATGAAGTAGCTAGCGACCTAATTAGATAATTTTGACCTAACAGAAGTATGGTCAATATTAAGTATGCGCAAGCAAAATAACCAAAAGTCTACCCCCAAAATATGAGCAATGACATGATTCAATTTATAGGGAAAATAAAAAAGTATATCATGTTAAATTTTCCCATATAAAAATGTGAACAACACTATTGAGAAAAGGGATATATTAGGTTCTGTTCTTGGGTTTATCTTCTAAAATAGATCAAACATAACTTGGGGACAAATATGAATCTATGGAAAATAAGAATATTTCTAAAATGTTAAGTTTAATACTCTAGGAAATGTTTTCTCACCCGCTGTCATCCACCGCAAGGGTTCAACAAATACTGATGAACACTCAATTTGAGCAGACCTGTTGAAAGGGTTACCACTTTTCCGTTTGTGCCACTCAAAAGATGTGTCACCCTCGCCTGGAATATGATCAACAACATTCTCCTCCAATGCCACAACTCTTCGGCATTTCTTACAGCGGTATGCAGTACAGTTAATACCTGCATTTGGAGATGCCTCTACAACAGAGGAACTTTCAGTAGGCAAGCCAGGATCAGCACCTAATTTAGAACTGTCTATCTTTTCTCCACGGTTATAGCAATCACCTGAAAGCATAATACAGAGAAGACCGATCTCAAAGATGTTACTCGTTAAAGAGGAATTTCCATTTGCTTGGCAGTCAATTCCTGAGAAGGATTATTATCCTATACACCAGTGATGAAGTTTATAACTCAACAAATGAGGTTAAATGGTTGCTATATGCCCATTTAATTAATTAATTTTTTATTTTGATAGATATATCCTAATGAGACGTGTCAACTTTTTAATTCTGCTTGTGGAGTTTAAAAATTCTAACACCATTGTATGCGATAATTTTTCCTTAAATTAATACTAGTGCAAGCAGGAAAAATCTTAAAGGTTACTAGATTGGTGACACCTTGGTTAAGAATAAGAAATGGATAGCTATTTAAAAACAGGTATGTTTTTTTTGAGGTGCAAGTAAAATAAAAAACTAAAAATAAAAGGGACTCAAACTCTCATTTATGATAAGAGTCAAGGACAAATCAATCCTTATGGTTAAATATTTCCAAACAACTTTACTACATGTTTATGTAAATTTACAGACTGAGTAGGTGTCACTTGATTCTTAACACCAACCTCATTCTGTTCCATTATATAATAGAATAGATTCATTCTAGAGACTTGAAATAGAACGCTAGATACTAAATCATAAAGGGTATAACACTTATGCTTTGCTGGGTAGGATGGAAAAATGGAAAACAAAATCAAGAGAAAGGTAGAAACATATTTTTTTTCTTTCCATTAATGTGCTTGGTCGGAAAGATTAAAAAGTATATAGAATAAATAATTTCATTTCCACCCATTGCTTCGTAGAGTTGAAAAATGGGAGAAAAGAGAATGAAAATTATATTATTTTACCATCAAAACATTTGCAAATTAAGATAAAAAAAATAAAATCTAAAAAAGGGATGGTCAATCTTGTAAATATGCACACTGAGGGTAGTTTGGTAGAGTGAAAAAGTAAAAGGATGGAAAGAGGATAGTGAAAAAGCTGAAAAAAGGTAAATTTTGAGTATAGAAGGAAAGCGAGGATAGAAAAAAGGAAAGATGGCAATTTTTCACCCTAATGCTTACAAATCATTCCAAATTGGAATTATAAGAGAATATGAGAGAGATGTGAGTTAAATGTGCATACTTACAAGATTATCTATTATTTTATAATTGTACATATTTACAAGACAATCTATAATTTTTTATATTTTATCTTTTTATCTTAATTTACAAAGGGTATAATGATAAAATAATATAATTTTTATTTTCTTGCCTTTCATTTTTCAACTCTGACGAGCAATGGGTGTAAAGAAAATTACTTTTATTTTCGACTATTCTATCTTTCCTATCAAGTACAACAATCGGCAAAAAAAAAAAAAAACTATGTTTTCTATTTTTTCACTTCCCCTTCAATTTGTAGGAAAATGAGGGAGAGGAATGCTTAGAGAGGAAGATGATTTCTTATGTTGAATTGGATTGATTGATTTCATTCAACATTAAAGAAGCATATATAGGTGCATTAGGTGACTTGTTACATGAACTCTATTAAAGACGCATGCATGTACCATAATTAATCCCGTACATGAATTACACTTAATTGTTGCATTTCCCAATCCATGCACATGCATATCCAATGAAATTCTACACCTAGAACAACTAAAGGGATAAACCATATCCAATGAACCATGAACTTAGACATTCTAGAAATATTAAATTATTATTTTCAACACTACTCCCTAATTTGATATTTTTACTACTCTAAGAGAAGTACACAATCTTCAAAAACCTTCAAACTTAAGAGGCTTTGTAAAGATATCTGCAACTTGATCTTGAGTTTTCACATACTTGAGCCCCACGTCCTTTCTCACAATGAATTCTCTAATGAAATGATACCTTATGTCATACATAAATCAAATACCAGGTTCTTTGCAAGAGCTTAGGCGGACTTGTTATCAATGCAAATTTTGTAGTTTCCTTTCGAGGCAAGTGAAGCTCCTTCAACATCTTCTAAGCAAAAGAGCATGAGAGGTGCATGAAGTTGCTGCCGCATATTCGGATAAATTACTATTTTCAACACAATTTTCCATTTTTTCAATTTTCTTTCCACCCTACCAAGCAAAGACTTTGCTCACATCTCTCCCATAATCTTTGACCTATTTCTTTCAGTGTATTAGGGTGGAAAATAATTATCTTTTTTTTTTTTCGCTCCCACTTTTCCCTCCTACACACTCAAAAATCAATTTCTTGCCACTTTTATATCCTCCTCTTTCCATCTTCCACTTTTCCACTCTACCACGCACACCCTTAATGCTAACTTTTGCCAGCACAAAAGAATTTCATATGACATGAGCTAAACATTGATAATTTCATTCAAAACTGTTTTCAGTAACGCTTTAGGTCTATTCCATAGATGATAGATCTAGATCTTAGGGCACTAATATATAGACTAAAAGGAATTCTGTGATTCATCCTACCTAGACTTGAAGAGAAGATAAACAAAGTGTTGGGAATAGAATCATGGATATACCAAAGCTATTTAACCAAAAAAAAACATAATAAAAAATTTGACAACCAAAAAAAGCACCAAACACCATTATTCAAGTGCTTATGCTTACAGATAATAACAGGTTAAAATTATTAAACTAAATGATTGAAATTTAGAATAAACTGATCAGTCTCAACCAATATGCGGATTCTTATAACTGTGAATATTGTGGACAACAAGAACTTCAGAAAAATCTTCAATTGTAACATGGACTATTCTCTTACATGAGCAGAATCTGAGAAGATAAACTGGACACATCACTATCTTACCATCTCCTACATGCCTCATCATGGACTGCTTATATATATATATATATATATATATATTCACGTTAGTTTATCACCACTATTAACATACTTTAGTGAACATAATGAAGGTTGTTACTAACCAAAACGTCCACTGCTACAATGGTACTAAAGATTATGACAATCAGTAGATTATCAAATGGTTGAGGGGGCAAGCTTTGGCTCTTCAAGATAGAAAAGTATAATCTTCTTTCTGGTCTTGAGCTAGGAAAAAACTTGAAGCCTCATTCCTCTTCCCCCACTCCCCCATTTTCTTTTGGATGAATGGATTGATTAGTTTATAGATAGCTTGATAAATTGACCAATAACATGCTAGTTCAATTGAATTTAATATGGTTCAAATTAAACTTGACCATACTTGCCTGACCAAAAATATGGAACTCAAAAGCAACAATGAAAAAAAAAAAAAAAAAGAAGAGAAAGATTGCCCTGTTCAAGTCAAATTTTCATTTAAAAAATCAATCAAGGAAAACAAAGGCAGTTTAAGGGAAACACTAACATAGCACCAATGAAGGAGACCCAAGAATTCTTAAGGTATGCTTAGGACCTAGCATGGTTGACTCTTTTATTTTTAAAGAATGAAGGAAATTAGACGAAAAAACTTTTGTCCAAAGGATTGAGGGAAGATCAAGGCAAAGTTTGAATGATAGAAAGGAATGATAAAATGTAATGTTACGTTATGTCAACAAAAATTGATTGTGTCCATTATCAAACCCCATCCTTTCTTCCTTGTCCAATGTTGCATGTCAAGCATCAAATGAACCATTGGCAATTGAAAAAACGAAACTTAAGCCCAGCAAGTTGCCAAGCTTTTGACAATTAGCCTCTCCATGCCATTTTTTAAGACTTATTTAGTTGCGAAAGTAAAAAGACAATAATGAATACGGTAAAAAGACATTTTACAAATTTCCACACCATGAGTATTCATTGTGTCATATAGAGGGATATAAAAGTAAAGTAGCAAATAGATGCATTGTATTTCGGCCAAAAATATAAGTACATTTCAGTGGACAAAAAAAATTGAGACAAAGAAAAAAAGGAAGACCAAAGGGAATGGTGAACTTTTGTTTAGATGTCGCACATCTCATTAGCTTATACCTTAAGAACTGGAAAGGAACACATTTATATGCATTTGCAAAGAGCATTCCTGGTTTGTAAGAGTTAACGTGAATCTAACCTAAATGTTTTGATAAAGGATGAACTGACCGGCAAGGAGCTTGCCAAGTCAATTTTAAGCATAACAGACCCACTTATGAACCATTTAGAGGGGAAACAAAGGTACAGAAATGGTTGTTGAACCCATTCTAGGAAAGCAAACATTTCTCAGACCTGCAAACATTTATGTCATTGTTGGCATATTCTTTCCTAAGTTAGCAGGACAAAGGAAGAAATTTAACCATGATCCAACATTACAAACCATTTAGAAGAACAAATTAGCAAAAAAGATTGCTCAGCCAATTTTAGGGGAGTACACTTTTCTTCGATCTGCAAACATCCACGTCACTGCCAGCATATTGTTTCCTAAATTAAAAAACTTTTCGCCATTCATTCCTCGCTTAACGTAATTGATTTAATTTTATCTCCTGGAACCTTCAAACAGACAGCTAACTTCATTCAGATAAGAATCCAACCACCATGGCACCTAATTCTATTCTTCAATCACCTATTCCATGTCCTCTGTATAACCTTCAAGTAGAGTCCAAAATAAGAAATAATGTGCAATCTAAGTTTTCTGCCCTCTGACTACTAGATCTGATTTTTGTTCTTTTCTTTTGAAACTCATGTACCTACTCCCATGATTATTTTTCAAGCTTCCCACATTCTAATAGAGAAAGTACATGGTTTCCTAAAAGAAACGCAAACCTTAGATTCCTCATGACCTTTGTAATATCCCACATATCACTGAATCACTCAACTATATAGCACATAGTAGTTCAGAAGCTGAAGCTTTTGAAAGAATGTAATACTGCTTCCTTAAGAGGTAGGACATTTTACTTCCACATTTTATGATATTTCTGTGTCCTGTACTATCGAAAATGCTTTAACACACACTTCAAGGGTCATTAACTCATTATTCTGATGAGTAATGCCTTAAATTGCATAGACGGCCACAGTCGAGACTTCAATCGTGGCCAGACTGACCTGAATATGCAAAACCAGTTCAATTATCACTTTTCTGTTTGACTCAACCTTCAATTGTTGGTTTATACAGCTATCAACACTCCAGAATCTGCCAAAATCAATGGCTTTCTCTCTATGTCTGGCAACTCAAGATGCTAGCATAGACTACAAAAACTCTGAGTAACCATATTTGGGACAAAAATCAAAATCTATCCCAAGAAATACTAGAAAGATCATGCAAGATGAAATTCAAATGTTTAGAGAGAAGGAATGTACCCAACACTTTCAAACGAAATCGCTTGTATATTGGGCTAGTGTGATCAACCTTGTAAGCCATTTCTTCAAACATTTTCAACTGCAAAGTTGACAAATTGGACACCCTTGAGAAACTAGAACCATATAGCCACAATGATATGCCTCAAAATATAAATCACTTAATTTAACAGTGCTCCTTTGTATTACCTGCTCTAAAAACCCATCATTAGGGCAAATAAACTCACAGCTTAGCTTCAGAGATTCAAGTGCGTCTGCAAACAGAAATGCGAAAGGGGAGAAAGAAACAAAAGGATAATGTATAAGTCCTATGTAAATTTTAATCTAAAGAGAAATTTCAATCTCACCATTCAATAAAAAAATGCATCCTGATATCCAAAATGAGAAAGTAATAAAACCAGCCAGCATATATGAAATTTGGACCCACATTACTCCCCCCCCCCCCAAAAAAAAAAAAACAGATTTGCTCAAACCTTCTTGAGATAGATGTTCACTTCTCATCAAATATGCTGTAATTATAGCCGCACTGCACAAAAGCATGCAAAGAAGGGTGTAAATCCTTAGGGCTTGATAATTCAGGAAAATGGAAAACCTCTTATAATGTAGGCAAGTTCTAGAAATTTTCAGATGAACATTGGAAGGTGACATTTAAAAAATTTTCATCTACAAGAAAATATTTAATGGTAATGTACAATATACACTTTTTCCCATAGTAAGTAGCCCTACTGCAACTTCTGGGACCAACTGAACTAAATAATGATGCCAGTAGTTCACTCAACTTGCATGATGTGAAGGAGTTGAAGGCAAATCATAGTAGATCGATGTTAATGTTAAAAATTAAAATTTTAATAGCTACAGTTATTGATGAGTATTATCAAGATTTTATGTTGTAAAAAAAAACGCTAATCCTAAATACAAATAATCTAAACTTGTACACTCAGTGTTGTCAAGATGTGTTGCGCCTGGACACGCTGTGCCTTGCGCCTGGACGTGTCACAACAAAAGCGCCTCATACCTCTTCGGGGCAATGTGCATTTAATTAGACGTATGGCTGATGTGCCTAGGCACGCTTTTTTATAAGGCGATAGGCATAAAGAAAGCCTGCCTGATTAAAGTTCTATTTAATTCGAAAATTTTTTATCAGATGTACCTTTACTAGTAAGAAAGGGGATAGTATCAAACTCTCTGCTTTTCAATATTTGAGTATTGAACAACAAACATGAGCCCTTAGCCACTCTTTAGAGTTTATTATCATAATTACATGTCTTAAGTTTATATATATATATATATATATATATACACACACACTCAAACATATATATACTGCATACTCAGGCGAGCACCCTTTTTGTGCCTTACGCTTGAGGCAATATAAGGGTTCTAGAACCTAGAGTGCGCCTTGCTCCCTTGACAACACTGCTTGTTCACCTTTGTTACAGAATCCAAAACCATGAACCAAATAAATAAATATATATATGGCGTTTATTTCATTTCTTCCTGTCAATGACCAGATTAGAAAGGTTATTCATGAAAATTCTCAGCCATCATCTGTTCTAAACTAGTATTCCAAGTGAAGTAGCCTATTTTCAGAAGCATCAGAAGATGACATTAAAGGATGGACCATACCTTCTTGACACTCCAGCAAAGCAATGCACCAAAACAGATCCCTCTTTTCGGCTTTGATCAATGAAATCAAAACATGCATCTAGGTAATCCAACAAATTCTCACTCTCCATATCTCTAATTGGCACTGCCATTCTCACCAGCTTTAAATCCTTCCCTGCATATTCCAGCAAGTACAACAGCTTCTGGGTTGATAAAGAACTCTTAGAACCATCATCTAAATGACCCCCAGAAGCTGCAGCACCACCAGCCCCACCTACAAAAGCCTTTTTAATTTCCTTGGTAGGGATTGTGAGACCAGAACGCCATTCAGAGAAAAATGATATAGACGCGGAGCTCAAAACGGATAGAATGTGTGTGATCTCAGTGCTACCATTTTCCAGAACTTCAGCAGCATCCCCAATGTTTCCAATAAATAGATTCTCTCGAACAAGGTGCATGACAACACAAAAACACAAACTACGGTTTGTATTAAACTCTAAACCTTTTCTTGTTCCACTCTCCTGCAAAAATCATAGCTACATTAGCATATTAACCACTAGCAAATTGTAATCAGAGCAAAGATAGGGTAATGTAGCCGGATGATGAACAAAATAGCATTGCCCGAACGCACTAAGATGATTCCAACTAAACTATATGTTATTGAAAATAACCGATTAAGGGTAATCTTCAAAATGAGAAACCAAAAGCATTGGGAATTACTTATCATTTACCAAACAAAACATAACTATTCCTTTTTATAAAATTCAAACCAATGAAAACAAATACTATCCTTTACTGAAGTCAGATGACTAAAGCAGGTCCTTTTGCACAGTCAAACAATTATTTCAACTTTCCATTTTCCTCCAATTTTCCTTAATTGCTCGGTATCCAAACACGAAGTGAACCCATTGTCCACTAAAAAAATTCCAACTTCCTTTGAAGCAAAAATGAAAACAAGTATTTCAAATATATCGATAATTTCTAATCCGAATGTCAATCAATTATCTATTTTTTTCGTTTATTATTGTAAAATTGATCAAATTAGGAAAAGGAATCTAACCTGGAAAAAAGGGAATATTCCGGCGAGAGAATCTAATTAGCTTTTTCTCGTTTGCTATCCTGCGTTTGAATTGAAGCAGTGACAGAGTGTGTGCTTTTCAATTAAAGTACGGAGTATCAGAGAACGCGAATGACACGTGCGGATAAGTTCTCCGTACGTGCGAGATCTATTGAGTATTAACGGGTCGGGGGGACTCGGGAATCTAAAAGGAGAGCCAGTCGGAATCCGATTCCGGAGTTTGCGTCAGACAGTGGGGCCACTAAGAGCTTTCGGTTGAACGGAAAGTAGCAGGCGGCACCATTGGAAAAATTTTAAGACGAGATTTTTATAATAAGTTTTTCGTAAACTTCAATTAATATAAATTTTTAAATAAAAATTTTTAATTTTAATAGTTGATTTAAAAAAATTTGATAAATTTAAAAAAAAATTTATAAAAGTGATATAAAATGATAATTTTTACAAATTAAAGAATAAAAAAATTATTTTAAAAAATAATTATTAGAATTATTAATAAAAAGATTGTAATTATAATTTAACTCTACTTTCTTAACAGACTCTTTTATATATAAATATTATATATATAAATTATAGTATTTAGAAATAATAAAATATATGAAAATATTTTTTATTGAATCTTGAATTATTATTTAAAAATAATAAAAAA
>JBBYHO010000003.1:23477505-23505243 GCA_038382025.1 Adansonia gregorii | reverse complement strand
AAGTCACATAAAAGATCACAAGCAAAATGTAGTCACTTTTTTACCTAGAATAAAATTTTTAATATTTACACAAAAGTCCTTAAACTTTTTAAAATTACAAAAAACCTCAAAACTAAACAAAATCTATTTTAGCTTGATAAATGCATAAAAAACGCTCCTAAGAGTGCAAGTGTACTTCGGTCAAGCATATAGGTATAAACAAAGATTTTTTTTATTTTTTTATTCTTTATTTTTTTTGGATTAGCCCTTGAACTTTTTATATTTACAAAACGACCACAAAAACATATATACAAGCATGAATTTCAGTCACCACCTAAACAATCTACCAATAAACTTTTTTTTAACTCAATAATCACATATTCACCTCTATTTAACACAAATTAGCACCATTATATAATAAAATTACAAAAATAAGTATATAAACGTGATTTTACCGTAATACAAGAAAACACAAAAAAAAATAAAATATATATGAACACATATATGGCAAATACAACACCAAAACAAACATCATAACAACATAAACATGATTCGTGAAGAAAATAATTTAGTAACAAGAAGAAAAGAAAAAAAATAAAATCAAGGAAATTAGTTCATGGCCATTATGCTTAGTCTTTCAACATGGATGAAAAATCCATGAACTTAAGCATATTTTGGCTCACCAAAGAGAAGAAAAATGAATGAAATAAATAAATCTTCAAAGATTTTAGTGAAGATTATACCTTATCAAAGCTTTAAATTTTTTTCACACATATTTTCTTTTTTTCCTTCTTTTTTTTTGGCTTCCAAAAACTAAAAACTCCTAAGAAAACATCCTCTCCCGTTTATAGGGGAGGATGATTCAGCCAAGGAGGATTTCATCGTTCTTGGTCGAAATTCCCTTTCTTTTTCATCTTTTTTTTTTAATTTTTTTATGTTAAGCTTACTTATTAAGTTGGAAATAATAAATGTTGTGTCATAAGCCTATACCTTGTTATCTTTTCTTACAAGTCACTCTATTATCAAGCACATAATGAAGTTGATCAGCTCATGTAATGGGTAATTGGGATACAACCAACTTGGTTAGAAAGTAATTAGATGAGAAAACAAGCTAGGTAGCATGTAACTAGTTGGAAAAAGTACATAAAATGAAATTAAATAAAATTTTCAAAAATCAAAATAAAATTAGAATTAATGTTAATTGATCTTAGAAATGAAATGGTGCAAAAGATCTTAATTGGAAGTTAAAAACTCGTAAAATTTTACGAGAAATGCCTTAGTGTAGAAATTGACATATATAAAAAAAATTCAAAACTCATGAAATAAATTAAAATTTTAAAAACTGTTTCAATGGGAGTTAAATAACAACATTAGATGAATTTTAAAAATTTTAAAGCGAAGAAAATTCTCCGAAAACATTTATGAAATAGAAAACTCAATTTTTCAAAAATAGGGGAAGTTCAAGAGAAAAAAATCAAAATGAATGAAAATGAATGAAATTTTGAAAATTAAATTAAGGTGAATCGAATAATAATATTTGTTGAATTTAAAAAATCAAAAACCGAGAAAACTCACCTCAAAAATATTTACAGAGTAAAAAACTCCATATTTTGGAAATAGGAAAATTTCAAGAAAAAAATTTCAAAACTCATGAAAATAAATGAATTTCCCACATCTAATTTAATGTGAATCAAATAATAATATTGGATAAATTTTGATGTTTGAAACTCGAGAGAATTCCACCAAAACGTTTATGAGTAAAGAAAAACTAGTATTTCAATATAAAAAAACAGAATTTCATTGGCACTAAAGTAAAATAAATTCAAGACCACATATTATTCAAAACATTAATTTCTAAGGTGAAGAAAATGAACTTGTAAAAGTTTAAAGATAGATCAACAAGAATCAAAAGTAAAATTCACGAGCATAATACTCGTAAGACTACAAAATACAAAATTAGTTTATAAAATTTATAATTTGACACTTTATGATAGAAAATGCAATACGTATTTTTCCTTGAATATTTATGATTTTTCGAGGTAAGAATCAGCATAAAACGACACCGATGTCGGTAAAAATATCCTGCCACCAATTTCTCGAGTTTTTCAAAAAAATCTCAGGAAATTCCTAAAAAATAAAAAAATTAACCATGAGATCATCCGCAAAGGTAATTTCCAAATTTTGTCAAGAACTTGCTCAAAAACAAAAATTTTTCCTTTGTGGATTTATCTTTTTTACCCGAGAAAATGAACTTTTCCATCATGTGTATATGCATTTATTTACATATAACTTATTAAAATTACAAAAATATGAAACTGCTCTCGTGCAAGTTGATCTCCATTAGAGTGGCCACTACATTTTTATTCTCGGATACTTGGGACTTTCGGGGACAGATAGTCTGGACAAAATTAGATGTCTACAGCTACCCCTCTTTATCTGTTGCTGAGAATTAGGAATAGGACAAAGACCAAATAGACACAATTTCATCTTGGCCACAAAGTATAAGAAAAATGAGATATGAACATATATATTGAAGCTTACTAATTAGTAAGGGAACTTTCAACCTACGGTGAAGTTAATATTGAAAATGAATTAGTCAAGGTGAAAATGCATAATCCAACCAATAAGACAAACTGACTGAGACCAAGCAGTTAGGCCAACAAATGAAAAGAGTTACCTGAGACTAAGTCGATAGGTAGACAAAGGATACAAGGGTAATACCTAAGGTTAAATGTAACAAGTTTGATGAGGGCTGAACCATTATGTCGAACGAGATACAAAAGGAAGTTTGACCAAGGCGAAACTTTTATGTCAAACGGAAGTGAAAAGAAGTTTGACCAGAGTGAAACCATCACGTAAAATGAAAGTGAAAAAAAAGTTTGACCAGAGTTAAACCATTATGTCAAACGAAAGCAAAAAAAAGTTTAACCAAGGCTACACCATCGCATCAAATAGAGATAAAAAAAGTTTGACAAGGCTAAACCATCATGTCAAACAGAGTTAAAGAGAAGTTTAACTAGGGCTAAACCATCATGTCAAACAAAGTTGAAAAAAAGCTTGACCAGGGCTAAACCATCATGTCAAATGAAATGAAAAGGAAGTTTGACCAGGGCTAAACCATTATGTCAAATGAAGGTAAAAAAAAGGTTTGACCAAGGTTAAACTATCACGTCAAATGAAATAAAAAAAGAGCTTGACCAGGGCTAAACCATCACATCAAATAGAGGTGAAAAGAAGTTTGACCAAGGCTAAACCATCATGTCAAATGAAGGTGAAAAGAAGTTTGACCAAGGCTAAACCATCATGTCAAATGAAATGAAAAGAGAGTTTGACTAAGGCTAAACCAGGACGTCAAATAGAGGTGAAAGAAGTTTGACCAGGGCTAAACCATCACGTTAAATGGATGTGCAAAAAATTTGACCAGGGCTAAACCACCACGCGAAATGAAATAAATAAGGAGTTTGACCAGGGTTAAACCATCACGTCAAACAGAGGTGAAAAAAAGTTTGGCTAGGGCTAAACCATCATGTCAAATGAAAGTGAAAGAAAGTGTGACAAAGTAAAATATAGTAAGACTTGACCTAGTACAGCTAAGTAAGTAAGAACTTGACCTAGTACGATCGATTTGAGACCCTTAATAAGGTTGAAGTAATCGGATATTTGAGATCTTTAACAAAAGCTTAACTTACCTTTTGATTTTGAAGCAGTATCCATTCTGATAGTTTTTTTCTTGCTTAACTGCTCTAAACCTGTGAATTACACAATTATGAATGTGGATGCATGATGAATGTGCATGGATTTTCATGATTGGATTTATTAATCAATTTTATATTTTTCATTCATTTTCTTTTTAAATTGTGACTCAACCCACTTCAAAAGCTTGAAAACATCTTCATAAAGCATAAAGAATCTTTCTGGAGGTAAGAGACCAATCTTGAGTCTAGCATTGTCTTTACAGAAACAAGTGTTCTTACCCTTTGAGGAATTCGAATTTTGATGCACCAACGTCATCTGGTGACAGAAAGAGAATGATATGATTAGGAATGTGTGGGGGATGCCCTTTGTGGTAATATGGTGCATCAATATCATCTAATGGTTGAGAGAAAGGGATATGATTAGAAAGGTGGATGATATCCCTACCTTGAGAGAAAACAGGACTTTGTGATGCATCAAACCCATCTAGTGGTTGAGGAAAAGGGATATTATTGGAAATGTGTAGGGAATGTCCCTACCCCGAGAGAAAATAAGACTTTGTGACACATCAATACCATCTAATGGTTGAGGCAAAGGGATATGATTAGAAATATTGGTGATGTCCCTACCCTTTATGATGCTTCAATACCATTCAGTGGCTAAGGAAAAGGGATATGATTAGAAATATGGGCGATGTCCCTGCCTCGAGAGAAAGTAGGACTTTATGATGCATCAATACTATCTAGTGGTTGAGGAAAAAGGATATGACTCGAAATGTGGGCAATGTCCCTGCCCCAAGAGAAAACAGAACTTTGTGATGCATCAATACGATCTAGTAGTTGAAGAAAAAGGATATGATTGGAAATGTGTTAGGGATGCCCTCCTTTGATCCATCTTGGTTTTTAAAATGTAACAAAGACCTGACATTTCCATCAACTCCTTTGCTAGCCAAAACAAAATGATGAATATCTTTTAAAAAGTTAAGTTTCCTCCATCGTCAAAATTCTATCTATGACCATTAGTTATCCACCCTTAATGCTTCCTAAAATGTTCGAAGAAATTAAGATGTGAACCAAGATTTTCACAATGTTTTGACCTCATTCCAAAGTAACTCAAAAAAATTAGTCTATTATCTATTTTAATCAATCTTTATGTTTTTAAGTCATTAATTATCGGTTAGTAAAATGTTAGCACGATCAACAAGATAGTCTAACAAAGGTTGTATTTCAAGGAAAAAAAGTAGAATATTAGCTTTTTTTTTTACAAAATAATGGTAAAATGCCTAAGAAGAGATTCATAAAGATAATGGTAAATGTCAAAAAAAAGGTCTGGACAACTGAATTAAGATATTGGAAGATTTTTTTTGAATGAAATACCTGCTTCTGCATGGATTCATCTTTTAGAGATGCATTTGATCATATCATGCCCATGATTTGATCATTTCTTTTTGTGCTTGAGCCGCCCTTTTGGATTTTCAACTCAAAGCCTCCCTGTTATATCACCTTTAATCGAATACTTGTTTAAGTTGTTATTCATTTTTTATTTTTTTAAGCGTAGTAGTTCTTTACACTTTCTACAGTGACGGGGTTCGGGAAGATATTTCTATCCATTTCGGTAAGGATTAATGCGCCTCCTAAGAATGCCTTGTGAACCACATAAGGCTTTTCTCAATTGGTGCCTATTTGCTTCATGGATCTTTTAATATCGGAAGGATTTTCTTCAGCGCTAGTTCTCCTTCATGAAATTATCTTGGATGAATCTTCTTATCATGGGCCTTCATCATCTTTTTCTGGTACATTTGCCCATGTTGGATCGCTTTCAACCTCTTTTCTTTAATAAAGTTCAATTGTTCATAGTGATCTTGTGCCTATTTAGCTTCTTCCAACTTAGTCTCCATTAATATTTGAAGTGATGGGATCTCTACTTTAATTGGTAGTACTACCTCCGTGCCATACACCAATGAGTAAGATGTTGCCCCAGTTGAGGTCTGTATTAAGGTTTGATAAGCAAAGAGAGTGAATAGAAGCTTCTCATGCCAACCTTTATAAGTCTTCACCATTTTTCCCATAATCTTCCTAATGTTTTTGTTTGTAGCTTCTACGGCCCTATTCATCTTCGGACGATATGTGATTGAATTGTGATGAGAGATTTTGAGCTGGGTACAGACCTCTATCATCAATTTATCATTTAAGTTGGAGGCATTATCCATTATAATTCTTTCAGGGACCTCAAATCTACAAATAATATTAAGCCTTTAGAAATTTAATCACCACTAATCTTGTGACATTTGCAAAAAAAGTGACTTCTACCCATTTGATGAAATAATCAATGACCACCAAAAAGAAACGATGTCAATTTGATCCTGCTAGAGTAATGGGCTTGATGACATCCATATCCCATATAGAAAAAAGCCATGACATAGTCATGACATGTGATGGTGATGGTGGGACATGAACCTTATCAACATAGATTTGACACTTATGGCAATTTTGGGCATACATGATATAGTCACTCTCCATAGTTGTCCAAAAGTAGCCTAATCTGATGTATTGCTTTACCATCTTGTGTTTATTGGCATGAATCCCATAAACCTCTTCATGTATTTCTTCTATTATTTTCTTTACTTCTGAAGCATCAACACACCTTAACAATGTTTGGTCGAAACGTTTCTTATACAAAATATATCCGTCCATGAGAAAATTCAGTGCTAGCCTTCCTAAGGTTCTCTTATCAATTTTGAAGGCATTTTGTAGATATAATTGATCCTTAAAATAATTTTTGATATCGTGATACCATGGAAGGCCACTGCCTCAATCTTAATGTTATGGCAGTAGGGAATTCATAAATACTCATCTCAATGGATGTCACCTTCGGCCCATTGTTTACTTTGAACATCAAAGCCAAGGTGGTTAGAGCATCTGCCATTTAATTGTCATCACAAAATAGATGAAAAGAAGTCTACTTCTTTAAATTCTTTTACTAACTCCAAAATTAATTTTTTATATTGCTGCAGCCTTGGGTCTCACGTTTCCTATTCTCCATACAGTTGGTAAATTACCAAGGCTGAATCTTTGTAGACTTTAATACTTGGGTTTTCTTTTCTAATGCTACTCGAAGCCCCATAATACATGCTTGATATTTTACCACATTGTTGGTGCAATCAAAAATTATTCGAGCTGTAAAAGGGTAATAATCCATTTTTGAAGATATTAAAATTACGTTGATTCTATAGCCCAATGCATTTGATATTCCATTAAAATACATTTTCCATGTGGATCTTTCCGATGACTCTTCTTCTTCTTCAACCATAATATTCATCAAGTCCTCGTCAGGGAATTCAAAATTCAACGACCAATAATCGTCCAACGCCTAGCTTGCTAAGAATTTAGAAATGGCACTTCCTTTGATCACCTTTTGGCTTACATAAATGATATCATACTTGGATAGTAGAACTTGCCACTTAGTTATCCTTTCTAATAAAGTTGGTGCTTCGAACAGATATTTAATTAGGTCCATTTCGGTGATCAGCCATGTAACATGATACAACATGTACTGTCAGAGCCTTTTTGCTATCCAGACCAGAGCACAACATATCTTCTCTATATGGGAATAATTTAACTTGTAATTCAAAAATTTTTTACTGAGGTATTAGAGTGCTCACTTCTTCTTTCTAGTCTCAGCATGCTACCCTAACACATAGCCCATAGATTTTTTTAACATGGTAAATACAAGATCAAAGGTCACCCTAAAACAGGCGATACTAGTACTGGTGAATTAGAGAGATATTGCTTAACTTTTTCGAAAGCATTTTTGCATTCACTATCCCATTCACAGGATTTTGGCTTTGCAAAAGCCAAAAAATTATATCACACTTATTCATGAGTTAAGATATAAATCTAGCAATGTAATTCAATCTCCTCAAGAAACTTCTCACTTCTTTTGGCGTGCATGGGGATGGCAGCTCCTGTATAGCTTTGATCTTATCCAAATCAACCTTAATTCCTTTTTCGCTTACAACAAAACCCAATAATTTTTTAGACCTGGCTTTGAATGTACATTTCACTAGGTTCAACTTTAATCGATATTTTCTCAGCCTTTTAAACAACTTTTGTAGGTCAACTAAGACTTTTTTCTTGAAGGGACTTGGTAAACATGTCATCAATGTACACTTTAATTTTTTTATGCATTATGTCATGGAATAGGGTGATCATTGCCTTTGCTAAGTTGCTCTTGTATTATTCAACCCAAATGGCATTACTTTGTAACAAAATATTCCCATATTGTGATAAATGTGGTCTTCTCCATATCCTTTGAAGCTATTTTAATTTGGTTATACTCCAAAAATCCATCCATGAAGGAGAATAAACAGTTCTTCACAGTATTATCAACTAGGATGTCTATATGAGGGAATGAGAAGTTGTCTTGTGGCCTTGCTCGATTGAAGTCCTAGTAATCTACACACATTCTAACTCTTCATTCTTTCTTGGGGACTAGGACAACGTTTGCAACCCACTTTGTATATTTTGCCACCTTCAAAAATCTAAATTCAAATTACTTCTTAACCTCTTCTTTTATCTTCAAAAGCATCTTCAGTTTCATTCTCCTTAGCTTCTGTTGAATTAGTTTATATTCTAGCTTCAAGGGTAATTTATGAACCACAATCTCTGTATCCAATCCTGGCATGTCTTGATAAGACAATGCAAAGATGTTTCAAAATTCATGCAGCGGACTTATCAGATCTTCTAGGGTGGAAGCTTGTATGGCAGTTTCTATTATGATCTCCTTCTTATCATTTTTATCATTCCCCAAATTGATAATCTCAGTAGGCTCTTCATAGGATATTATCCATTCATCTTCTCATTTAATTATTTTTAACAAATCAGAAGGTAAGTATGATCATTGACATCTTCTTCAAGATTGACCTCATTCGAGTAAATAGTCTATTCAAATTAACCTCTGAATCCTGATCAGATTTATCTGTTTCTCTGTAAAGGTAAAAGCAAGGAAGAAATAGGCAAAAGAATATGGGAAATGAATAGGGCATGTATGCAAGAAGAGGAAAAGAGATGTTGAGATAAGAAATCATAAAAGAAACGCATGTAAGAAAGGAAAAGAGCTAAGAAAGATTATATAAGGAAAAATTTCATGTTTTTCATTTTTGCTGATGATAAATTAACATTATGAGTTTTTACAAAAAGATTTATAGACGACATAGCTCATTTCTTAGTTATTACTTTATGATTGGCCTAGACACTATACTTCTCCCAGCACATGTCTAATTCCTTAAAACATATCTAGAAGGCATGGCCAAATCCCACAATCTACAGTGAACTCTTCATTATTTCTTCCAATGGTAGCCACATGATGCTCTTCAAAGGCTTCATTGATCACCAGAACAATGTTCCTAGTTTTTTTTTATCTCCATTTCCTGGATTGACTCATCTATCGTAGAAAATTTCCTCCAACAAGGGGTAAGGAGTTAATGTTTGGCCTGACTATTGGCTACCACCTAGGGATGGCTGCTTTCCTCTCATTATTTTTTTGAACTTCTTCATCTGAACTCTTTCTAGCTTAAAGCCTAATCCATATTTGTCTTTCTTACCATTAACATTAATGGCCTGACTGATTCCTTACAAACATCTCCTAAGTACTTTTTTCACTAAAGCTCCTTTTTTACTATCAAGTTGAGGCCTATACGTGTGCTTTTTGATTGCCTCTGTTTAGGGATGACTGATATTTTTTATATAAAGGTCTTATTGGCAATCTCAAAAAACTTTGAAAGAGCATTCATTAGTTTCAGCATGTGTGTCAATGTAAGGAGCCTCTGTAGACATCATAGCGACCATGTTTTCTACTCTAGACAAACTCACCAATTTTTCATCCATTATAAACTTAACTTTTTGATGTGAAAATGATGCAACAACCTCGACGAGGTGAATCCATGGTTGCTCTAACAAATGATTGTATGCTGGAGTGATATCTGTAATATGGAACTTGATTTCAAATGGGCAAGGACCAATTTCTAGAGTAACTGAAATAGTTCCTTCAATGTCCTTCCTTGTTCCATCAAAAGCCTTGACAATCGCATGGCTTAATTTGATTTGGCTAATATCTACAGGCAAATGGGACAGTGTACTCCATGGCATGACATTTAGAGTAGAGGCATTATCGATAAGGACCTTAGGTAGTATGGTCTTTTTGCACCAAGTCATAATGTGGAGGGCTTTTGCTGAAGTATTACCTCATGATGGAATTTTATCCTTATTAAATGAGATGCAGTTGTTAGTGACAATATTATTTACCAGGCGGTCAAGTTTGTTGACAAAAATGTCTTAAGAGACATAGACCTGATTTAGTACTTTCAAAAAAATGTTCCGATGAAGCTCAAAACTGAGCAACAGAGTTAGCAATGAGATCTCCGCTGGTTGTTGCTTTAATTGTTCCATGACACTGCATTCGGTGTGCCTGATATACTTTAGGAATTCAACTACCTTTTTTTTCCTTTATTAGCTCTTACTTTTCCTCTAGGACATCTTCGATAACCACTGCCTTCCTAGATGTTTCTGCCTTTGATTTCACCTTCGTATTGGCTTCACTAGTTTCCCCGCCTATACACGCCCACTTCTTGTAACATGGTTGACTCTTGTGATATCGACGGATGCTAATGGGTAGTAACAGCTTTTGGAGTGGTGACCCTGCCATTATATTTCCACTACACCCATTTACTATCTTGATAAAGGAATGATGCTAGTGCCTTAATAATCAGTCTAGGGGCAATATCCGTCTTCAGAGGTGTGGTTTGGATGCAATGAATGATAAGAGGGCAGTTGATACCGTGTTAGGGTGTGATGATCCTTCCCTCACCTTATTGACTGATGTTTTCATTTTTGCTTCAGTCTATTCTGAAAACTCGATCTTAGCATTATTCATCATTTCTTGAATCAATGCTCGAAAATCTAGGCAACTTTACAAGGTATGCCCCAAAGTCAGGTGATACTTGCAAAAATTGACACCATCATCAAATTATCTTTTAATGCTTTCTCGATTCTGGCTAAGGATTTTGGCTTGGGTCAGAATCATCCATACTTTCTTAAATGGTGTTTTGACCTCTTCTACATTCAATTTCCTTCATTGCCTGTTTTTAATACTAATGACATTGACTTTGGGCTCAGGATGATCTGGCAAAGGGTTTTCTACCATATTAGGAGCTAGTGCACTACCAAACTTGAAGGTGCCTCTATTAAAAAGGCTTTAAGCTTTGGGCTTAAAGGGTTAGCAATTTTCAATCGAGTGACCCACTAATGCATGGTATTCATAGTGTCGATTCAGGTCATACCAATTGGGAAAATTGCCTTCATATGGTTTTGTGAAAATTGGCACTATTAGCCTTATTTTTGAAAGTTTGTTTAACATTTCCTTTTATGAATAAGGAAGAGGGTCAAAATGGGGTCTAGTTTGATTAGTTCTTTGTGGTTATGTATTAGTGTTGGGCTTTGGCTGGTTTTGGGGAAGTGGGTTTGGAATGGTAGCTTTAATGGTTGTTGAACGGGTGCTCAAGGTGTATTGTATGGATAAGTTTTTTAGGGCATTTGTCTTGGCTTTTAATAATAGAGGCAAGGTCCTGGGCTGTATAGCTGACTCACATAACCAACTGATGGTGTTTTATCCATTTTCTTTACTGGTTTTGGCTTCTATGCACTGGAGGACTCTCCTGATGTAAGCTTTTCAGCCTTAATGACTGATTCGATCATTTCTCCATAGATTACAAGATCGAAGAAATTCTTTGTCGTGTTCACTACTATCTTATCGTAATAAGGCGAACGCAAAGTATCAATAAATAACATTGTTGTTTCCTTATCCGTCAAGGGCGGTTAGACTCAAGAGGCTAAGTCCTTCCATCATTAGGCATATTCTTTGAAGGATTTGATTGACTTCTTCTTTAAATGTTAGAGGGTTAAATGATCTGGAGCCCACTCGGCCATATACTTGTATTGGTAGAGAAAAGCATTTGCCAAGTTAGCCCAGCATTTAATTTTGGTACGATTCAAATCATTGTATCATCTCAACACCGATCCTGATAGGCTTTCTTAAAAATAGTGGATCAGGAGTTTATCATCTTGTGAATAGCCTACCATTTTTTTGACAAATATTTTGATCAGGGATGTAGTGCCTTTATACTTTTCAAACTCTGTCATCTTAAATTTCGAAGGGAGAATAAGATCTGGAACTAAGCTGAGGTCTTCAACATCCATACTGCTATACAATTCGGCCTTTTTTATGGCTTTTAACCTTCTTTCAAGAAGTAGTAGTTTTACCTTTTCCTTTTCTTTTTTGGCCTCAACTACTTCTTTGGCCTTTTGCTTAATCTTCTCTTTTTCATCGATGCCTAGTCCCATATATTCCTCTTGGACGAGAATAGCTCGCGTAGTTGTTTTTTGAGGTATGGCCTCAAGGTTTATAATGATAATTGGTGGAGAAGTAACTACTAGGGCCCTATGTTATACATTCTAGGTATTGGCCAATGGTGAGTTGGTGCCTAATTCTTTAACTGGTGCCCCCTCAAATCCTCCAGTGGGAGCATCAGTATTTACTTCTTGTGCGAGGCGAGTTTACCCCCTAAGTAGTAGTAGCTCCATCATCTGTGCGATTTGAGCTTAAAGTTCATCCTACCTTTTCAACATGGCCTTTTGAGCCTACCTGTGGCTTTCCTCGAGTCATTCCAATCTTGTGATATGGTCTTCAGCCATTCTCTTTGTTCTTGCTCTGGTGTAGTAACTATGTGTGGGTATTGACGATGTTGATTGGTCTCGATTCACAACGGTTAAACCTAATGTGAATTCAAAAATTTTTAAGAATTAAATAATTATTAATAGATCAATAATCATGTGTGTATGTGTATGTATGCATGAGTAATGAATGTATTCAAGGGCATTTACTTTACTAAAAGACTTCAAAATCCATAATTTCCATTGATTTTAGAAGGGAATTACATATCACTTATCATATTATAATTATATGCACAGAATTCCTAATTTGGTCATATTGCTTTTGGGCTTGCTCCAAAAATTGAAGTATCGCTAGGCCAAATTCACCAACTGGGTTAATTTATCTTCAAAGTCCTTAGATCCTCTCTACCGTATCCTTGGCTTAGATGGCTATTGAGTGGATGTGTTTCATCAGATGATCAATATAAAACTATCACCCTAGCGAATTAGCCATCCATGTGTCACATTCGTCTCAGACTTGGCAAAACTTGTTATCCCAGCAGACATCTATTTCCTCGTATGTTTGGGCCCATGCCTTAATGTCGTGCTTTCTTTGAGACAACTATTGTCTTACTTGCCCCAAAGCTAAAATGAGTGCTTCTCTTTCTTAGAGTAATTTTATCCTCCTTTTTCGTTCTTAGTGAAGGGCATTTTTGAGCCGCTCATTCTTTTCCACGGACCTCCTCCACTATCTTCATGTATTCGCGTGTACCCTTTGCTCTCATTCGAATATAGCTACCTTGGCTTTGCTTTCCACGGCTTTAGCTTTCCATTTTCCAAGCTCTCTATGGAGCATATGCATTTCCTTGGCAACTTAACTAGGAGATTTCCTGGAGCTCTCAGATAGAATAATGATTTTCATCTTTTTATTTTGTTCTACCCAATCATACTTCATTAAAGTGTATTGCTCCTCTATTTTTTTAAGATCCTTTTCTTTGGCTTCCATTTTTCTCTTCAGATACATGATCTCATCCTGAATGCTTGATTCTTGGCAACTCTTTTCTAGTCTCTTTCTACCTCTTTTCTGATTAACTCCACTTTAGAAGGCATGAGAGGCTTTGGTTGAAAGGTCGCTTGAAGACCGACCCTCTCTATGCTTGGAATAATCAAATCATAACCTTAAATTGATCTCCATGAATCATACTTGATAGTGGTCTGATCTGTGTAAGAGAGTAACCTGGACTCCTATCTCTCTTTCCAATGTACGGTAGTTGTCGGAAGCATATTCTGTATCTTTCCCCATGATAATCCAAATCCACCTAGCCAAATAAAAAGTCATAGGGATAAATTGCTTAGTCCCATATTGTCGTGGGACCAAAACTGGTGCATATTCGATTGTACCCCATAATCTAAGAAAAGACACAATGAAAATTGACCACACCTATATAGGATAGATTTTGGTGCAAACTAAGGAGCTCTACATGTTATCCTTTTTAGAGCTAAGTTCATCAATGATGCCACCTACTGATTCTTCGTTGATGACTGTAGCTAATTTTTCTCCATAAAATGCTAGATAAGGATAGAGTATGAGAAATAGGGTCTAATCTTATCGATGCCATCTCCCTAAAAATGGTTGCAGGCCTAGATGTATAGCACTAATGCACTCCCAAAGAATATGCCTTCACCCAACTTTTGACATGCGTTAAATGCTCAAATGATTTCTGCTAGGATGGCGAGGGCAGAATGCATATTCTGCTTCAACCGATCAAAGAGCTCAATCACCGCTACTTTCACATGCTCGACCACCTTGAGAAGAAAACCAACCCATATATGGCTAAAGCAAGTGCATCAAAGGCTTCCTCTTTTTCTGGCTAATCCCTAATATACTCCTTCAAATATTGCCATGAAACAACTGTGGTATTGCCTTTATGTTTGAAGCCAAGAGACTAGGGAGATAAAACGAGGATCTGTGCCAATCTTTTTCTATGACTTGCTGGGTTACGCTCTTTGCAGTAGATAGGTCTTGTCTTTACTTATCCTAACCCTAATAATGATGCAATCTCTTCTATGGTGGGGGTCATGTCATGGTGGTTAAATGAAAAGCATCGGTATGAGGGGTCCCAGAATTTTATCAGAGCTCAGACCAACTGTTCATCTATTGGGATCTTTAACAACATGGCCATATGTCCATATTTTGTCATAAACTGGGTTTGCTTGGCTTTATCCCATCCTTCCTATATATGTACCAATTCAAAAATATTATTTTGTTTGAGATCCAAGTGTGTGATTTCGGCAGTCTCTATACAAAGTCCCTGAGTATGCAGTCCCCTCATTTTCTTTGATTCAGTTTGGACTCTGTGTGAACTTCAAAAGTTTTGGAAATAACCATCACTTTCAGTTGGTTCACCATAAAATCGAATGAAAATTAGCTAGATCTGAAATCAGGCCTAAAGCAAACACCCATGATGCAAATGAATGATGCATAAAAAGGACAAGAAAAGAAAAAAGTAAACAAGTTAGTATCCATGAAATAAATATTCCAGATAATAAAACATAGCAATAAAAAACATCACAAAGATGTAATTGAAATAAAGTAGGCGAATAAAGAAAGAAAAAGGTATGCGTATCCCTTTGTATGTCTCTAACCTCAGTGACACCTATAGTAAGGGTATGGTACTAATTGGGAAGCTTCCAAGGTTCACTATATGAGGTTTAGGTCATACCTTTAAATCAGTTCTCAAATTGCCCTTAGCCTAGAATGGACTAACTTCTTCTTATCCATCACGAATTTATGTCGAAAAAGGTTCAATTTGAGTGAGAGTATCTTCCATGCCCGTAACAAGGCTAACACCTCAGACAGGTGTAGGAATTTACACATCATAGGCTTTTCACTAGCCTAAACAGAGGCTAACACCTCAGAAGGCAAAACTACTTCACCTTCTCCTAAATTATTAGGTACTTATGTCCCTCCCGCATTAGATAGAAGGGAAACTATTACAAATATTCACAGTGTGTGCTAAAGGATAAGCATACCTTTTTTTAGAAAAAATAAAGAGAAAATACATAAACATTGACTTAACAATAAAATAAGTCATAAAGAAACATTTTCGAAAATGGGAATTGAAGCTAAATACCAATTGAAACAAGATTAATTAAAATTTAACTAACACATGATCAATTTTAGGCCTGACTCTCTAAAAAAATTGGGTCCCCAATGGAGTCGCCAAGCTATCATAATGTGGCCCGGATGTGAATCCTGACCAAGCCCGAGTTAAACGGCCCTTGACTATACAAGTAGTGATGTATCATTATTTCAAAACTATTTATTCTTCACTTTTTTTGGGCCATATCGATATTAATATTCTCTTATTTCTGGGGACTGGTGGTTAAGATAAATCATTTACCCATCTTAATCTTAAATAGTCATCATGAAATGACCAATTGTTTGGAGTCGCCACTAATCCGTTTTGGCCAGGTGAGATTGGTCACTTGTCGAAATTAATGCTTTAAGGGTCACAAAACCCTAAAGATAAATTTTATGGTCTACGAAGCACTAGAGATTGTTTTTAAGGGTTCAGAAATTGGTTACAGCCACAAGTAAGGATCGACCCTCTGTGGTGCCCAAAATTTTTGCCTTACTTATCATGGTTAATTTAAACTTTAATTTTTATCCAGCTTCAATATGTTATATTTAATTACAATTCCCGTATTGTTAAAATAATATTTTATTATTCCATAAAAGAAAATTAGGGTTTTGCATTTTGAAAATCGAAACATCTTACGCACCCTATCTGAAAACCAATAGGACATGAAAGTTTTTATTATTCCCTTCTATACCCTAACGGAAAACCAAAGGGACATAAAAGGTTCTAAAAAACCAAAATGTCTTTCACATCCCACTGGAGTACCTGGTAGAATGCGAAAGGTTTGTATTTGTATAAAATTTTCAATTTCCATTTTGGAAAGGGTATCTCGTCATTAGAATGATCTGTAAAACCCCTATCACATATGGGTGGGAGGAGTTTCACGCATCACTCTAACTCCGAGACATTGCCTTTATTTTACAAAGATATACGAATTTTATTTGAAACAAAAATAAAGGACCTATGACTCGGTCTAGACACTAAAGTACTAATTCGAATCTTAGGACTAAAAAAATAAAAGAAAAATGAACCTATCATGAAAGTATACCTTCGGCATAAAAACACCCGATGGTTACTTAAGATTAGGTTTTAAGAACAATAAAATATCCCTAAGGCTTACCATCGACACGAAGGCACTCGGTAACTACTTAGTATTTGGTTCTAAGGAAACTTAAAATATTCCTAAGGCTTACCATTGACACTAAGGCACCCGATAACTACTTAGGATTGGATTCTAAGAAAAATTAAAACTTTCCTAAGGCTTACCATCAACACTAAGGCACCACTGGTAACTACTTAAGATTGGGTTATAAGGAAAATTAAAATATTCCTAAGGTTTACTATTGATACCAAAGCACCCGGTAACTAATTAGGATTGGGTTCTAAAGAAAATTAAAGTATTCCTAAGGCTTACCATCAACAGTAAGGCACCTAGTAAGAAAAATTATGAAAACGTCCATTGAGTATACCTTCAACATGAAAATACCCCAGTATCCTTAATGGACTCAAAAATGACCAAAAAAAGCTAAATGAACCTTAAACATTCACCTTTGCATAAAAGCATCTTAGTAAGAAAAAATTACAAAAATGCCCCTTAAGGTATACCTTCACCATGAAAGTATCCCGGTACCCCTAATGGACTCAAAAATGACTTAAAAAGGCTAAATGAACATTAAACATTCACCTTTGGCATAAAAGCATCCAGATGAGAAAAATTATGAAATGCCCTTAGGGTATACCTTCACAATGAAAGTATCCAGTACCCTTAATGGACTCAAAAATGACCTAAAAAGACTAAATGAACTTAAACATTCACCTTTGGCATAAAAACATCCCGATGAAAAAAATTACAAAAATACCCCTAGCGTATACCTTTGACATGAAAGTATCCTGGTACCCCTAATGGACTCGAAAGGCTAAGTAATGATGATTCTTACTCTAAATGGGTAATTTAGATTACAAAAATGACCTAAAGTATGAAAATTGCTAATGGGTCCCTAAATTTCTCAAAATTAAATATTAATCCTAATTTGGTTTAAAATGCTAAAAATATATATTTATTTTGTTTTTAACCCAAAAACACCTTAAATGAGAAGTTTGAATTTTAAAATAACCTAACATATAAAAATACCATTAAGTCCCTAAATTTTTAAAAATTACATTTCGTACCGTAACGAAGAACCAAAAGAAAACGAAAGGTTTTTATATTTTTAGCACCTTACCAGAGACCAATGGGATGCCAAAAATATATAAAATAATCTAGGTGAATGATTTCATGCTAAAGATAACCATTTTGTCCTAAAAATGCCAAATATCCTAAGGGGCCCTAAACTTTCTCGATTATACATAGGTACCTAAGTAAAAAAACCTAAATCATCTCAAAATATAATTAATCAGGTAAAAATCAGCATGTAAATCATGAAGAACATCCATAACAAGGTCCGGTCAAACATTTTTGACCAAAAAAAAAAATTTCATTATTTACAAACTAGCCTTTAAACTTTAAAAAATTACAAGATACCCCCTAAACTAGTCCTTAAACTTCTTAAAATTACAAAAAGACCCCAAAAGTAAACAAAATGTATTTTAACTTGGTAAATGCATAAAATACACTCCTAAGAGTGCAAGTGTACTTCGGTCAAGCATATAGGTCTAAACAAAGATTTTTTTTATTTTTTATTCTTTATTTATTTTTTTAGATTAGCGCCTAAACTTTTTATATGTATAAAATGACCACAAAAAAACATATACAAGCATGAATTTTGGCCAACACCTAAACAATCTACCAATCAACTTTTTTTAACTCAATAATCACATATTCGCCTTCTGTTAACACACATTAGCACCATTATATAATAAAATTACAAAAATAAGTATATAAACATGTGATTTTACCATAATAACAAGAAAATACTAAAAGAAATAAAATATATATGAACATATATATGACAAACACAACACCAAAACCAACATCATATCAACATAAACATGATTCATGAAGAAAATAATTTACTAACAAGAAGAAAAGAACAAAAGTAAAATCAAGGAACTTAATTTATAGCCCTTATGCTTAGTCTTTCAACATGGATGAAAAATCCATGAACTTAAGCACATTTTGGCTCACCAAACAGAAGAAAAATGAATAAAATAAATAAATCTTCAAAGATTTTAGTGAAGATTATACCTTAATAAAGCGAGGAATTTTTTTCTCAAGTATTTTTTTTCATTTTTTTCTTCTTTTTTTTGGCTTTAAAAAAACTGAAAACTCTTAAGAAAACATGCTCCCCCATTTATATGGGAGGATGATTCAGCCAAGAAGGATGCCTTAGTATAGGAAAATTGACATATATGAAAAAAATTCAAAACTCATGAAATAAATTAAATTTTTCAAAAATATTTTAATGGGAGCTAAATGACAATATTAGATGAATTTTAAAAATTTTAAACCAAATAAAATTCACCCAAAAACATTTATGGAATAGAAAACTCGATTTTTCAGAAACAATGAAAGTTCAAGAGGGAAAAAAACCAAAACTTATGAAAATGAATGAATTTTTGAAAACTGAATTAATGTGAATCAAATAATAATATTTGATAAATTTTAAAAATCATAAACTAAGAAAAATCACCCCAAAAACATTTACGGAGTAGAAAACTTCGTATTTCAAAAATAGAAAAAATTCAAGAAAAAATTTCAAAACTCATGAAAATAAATGAATTTTCTAAAACTAATTTAATGTGAATCAAACAATAATATTGGATGAATTTTGATGTTCGAAACTCGAGAGGATTCCACTAAAAATTTTACGAGTAAAAAAACTTGTATTTTAATACTAGGAAAAATGATGAAATTTCATTAACATTGAAGTAAAACAAATTCAAGACCCCATATTATCCAAAACATTAATTTCTAAGGTGAAGAAAATGAACTTGTAAAATTTTAAAAATAGATCAACAAGAATCAAAGTAAAATTCACGAGCATAATACTCGTAAGACTACAAAAGTCAAAATTAATTTATAAAATTTATAGTTTGACACTTCATTGTAGAAAATGTCAATGCATATTTTTCTTTGAATATTTATGATTTTTCGGGTTAAGAATCGTCATAAAACCAAACATGTGTCAATAAAAATATCCGACCACCAATTTCTTGAGTTTTTTCAAAAAAATCTCAAGAAATTCTTAAAAATAGAAAAATTAACCATGAGATCATCCGCGGAGGTAATTTCCAAAATTTGTCAAAAACTTGTTCAAAAACAAAAAGTCTTCCTTTATGGATTTGTCCTTTTTACCCAAGAAAATATATTTTTTTCATCATGTGTATATACAATTATTTATATATGACTGATTAAAATTACAAAAATGTGAAGCCGCTCTGGTGGAAGTTGACCTCTATCAGAGTGGCCACTACATTTTCGTTCTCGAATACTAGGGATTTTCGGGGACAGATAGCTCGAACGAAATTAGGTGTCTACAGTCCTTAAGTTGTGGGCGTTCCAAGTTCAAGGCATAGGATTTTGAATATTAATCTAACCTTTTTAAGTTCCCAATTCCAACTTCCTTAAGTTGTTGGTGTTACTAGTAATGTTTCGGAAGAATCATATTCCTACATTTAATCTTATGCATAATAAATATTACATCTTTGTTGGACAAAAAGATTGTAAGAAATATGAAATACATAGCACAACTGAAATTAAGTTACAAAGAAATAGTCGGATGTCTTTAGGATCTTTGAATCATTTTTTTATGTGATTATTAAATTCTTATAACAGCTAAACTCTTCAAGAATCGAGATTATACTGCCTCAGAAGCTCATAACTTTGAAAAAACTTCTTGGAAGAAGATCCACCAGGAAGATCATGTTCAAACTCCTTCGAGATCGTGAGTGTTTCAAGTTTAAGAATATAACTTAATTAAATCAAATTTAAGAATAATTAAATCTTTATAATTTTGTTGTTAAAATATCTTGAATAACACCTTATATGAAAGAAAAAGAATTAATTATTAATTTATGAAAAATATATGTTTATCAAGATTAAAAAAATTGAATCCATAATCAAACTAGTTGAACCATTCTCAGTTCAACCATAAGTTTAACCATATGGGCTTCTTCAATACCAACTCAAGCAACCACAATCAATTTAGGGACAGTATTTATATATTTTTATAGATTGGAGTAGAATAGAACAATTTTGATTGGGTGTTGAACCAATTGCAAAACGAAAATTGCAAAGACTTTTTTTTCATATTCTCTATAAGAAATAGCACGGAAGCATCAAAACAATCTATTGATACTGAAACTTAAATCTCTTATTAGAAGCTTCGACTTTTCTTGTATATTTTGCAAGAAAAAAAAAATAAAACAAAAATAAATAAATAACCTTAATACTAGATATTTCGCTCTCAAAGTTTCAACCGCAAAAATAAATGTTTGGCTCTCCAAGTTTCAACTGCAAAAATAGATGTTTGACTCTCAAAGTTTTAAAAATTTTTTGTGTTCTAAACAAGCTAATATAAACAAGCTAAAATGTTTTAAATGGATTTGAAAAAAAAAAAACAAAAAGAAGAAGAGAGAGAGAGAGAACTAAGCGGAGCTGATATTGTTGGGGTAAAAGAGAATGAGAGAGAAATGGAGAATGCTTTGGGTTTGGGTTTGGGTTTGGGTTTGGGTTTAATTTTTAAGTTAAATAGGTTTGTATTAGGTTCGGTTGTTGGATTATCATTTAGGCTAAATTTAATTTTATTCTAGGTTTAATACGTTAAAATCAACTCCCTTGTTTTTTTATCAATTTTTTACCGATTCTATCCAATTCACCAGAAATCCAATTCCATCCATAGCTTCGAACCATCAAATCCAATTCCCTCCTTAGCTTTGAACCATCGTATCACTCGACTTCGATTAAACCGGTTAAATTTACCAATCCGATTTTTTCATCAGTATCACTGATGTTTATCTTTAATTTAAAACTGATCTAATAATTACTAACTCATAAGGGATTAGTGTAAAAAGTTAAATAAATAAAAAAAATATTTTCCAAAAGGCATTGAGAAGTTAACTTTCTACCAAAACCTCGACAAAAGTATTTTTCACCGAATTCTTTTGACAGCGTAGTGAATGAGAAAAAATGAGGCAGTGACTGCATATATTATAATACATGAAAACCAAAGAGTTTGAGGAATACAAACATTGACATAGCATAGCATAAGCATGACATTACTACTTTCAAACATATATCCAACTTCACACCCATCATACTGCATTTTTCTTAACCCACAAGTGAAACCAAAAAAAGAAGGGAGAAAACTCGGGAAAGGGAAAGGGAAAGACTCTTCATTACACTACATACAAACCAGACACAAGCTTGAATCATAATCCATGGTACAATACCAACAGCTTTCTTTAGCTTTCGCCTAGGGCTCTTCTACATCCTCCTCTTCCTCGTATTCACCTTCCTCGTCAGCAGTAGCATCCTGGTATTGCTGATACTCAGACACAAGGTCATTCATGTTGCTCTCAGCCTCCGTGAACTCCATCTCGTCCATACCTTCGCCAGTGTACCAATGCAGAAAAGCCTTCCTCCTGAACATAGCGGTGAATTGTTCACTAACTCTCCTGAACATTTCCTGAATAGAGGTCGAGTTTCCTATAAAGGTAGATGCCATGGACAGCCCTCTAGGTGGAATGTCACACACACTGGATTTCACGTTGTTTGGAATCCACTCCACAAAGTAGGAAGAGTTCTTGTTCTGCACATTGATCATTTGCTCATCCACTTCCTTGGTGCTCATCTTGCCTCTGAACATGGCTGATGCAGTGAGGTACCGGCCGTGCCTTGGGTCAGCAGCACACATCATATTCTTTGCGTCCCACATTTGTTGGGTCAACTCAGGGACAGTCAGAGCACGATACTGCTGGGAACCTCGCGAGGTCAGAGGAGCAAACCCAACCATAAAAAAGTGAAGACGAGGGAAGGGAATTAGGTTCACAGCAAGCTTTCGGAGGTCAGAGTTGAGTTGACCAGGGAACCTGAGACAGCAAGTGACGCCACTCATGGTTGCAGAGATCAAGTGGTTCAAGTCACCAACTGCAACAAATATCAATGCATATAAGTAGATGATCGAAGCGCTAGCCAACTCGCAAAAGTGTCAGGACATCTAGGAACAGGTAACTACTTTTGGCTCAAACTGGATTCTTTTAGCAAAACTAAAAGTGTGAACCTACCTGTACACACACAGTGTGTATTTGCTGTTTTCTGCATATGAAGTTCCGATTTCGTTAAGTCTTAAGCTACACAAAAAGGATAACTAGCTCCAACCCTATTCGAACAATCTATACCTAGACTAAAACATCAGAATGGATCATCAAATTCCAACTTTTAAATTACAACCTATACACATTTTTTGGGAAGATTAAGAATAGTGATTATAAAAGAAACTAATATGAAAACCTATAAGTGAAAATACCTTTTAGCATGATAAAATTACTTTTCTACGTTATAATCACTATAACAATCCTCATCTATAACCTAATTGTTGGCCCTATGATTAACCTCAGCATTTCAAGGCACCAAACTTGAGCTAGGGGCAATCACATTATGACTTACCCACCGCTAGTCAAGAACTGACACACAGTAAAAAGCATAAGACTGAACGGAGATTCAAAACACCAACATATACTTTTGGGGCCTCATATTTACTTACAGCTAGGAGTAGTCAATTTAAGAGTCCTGAAGCAGATATCATATAAAGCCTCATTATCAAGAACCATGCACTCATCAGCATTCTCAACAAGCTGATGAACAGAAAGAGTAGCATTGTATGGCTCAACAACTGTGTCTGAAACCTTTGGTGAGGGGAACACGGAGAATGTAAGCATCATCCTGTCAGGGTACTCCTCCCTAATCTTTGAGATAAGCAAGGTACCCATCCCAGAACCGGTTCCTCCACCCAATGAGTGGCACACCTGGAAACCTGCAATGGCGGATCAGATCCACAACTATCGATAAAGATCATATATACTCTATGATACAAGTTTGGAAACGAAAATTAGATGGGATTACCAATTTATACCAATCGAACCTAAAGAAACAATCTCTTTACCTTGCAGACAGTCACAGTTCTCAGCCTCCTTCCTCACAACATCAAGAACAGCGTCAATAAGCTCGGCTCCCTCAGTGTAATGGCCCTTCGCCCAGTTGTTCCCAGCACCAGATTGTCCAAAAACAAAGTTATCAGGCCTGAAAATCTGGCCATAAGGACCAGTTCGGACACTGTCCATTGTACCAGGCTCCAAGTCCATAAGCACCGCACGAGGAACAAAGCGGCCACAGGAAGCCTCATTATAGTAGACATTTACACGCTCCAACTGCAGATCTGAGGAACCAATGTACCTTCCAGTTGGATCTATGCCATGCTCATCGCAAACAACCTCCCAAAACTTGGAACCAATCTGGTTCCCACATTGTCCACCTTGAACATGAAGGATCTCTCTCATTTTTTCCTAATTAAGAACAATTGAGCTAAAATTAAATTCTAAATTCTTCAACTGTGACAAAAATGAATGCATTTTTTAAGAAATAAAAAACATTGAATGAAAATGCGATGCTTCAGATCCAAAAACTAAACATATCCAAGAGATTTGCGATCTAAATTTTAAACCATTCAAATATTGGCATAGAGGCAACGCAGATTTCGACAAAACTTAGTTTGCGAAAGCTTCCAAGAGAAATCTAACCAAAAACAAATAAACACTAATAATCAGAGCATAATTTCAGTGAAACCAAACAAAAAAAAAGTGAAAATTCAGATCATAAGAAATTTATTTACCACAAATGAAATGCAGAGATACGAATGAGAAGCTAATTTCTAAAATACCGAATATGTCATAAATACTTACAGAGGAATTTGAGATCTATTTAAATTAAGCAGTATGAGAGAAGGTTTCACCTCGTGTTAGATTTCTGGATTTGGAAGAATTTGCAGAAGTTTTGAGAGAGAGAGAGGGAGAGAGAGAGAGAGAGAGGGAATTGCGATGGCGAGGGAAGGAAAGCATTAGATTAGAATGTTATATAATTGGCAGTGAGGAGTGAGGGACTTTTCCCTCCTTTTTTTTTTCTTTCTTGTCAGATATCAGGATAGCCGTTCGGTGGACATAATGAACGGTCCTGATTGTTTCTTTCTTTTTCAAAAAATCTGTGCAAAGTTTTGAGACAAATATACCCTTTCCAGAATGACTATAATGTCCTTCGATTTAGCTTTCTCTCCGCCCTCGAATGGAAAGTATCTCGACCAGCTATTTGACTCTTGTCCCCATCACCAAATTCAAAATCACATCACAGCCTCACGTTCACTGTACTTTGGCTCTTATCGAACGAATACCATACAATTCCCAAATACGAATGCGATATTTAGCGGATAATTATTACATTTCAGATTTTGAACAAAATTAGACAACTTAACTATTAAAAATTTGTAAAATAGAATTCAAAACGTTAAATGTTTTTTTTCATTCAATTTGATCTCAATGCCGCAAGTAAAATATTCATCTGTTTATTAGGAGAATTTTAGTAAATCAAGAATTAAAGGGTAAATTTATCCATATATTATAATTCGATATTAAGACTTAATTTTATACTTTAATTTCATTAATATTTATCATTATATTTTTAAAATTAAGAGTAAATTTATTACTATATTTCAATCAACTCAACATTTAACTTGGCCATTTTATTTTTGTTTGATAGAGTTTTACAACTAAATTTTTATTTTTGATTGAATTTTATTATTTAACCTTAATTTTGAATGGTTTGAAGACATAAATGTTTTTTATTTATTTTATTTTAATAATTTATAATAAAAAATGTATAAAAAATTAACATAAATTTTTATTTTATATAAAACTAATTTTTTTGGTTAATTTTCAAGTCTTTCTTCCATAAAATAAATTTTATGTTGCTTTTTTAATTTTTTATAAATTATTGTTAATTATTAAAATGAAATATTTTTAAAATAATTTTCTTATTAAAATTTATCTTCAAATCATTGAAAATCAATGTTGAACTACAAAATTCAATAAGAAATTAAAGTTAAATAACAAAAATTAAATTAAAAATAAAAATTAATTGCAAAACTAAACAATTACAAGTGAAGTGACAAATTATCTTATAATCTCAAAATACAATGATAATATCAATAAAAATAAAAGTATAATTATAAATTTCAATACTTTAACCCATAAATTAATTAACAATTGATCCAGTTTCATCAAATTAGGCAAACAATATCCGAAAAGGTTTGCCTTATTAAAACCTAATTTTCTACTAACATTCATAAAATATTAAACCAAGAGTTGTTCGTGATCCATATATAACTTTGATTTTTTTTTTTCATATTTAATAGCCTCAAATTCCATTTTACGTAGGAGTGGATGGTAAAATAATTCGTTTACGACAAGTTTCAATATTTTCTCATTCGATAGGGTAGTTTTTTTTTTTAAATTTTTAATTAGGGAATGGATGGAATGGGTTAGAAATTTAAGAAAAGCCAGGGACAAACGTAGACTTATTTATGCATTAAAATTATTCATTTGATCTAATAGGTTTGATCTATTTAAGATAGGTCTTGAACATAGGTGTTTTTTTTTTAATTTATGATGAGCTCGGCTTAAATTATAATTTAATAATAAAATATATTTATTTTTTAAATTTAATTATAAAAAATTTATTATAAAGATATACAAATGCATATAAAATTTCAAACTTAACGTAACTTGACTTAGCCTATGAGCACTTTTATTTAAATCAAGTTAAGTCAAGTCAAGTTTAAGATCCTCTAATTTATCTCCACTCTAGATTTATATAAAAATAATATTTTTTAGTTCTTTAATAAAATTTATGCATATTATTTAATAAACTTATAATATAATTAGAATTGTAATGATGAACTTAATAATATAATAATATATTTAAAAGTAATTAATATATAATTTATACTAAAAATATATTAAAATAATATATAAATATAAATTTATAGACAAATCATATGCTAATTATATATAATTTGAATGCAAAATCTAATCTAAAAAATCCAAAATTAAATCAAATTAAAATTATTTAAAATATAAAAAATCAAATTAAATCGAGATCAAAGATGGACCATGACAAGAACCAGAGGGACTTTGACCCCCCAAAAAATTTTGAAATCCCTTTAGGATGTATATGTGTTAAATAAATTGAATAGTTTTTTAAATTTAAAATTGTTAATTTTGCTTATTTATTTGATTTCTTTATTTAATTTTACGCATCGCTATTTAACATGATTAAATCACATTTTTAGCTTTATTTAATAATATGTAAAAGCTAAATTGAATTTCTGACTTTTTCGAGATGACCTTAAGGGCCCATTTACGAATGCGTTTGGCTGTGGAAATTGAGCTTTTCACCTCAATAGTAAACAAGCTGAGGTGGAAAAGCTCTTTTCCACAGCAGAAAATGAGCCAACTGCAAACGCTAGCAAATTGGTGCTTTTGTCGACTTCTGCAGCTTACCAACTACAAACCTAATATAAATTTATTAAAATATCCACTTATTTATTTAAGCTTTTTTATAAAAATAATATAATTTTTTTATTTATTAAAATAAGTCGAAATAAGATTTATCTAAATAGATTAATTTTTTAATTTATTGAGAAATCACCATTTCAAACGATGATTTCTCGACTGATTTTGAGAAATCGTCAAATGAAATGATGATTTCTCAATTAATTTCACTTAAATTACAAAATTTTATAAAATCTGATCATCAGAGCCGATTACAATTGAGAAATCGCCATATCTGATGGTGATTTCCCAACTATGGTCTCATAATGTATATTTTTTTAATTATTTATTTTTTGTCATCTTTTGATTTTTTTTTTTGAATTATAAGGGTCACTCGTGACCCTTATAATGCAAAATGTAGAGGGATATGACAGAAGTCATATCCCTCAAGGTCACGGGTATTTTACCCGTGACTTTTACATAATTAAGGGTCGGAGAGAGCCCTCTATAGAAGGGGCTCTCTCCTTCCTCTTGATAATAAAAAAAATTTTTCTTTATTTTTTAATCGTTAAAAAAAATTCGAGAAGAATATAATCAAGTTAAGGTGTTATTGAAAGTTAAGTAATCGCGTTACAATTTTTTTACAGGTATGGTTAAATTTTATTCGTAAAAGTAATTTT
>JBBYHO010000003.1:23406149-23418555 GCA_038382025.1 Adansonia gregorii | reverse complement strand
TTTATTTGTTGCCTTACTAACGTGATTTCTTTGTGATGATTATTTGCATTCATGTTTTCCAATCATTTCAAATAAAATCGAAGGTAATATTCCACATAGGTATCCCTTCAGTGGCCAAAGTGGAATATTATATATTTCAAAGTAAAATTCAGAAGTCAGTTTTATTAAAATTCTCTATATTCCCCATCTCTTCAGGTTGTATATGAGATTAAATATTTTTCATCAAAACATAGATTTCTATTTCTATAAGATTCATGCATTAAAAGAAGGTTATATCGAAATAATGACAAGTTAAGATCGAAACAATCAAAATCGAAATAAGATATAACTAGTAAGGTATCGATTTCGAGCGTCGTGAAGAGGTTCGTATCTTATCATACGTAACCAACTCCCGAACCCAAATGGCGAATCTTTATAGTATGTATACCATGGGATCGATGTTTTGAGTTTCATAACTCAAAAACATAAGTTTCAATAGGCATCCGGTTATGCCTAGCCCGAAATGATCGGTGGCGACTCCATGCGTTGGCCATTTAGTGATGGTCATCCAAGAGCAATAAGATGAATGATTCGTCTTATGGTCCCTTTCACTGTATCACAAGTTGAGAATTCGTACATTCTCATTCTCATCACATCGCGAAAGAAAAGTCTCGATCAAAAAAAATTTACAAGTCAAAAAAATATTTTAAACCGTACACACCCATAGATTCACGAGAATCCACCCCAAGGTACGTTGCGACAATGGTTACTTCATGAACATGCATATGTTCATACATATTGATGGTCATTTGTGGTGAAATGGTTAGACATATGCTTAGAAATGCTATTGTTTGATTTAGATTAGTGCTTAGCATGACTAGATCTTACATTCTCTTTGTTTCGTTGTGAGGTTTTTGTCTAGTTTGATGGATTTTTAATTAAATGCCTATGCATCAATGCTAGAAAATAATCAAATGAAACTCCAAGTAATAGATCCTTGCTAGCTCAATTTATGAGTTGATTGAAGCCAAGTATTTATATCACTCAATTTTAATACTTTTGGAATTTACACTTTCATATATAGATCATAGATTTGCATATGTCCCACATACGCATCTAAGGTGTTGCACCATGTTATCAACAAACTTTAATTTTGCAAGCAGCAAGACCCCCACTTTCGACCTTCAACATAGAGATTTTGCTTACATTGTATATGACTATACGCCAATTATCAACACTTTTTTCCTCCACCAACGCTTAGGTAAGATAGCAGTTTCATTTGACAATTGAAAACTTCAGAAACCAAAGAAACAAACAAAAAAACTCAATTCACTCAAAGTTTGACATAATTTATCTGAATAAATACATAATTTTTTTAACGTCTGAAAAAATATTTTAAAATGAATAAATATAATGATATTATTATTTATTGCATTAAAAATATAAATAAAATAATCAATTTTTACATTTGATGCAAATAACTACTATAAATAATACATTAACTAACTTTAAAAATTATAAAAGGGTATTCACTAACCTAAATACATTATCTATACCAATAAAGCATGATTAAAATTATTGAGAAAAAGGATCGAAGCTTAGAATTATCGAGAAAAGAGGATTGAAACTCATAATCTAGAGATGCATGCACTGTGTCTAACACATTTATTTTAATAATTGCAAGATTTCATTGTCACCGCCCAAACAAAAATAAAATGCAAGCACATTACCGATCAAATGTGCAACAATTTTAGTAGTTACATTTTAGCAAAATATGAACCGTACAAAACCGTTTAAAGTATAAAAATCCAAATATTTTAGTATGCACACACACACACACATATATATATATCATAATAATAACAATATTAATTATAATATATCATTCATTGCCACTGTAGTAAAATGACACATTCTTAAAGTATACCTTTAAAAAAAAACCAAGAACTTCAGAAATAAATTTAACATGAGACAATCTATTACTCTTATTTGTGAAATTAAAAAGCTCCACCACAAGTATCAACGATGAACTCATATAATAATAATAATAATAATAATAACAATACCCATTTAGACCTTTCCCCTAAAATACCATCTTGGCTCCAACTCATGCTACCTGTACTACTACGCTTTCTAACAGAATACAAATACCGAAGTAGGGCATTGGGGAAGGAAACAAACCTGACTGATTTGAAATGAATTGACAGTAGAAGAGGAAGGCAATGCACATAGTTTTGTTACTCCCCCCTTTGATTTCTGAAAAATAGAATACACAAAACAGTGGCAATCACGTAATCTAGGGCCTGCCACCAGTGTGACTTCGACCTGAAAATGCTGCCATTAGACTTCTAATCAAATATTTACAACATGAAAACACATATAGACATGAGAGCATGCCTTTTACATAGCTCTCATCCACAGAACTCTAGTTGGTACAGCACCTTTAAATTCTGATTATACAATTCAGCTCCCCCAAATACTAGCGACTGGTTGTAACTAGAAAGTAGGGTGTTACTCTGCTATTATAAATGTAATAATATAGTAGCTAATAGAAGTGAAAGCGGCCATTGCATTTTCTTAACACCTGCAGAGGCTGCAAAAAGGAAGATATTAGCATACATGTAAAAAAAAAGCAGTGGACATGACTCCATCATAATGTATCTAAGCAAATTCTGGTGAAAATTTAAAAAATATGCAGAGCATGGATGTAAGTATGATTTAAACTGACCACTATAATGATTATTAAACTTCTAGACATGACCATAAAAGTTCAAAAGATCATTAAAAGAGCCAACCATGGATGTAAATATGAATTAAACTGAGCACTGTAATGATTCTTAACCTCCTATAAGTGACTGTAAAAATTCAACTGTTGAGCATCTAATCAAATAAAAATCACTAAGGAAGAACAACAATCTTCAGACATAATTGAACAAATTGTAAGATGATTCAACATCATAATTTTAGCTTTGAATTGCGAATAGCTTTAACTATTTGAGAAGCATCATTTACTCACATAAAGATGCCAATGCTGATGGTGAAACAGAAGGCGTCCTCTCAGGATCCTCTTTACTTGATTCACTATTTGATGGAGCCTCAACATGAGCAAAGACTACATTTGGCAATGGACCAGAGGTGGGAACCAAATGGGAGATAGGTTTAGGCTTGGGTGCCAATGCTAATGGGTGTACAAATGGTGAGGCAGCAGAATGGTGAGGAGAAATTTTGGGTGTGAAAACAGGGGCTAAATTAGATCCCTGACCAGTCTTCCCCTTCATCCTTTTATTCCTGTGTTGACAGCCCTGAGGACTGGCCTTGTAACTGGATGGAGATCCAGGTGCAATTCTCTCAGGAGCAGGTGAATAATCTACTGATGCAGGAGTGCCTTTCTCAGTTGGTGTAGCAGGAGAAACTGCAGGAGCTAGAGCAGCAACACTATGGTGGTGATGGTGATGGTGGTGGTGGTGGTGGTGGTGGTGGTGATGATGATGATGATGATGATGATGATGATGCTGATGATCATGGCGGTGCTGAGGCAAAGGGGCAGGAGAAGGGGACCAAGAGTTTGAACTGCCATCTCCATGAAGAGAATGTTGCAAAATGGATGAAAGACGAACTTGCTTAACTCTACCAAATACACTGTTGTTCAGGCCAAGGTTTCTTGAATCAGAACCCGTAATGGTTTGAGCTAGTTGCCTCAGTCTTGGCATCGGAGTATTCCCCACAGCCAGTAGAACAGATGACTGAACAATTGTGGGGGGAGCAACGGTGGAGCCTTTGGAATTTGACAGCCTAATATACAAGTTCTGAAATTCACAAAACAAAACCATCAAATTCTACATAAGAGATGCTAAAGTCAACAAAATCTTCTACGGTAACACTTAAATGCAAAAAAGAGAAGTGATGAAGCAAAATCAAGAGAAAAGGAAAGAGTGTCAAACCTCATATGTGGCTAGATGCAACCCAGCTTTCAGCTGGCTCGTCATTTCTTCAAAATTTTCTTTTATTTGATAAATAGAGAAGTTTAAGGTAAAGTTGAAAGGGAGTTGCACATTCTGCAGAAGAAACGCACTTTGTGGGGGAATTATAGTAATACCTCCAGTGAATTTTAGCACCTCAAATAAGGATGGATCTCCAAACAAGGACTTCGTCAAGCTCAGAGATGGTTGCTCTATAACCAAAGATTCAAATGATGCCCTTATCAAACTTAAAGCAGTTGAAGATATCTCTGAATATCCTACATCAGGATCAACCCCAAACACAACCTTTGTCATGTTTGATCCAGCTACAGGTTCGAGAGATAAGATAACCACCTGGTTCAAAGAACTAATCAGATCTAGGCAAAAATAGTATGACACATATGCTATAAGAAAAGGATCAAATATACTTTGCTTGTGGGAAAGCCTATCTCATCAAAAATGTCATTTTCAAGCTGCAAGAGATTGTCCTCCAGTAAAGAAACCGGCTTCCGAACATTAAAACTTGCTACTATATCATGACCTGGAAAAATAAAGATTTGTCAGCATAAAAAATTGAACCAAATAATGTTGCATAGATAATCTGATATCCTACTCACGATTATAATATGTTTATTTTGATTATATTCAACTAGTCCAACCCAACCCCACAGAAAAGATGTAATTGTCAATCCTATTAGCCATCTTCAGTAAGATCACAATATAAACAACAATTATAAATTTATAATTACCACAACGAAGTTGATACATCAAGGATAATTCTCAAACCTTAAAAAAGAATTAGGGATTTACGCTAGTAGAATTCCATCAAAAACCAAAACCAATCATCTGACCGTAAATAACATAATGATATTACTCCCAGCAAACCACTAATTCTTTTGCTTCTAGACAATAGATGTACTTAGCTCAATAAAACTACAAGTCCTAATGCCTCTCCATGTCAATTGATAGATGTGGATATTGAAAAACAGTGACCACAAAATTTAGATTGCTACAGGAATAATGCCCTTCGCTTCCCAAAACATTTCGGTTTATACACTTTATTTCAATGCCAGCACCTTAACAGTACAATTAGCAGAATCAGTACTAATTGTATTGCACATCTAGACTTTAAAAGTGTGAAGAACATAACCCCCATCAACCTATGAAATATTTTTTATTTCTGCTAGAGAAATGCGAACTGTGAGAGATCACAAAGAAAGAACCTGACAGGACAGCGATTTGATCTGCCATAAATAAAAGCACTCTAAGCCTCTTCACAAATGTGCCATATCATAGAATTTAGCTGTTTGTTTTCTTCCTAAAATAGGCGGCAATCTTGATTGTAGAGGCTGTCCGCATGTTGGTTCATCGCTGACTTATTTACACATTTTACCATTTTTCCATTCAAATAAACGAGATCATTAACTACAGCTAAAAGCAAACCACATATTCACAATAACAAGAAAAACCTACTAAAGTGATTCTATCTATGAAAACCAAGTTTCAACACATCAGCACTGTAAAGAGATTAGCTTGATGGCTCTCATATTCAGGTAGTTAAGGGTTCCTCCCTTACCCGCCTTTGTGGTGCATATGTTCTATGTTCATCCCCTTTCTAACAAGTACCATCACCTGACATTCCTTGTCACAAACCACAGCCAGGACCAATCACTTTCAAACTAGTACTTTAATGAGTTACCTGCAGCTACTTACAGGTGTCATTAATTATAAAACCCATAGCCCATACTGTACATATGACTTCTGTGAATCGTTTTCTCTAGTCTTTTAAGAATTGCAAATTTGTGCATAGCTCCCTGTGACTTTGTCAAAGGTTGAGGAGTGAAATTAATGCCTATTTTAAACGCTTTTGACTACTTAAATGTCTTCATCTGAAATTTTGAACATTATATCTTTCAGCATTTTTTTACAATATAATTTCTTATCATTCAAATTTTCTTTTTCTTAAGAACCAAGATGATTTTATTTTTCTTAGAGATGATTTTTTTCTCTTTATTTTATTAATTATGAAAGTAAATTATCACTTTCAAGCTTAAAATTGTTATCCATAAGCTCAGAGATTCGGATGCCCCAAGTATGTCATAGATCAAACCAGGGTAATTCTCTTTTTAATACAAAATAATAATTAATTAGTAGCCGAATTAATAAATTTAATTATAGTACCAATCTACTAATATCTAAGTTGTTAGAGAAGGTCTTGGCAGTAAATATTGGAGATATATCAACAAAGGTCAAATTCTATATTTTAGCAGTATTACATATGGTAGCCATAGGTCAGTTTAATTGGAGTTAGAAGTAATCCAAACTCAATAGTTGTTGGGTATTAAAAAAAAGAATCATAATTTGAGAATAGAAAAAAAAAATATGAACTCTAAGAACTAACTGAATTAAATCCCAAAGTTTAAACTCGACAGTAATATAGTTGGCATCCCAAGGCTTAACCGACGGTATTCCTTAACTTTTCTCGATAACCAGGATTGGACTTATCAAGTTCATATGGATCCAAAATAGAACCACTGGATGACTAAACAGAATTCAAAAAAGAAAGGGACGGATAAAGTTTGGACATTGAGCCAACTGGGGAGGGCTAGGAAAAATCCCAAAATCCTTGTAAAAGAGTCGAGGTTTTGCCAGCTAAGAAGTTCAATTTTTACTCTTTTTTTTTTAATTTTTAAAATAAAAGATACTTTTTTGTTTAACAAGCAAAACTGTAAAAGTAATAAATTTGGTAAAATTGTATATGTAATTTCTTTTTAATATATGGGGGATTGTGAGGGAATTTATATACATATACTTTAGTTACTCTAAGCTTCTTCACTTTTCAGTAGCCTTATATTGCCCAAATGACTGATTGATAATAAACAACAAAACAACAACAAATAATAGTGATTTATTAAAAAAAGAAAAAAAAACCGTTGAAGAAAGTAGGCAGTCTGTTGCAATGTATATATTTAGCAGCAAAGCAGAATTACTAAAAGGAAATTGCACAACATAACCGTAATACCAGATAATAAACACTTTTAAACCATTTTTTAAGCCTAAGAAGACAAAATCAATGGGATTTTTTAACTGCATTGTTATTTTCTCTTCAAACATTCCTTGCGACACCCAAAAAAGAACTCAGAAAAATAGAAATCATCAACTGGAAAAAGATTTAAGGAAAAAAAAAAAACAAAATGAAGATCCATGCATATTATATATGAAAAAAAAAAAAAAAGGAGAGAAAGCGGACCTTTGAACCTGGAATCAAGATCCAGATCAGATTGATCTGAAAAATTAAGAAAAGGGGGCAACCAAAATAAAGCAGAAAGGAAGAGGGCAAGTGAAAAGAGCAGAACGAGGAAGCATCGAAGGCCAAAGAGAGATCTTCTGGATCCACAGGTAGCAAATCTGGAGCTTAAGCTTGAGACTGAGATTGAAGCAGCCGTAGCCTCCGGTGATACCTCACTGCTCACACTTGAACTCAACCTCTGCTCTTCTTCCTCAACTTTTCCCATAGTGCACCATCTGCCTCATGCTCCATTCCCTTCCTGATCTGCCTTTGCTGCTCCCATTTTTAACCTTTCACCAACAATTTTTTCACATTCTTAAGAGCGGATAACAGAAGTTTCTCTTGCTTTAATTTTTTATTTTTTATTTTGTAATATTCTTCCTTTCTGGTTTAAAGACAACTGAAGATGAAGAAAAGAAGCTCACATGAGGTATCTATCTTCAAATTCACAACTGAGGTCTTCTTTTTTTTTTTTTTTTTTTTTTTCCCCAAACGAAAATAAATAATAATAAATAATATAAAAGAAGACTTTTAAAAAAGCAGAAGACACGGACGCAGTTGTCATTTTACGATTTTTTTTTTTTTTTTGCCTTTTTACTTTTTATGACTTTTTTTAATAAAAAAATTTAATATACCCCTAGCAGTTCTAAGTTCTAACCTTATCTATCAAATACATCTAAGTATTTTTATGTTATTTTTATATATTTTTATATTATATTTATATTTAAAATAAAATATTTATATATTTATATTTATATTATTTTTTTATTTAATAATATTTTATATAATATTTTAATTATTTTCACCAATGACATAATTTTTTTTATATAAAAATTTATTATATCCAATTAACTGACTCAAAGTGTTTTTATATGTTTTATGCTAGTATTAAGCCCATAAAAAAATAGCTTGCTAATATTAACATTTTTACTCGAGTTTTAATTAGTTTTTTTAAACTTGGTTTCACTAGTTTTTTATAATTTTAATTAATTAAATAAAAATTAATTTTAAATTAAATTTTATTAAATAATTATTATTTATTTAAATTTTCTGCTTTTGTGATAATATTAATATTAATATAACTATATTTTATTAATTACAACAATTAAACTTACAATAGTTGTTTGTTATAAATTAAGTAACAGAAATAATTTTTTAGTGTTATTTATATGTATTTTTTTTAAATCTTTAGATTTTGCAGTTAAAAAATATTTCTATTTAATTATATAGGGTATATTTTAATTTGAGATAATATTACAAATAATTCTTAAACTTTATCAAATTTATCAAAGTGAAACTTATACATTGAGAATTTCTATTTTGGTATTTAAAATTTCAATTCGTATGAAATCACTGCAAAAGAACGTCGTATTGTCAACAGAGATTTTCATCAAAAATAAAAATATTGACAATAAAGTTTATTTTTGACGGAAATAATGAAGTACATTTTTTTTTGACAGGAAATTTGCCGAAAATGATATGATTTCGTTGCCATAAATTTATTCACATAAGACAATTCATTCGTGCCACTAATCTGTCAAAAGTATCACCGATAGATTTAGGGTTTTCCGACAAAAATTATTTATGAAAAATAACAAAAATTGATTATTAATTTTGTAAATAAGTAATCTGTCGAAAATTGATGTTTCCAACCGAAGATCCGTCAAAAATGAATTTCCAACTGAAATTCCTTTGGTAATAAGGTTTCGAGAAATTCCCACGCAAAAGGTTTTTTCGACGAAATTCATCCATCGAACTAAGGTTTTTCCATGGAATTTTTCACCAAAATTATTTCTGATGAACTTTTCTATCAAAATTTTGTCCAATTCCATTAGGAATAATTCTTCTATAAATATCGCATCGTACCTCTTCCCCTTCATTTACCTTGATTCCATCCCCTAAACCCCAAATTACTCTCATTTTGGTCCAAAGTTAGGGTATTTTAAGGGATTTTGTTATTATTTTCCTAATATTTTGTTTTTAACATATATGTTTTGTATTTTTGCTAGTAAAACTATTATGGTGATACCAATTGTCATATTGCATTATAGATACGTATTATACTTTTAATACTATTTGTTTTTTTTCATTTAGGTCTAAGATAATTAGAACTAATTATTATTTAATTAATTAATGTAATTGTTTATTAGTGTCCGTATATATAATATATAAAAATATATAAATTTTTATTAATGTACATGTATATGCATATAATTGTTTGTTAGAACACGTATGTATGTATATAATTGTTTGTTAGTGTACATAGTATAACTGTATTTTAATTATTCAATACAACTAATTAGTAAATTTTCATAAATCTTGTTAAACAATATTGTTTAGCACTGTTTATGTTTATATATAATTGTTTTCATAAATGTTACTATAAAATTATTAAGTTTTCATAAATGTAGTTATCATATAAATATATGGCATCTCCCCGTCTCTCGTTAGTGGTTCACTCGACCTCACTCAAGTTACAATGCTATTAATATTTCTAGGTAAGTTATAGTTATTTATTTTTTAAAAAAAAAACTTTATTTGTAATTACATAAATAATTAAAGGCGTTTATTAATATTTAGCCCATGTAATTGCATTAATTGTGTTATTTGTTAAATTTTTAATTGTATAAATTGTTTAGTTTTTGCTTTAATTTATTGTCAACAGTTTTTTTATTATATAGTTAAATTTTAGGATGCTTTATACTTATTAACAAAAAACAAAGATATAGAAAAATCACTTAGTTAAAAATGTTTAATTGTATCTTAAATACTTAATTAGTATTAACTATATCTTAGTTTAAGAGAAATGGATAAATCTTGGATTATAATCGATTAAATGCTAAAGGTTTCATTACCAATGAGTATTTGAATGGAGGAAGAATTTATAGCTTTTACTTGTGCTTATAATGGTTACATCAAAGACGATCGAATTAGATGTCTTTTCTGTTAGGTGTTTGAGTGATAGCATTTGAGACATCGATATGGTAAGCCAACACCTTTATTACAAGGAGTTTTGTCAAAAGTACATAATTTGGTATACACATTGTCGTAACATACCCTTGATCTCCGAAGGGTGCCCAACTTGAAAATGATCCTCGGTTAGGATTTTATAGCATGATAGGGTGCGAAATAAGTGTTTCTCATTATTTAGGACAACGAAGGTCTTGGGATGTATCACTCATCCGATTATACTTTGAAGATCATTGCAAAGCAACTAAAAACTTGGAGTCACCATTAATCATTTAGGCTAGGTATGACCAAACACCTATTAAAACCGGTATCTTGAGTTATGAAACTCGGTGATTCGTTTTATAGTCACATATTCCATAGTTCGTTAGGAGAATTCGAAAGTTGGTTATGCATAGGGAAGGATTAGCACCCTCATGATGCCCAAAATCAATACCATCTAGCCATATAATATCTTGGTCTTGATTTTCTTGATTTTAACTTGTCGTTATTTATATATAATCCCCTTTTTATGATGCATGAATTTTCAAAATATTATATTCAATTTTCTAAAAAAAAAAAAAAGAATACCATTGCGTAACTTGGGGGAATGGCAAAATATAAGTTTAAAATATTTCCAAATTTCATTTGAAGAGGGTGTTCCATACTAAGCTGTGGAAGGATACTGATACGAAATATTGCCTCAACAATTTTAAAAAATTAATTTAAAAAATGAATGTAAAAATTATCATCAAGAGAGGAAAAGGATACCGAAACGAAGAAGGTGTTCCATACTAAGCAGTGGAAGGACATTGATACAAAATATTGCATCAACAATTTTAAAAAATTAATTTAAAAAATGAATGTAAAAATTGTCATCAAAAGAGGAAAGTGTTAATAAGACATAAAGATATAATAAGTATTGTGGAGAAATGAACACAAAAAACAAGAGAGAGGGATGGTTAGGTTGTATTTCGTAGTTGTCACCAATTATCTATAAATAATCGAATTAACAATTTTAAGATGCATTTAGAATCATTGGTTGCATAAAGTTTGAAACCAAAAAGATTTGGTTGAAAAATGAAGGGAGACTTGAGAAAGGAAATGTTGTTTTTTTTTTTTGGTGAAATTTTGAAAATTAGGATTGAAAAACCCGCATGAGTGAAATATTAGATGATTTTTCAAAATTTGAAAATTTTAGGTAATTTTTATATAATAAGTGAATTTTAATATTTAAAACCGATGACTTGACTAAAATTGAGTTTTTTTTTTTATTGTTTGGCCTTGATTCAAGTCTAATGGGACCCTTATTATAGGACGTGACTCATTAAGGAATTAATCGAATTTGTTTTAGGACTCCGAATGACTCAGAAAGGAGGTTTGATGAAGTCAATTAATTTTGCTTAGTGTTCATTTGTTTCATGGAAAATCACCTTTGAAAAATGATGTATTTTTCAAAGTTTGTTTTCACAAAAAAATAGCTTGGTCCACGAAAAATAACTTACATGTCAATGCAAAATGAGGCATTTTTCTTAGAAAATGTCTTCCAATTTTCAAAAGTATAAGACATTTTCCAAAAAAGAGCTCCTATTAAATAACAAGATTTTTATATTGAAATTAGCTTAACTCAAGCCAAATATTATTATTAATAAAAATATTTAATCAATTTTTTAATTTAAAAATATTAATATAAAATTATTTTAATAATATCATTTTTAATATTTATATTTTGAATATTATTAAACAAATTTATTTATATTTATAACAATTTTTAATAATAAATTTTTAATATAATTTGTTATTTTAATATAATTTATTATTTTAATATAAATTATTATTTTAATAAAAATATCATTCAATAAAACAATATTATTATTTACTATTTTTAATTTAAAATAGTATTTTTTATATTTTGTTGAAAAATATTTTTATATGGCTATTTTAATAACAAATTTATATAAGTTATACTTTATAAATACTTAATAATAATTTTAATAAAAAATTAATATTTTAATAGTCTAGAAGTATTAATAGAAATAACATTTTAATAATTATTATTATATTTTAAAATTTTAAAATTTACATAATTAAGTTTTTTAAAAATAAATAGTTTTATTTTAATATTTAACGTTAATATAATATTTTATCATTCAACATTATTATTAAATAATATGATTTTAATATTAAAAATTAATAGTTTAATGATAAATAGATTTTCATATTTTAATATTTA
>JBBYHO010000003.1:23359694-23385967 GCA_038382025.1 Adansonia gregorii | reverse complement strand
TTACATGTGTTATTAGCATCACGTTGGACCCAATATCAAAAATTAGTTCCACTGAAAGACCATTTTTTTGGGATTTTTGAAATATTTTCAAATCAAAACTTGTTGAGTCACCTTTCTAATGGTACCTCACTCGACATCTAGAACTTTTGAGTTTGCCTAAAATAAAATTGAAAAGGGGGATAAAATGACGCTATCCATTGTTTTCAGCATTAGGCAAAATTAATTAATTTTTTCAAATTCCCACTCCGAGGCATTCGAATGTCTCCAAATGATGCCAAGTGGCCCCGATGAGTCACAATATATGTTTCCACCCTATAGGCTCAAATCAAAGCATATTCAATCTTTATTTTATCTCTTCTATTTTAACAATTTCCTTTAACTTAAAAATCACCTGTTTGTCAAGAATTTTCAAAAATGTTATCTTATCAAAAAATTACTGAACTTTTATCAATTCAAGTCCTTCAAGCCCGTTTCTCTAAAAAATCATCAAAGCTTTTGTCCATAAAGATACTTTAACCTTGTTTTCCAAGGGGATACTCCAACCTCACTTTTTAAAATCTATCAAAAAATCAAATTTTCTCTTTCCCGAACCTCTCCAAACTTTGCAAAATTCGAACCTGATTTTTATGCCTTAAGCAACTAATTAATCCAGACACAACTTAAAATGTTAAACTCAGTTGTTTCTAGATAAGCAATGAAAACTACAAATACATTCCAATCTTCCCTTTTCCTTTCTAGTTTGCTATTTTGTGTGATTTATTTTTTGTGAAATTATCTTATTTTATCGTTTTATTAACATGTTTCCTTTATGATAGTCATCTTGCATTCGTGCGAAAAATTGTTTCAAAAAGTTACAAGGCAATGTTTCATGTAGGTATCTCTCTAGTGCTTGACATGAAATATCTGATTTTCAAAGATTAAATTCAAAGAATATTTTAGTTAAAAATCCCCATGTTCTCCATTTCTTCGAGATGCATACGAGATTCAAACTTTTATCTAAAACCCAGATTTATTTTATTCCAATTCATGCATTAAAAGAGGATTATATTAAAATAATAACAAGTCAGAATCAAGAAAATCAAGACCAAGTTAGGAAATAGCTGGAAAGATACTGATTTTGGGTGTCACGGGAGGTTCATACCTTTTTGCGCGTAACCAACTCGAGAACCTAACCATGGAATCTTTGAAACACATAGACCATAGAATTGATGTCTCAAGTTTCGTAGTTGTAAATATTGATTTCAATAAGCATCTAATCATGCCTAACGCAAATAGTTAGTGGCGACTTCAAGTGTTGGCCAGGCCATCCAAGATTGTTTAGACAAGCAATTCATCCAATGATTCTCCTCCCAAGTTACAAAGGAAAAGTCTTAATTGAGAGGACATTTCCCCTATCCAAAAAACTTATTTTTAAGTCGCGTGCTTCCTCCAATGAAAAAACTGACCTCCCCACATATATGTTGTATTATACATAATAGTTCAAGATTTATATAGAATAATTTTTAATTTTTATTATTTTTTAAATAATAATATAAAATTTAATATAAAATATCTTTTATTTTTGATTATTTTTAAATAATATTTTTAATATATATAAAAATATAATAAATAGTATATATCTTAAAAATACTATTTAAAAAATATTTTATATATTTTAATATATTATATATTGTATATAATTAAGTGAAGGGTCGGTTTCCATGCCAAGGGAACTGACCCTACTGTTTACAAAAATAAATAATGTGATGGAAAGGAATTAACGACATAAGAATATAACCTTTTTATTAATAATTTTAATAATTATTATTTTTTATTATAATTGATTTTTCCCTTCCACCTTTTTTTATAAAAAAATTGAGGTTCATTTCCTTTTCTTTTTTTTTTTTTAATTTTCTCATTCCTTCTACGCAAGTCAGGACACTATTATAATTAAAATAATAAAATTCATTCTCCAAATCAAAACGAAAATCTCCCGATGATCCAGCCCTTGATTTCCACTTTTGATCAGCGAAGTGATACATCCTCGCGCTTTGTAGTCCTAGAAGAGATAAACTTGTTTCATGTTGTTTCTTCAAAATACAACTGGTAAACTAGTTCCTGATTTTTTTTTTCTGCCAAAAGAATTAGATATTTTAGTAATTTGAGTGAGTGATTAGCTTTCGCTCAATTGGTACGCATTTCTTTTTGCATGTTTCAGGAATTTACTGCAATTCCTGAAATTGGAAATAGACTTTTCTAAATAATGGTAATGGGTTTCTATTAATCTTTGGTTTGAGTTTGAAATTGGCATTCCTATTAATGATTAATACTTTTGTTTGGAATTGGTTGAGTAACTTAATTAGTTTAGAGTCGTGGAAATTGCTGAGAAACAAAGTCTGGATTGGATCAATTCGATTTTTTCTGAAATGGAAGAAAGCGGTGGGCAAGAAGACTCAGTTGATAAATCAAGGGTTTTGAATGTGAAGCCACTGCGATGTCTGGCTCCCATATTCCCTTCAAGAACTACTTTTCCTTCGTTTCCCCCTCCCCAAGCTGCTGCCCCCTTTATTTGCGCACCTCCCTCTGGTCCTTTCGCTTCTGGTTTTGCACCTTTCTACCCATTTACTGGTTACTCCGATTCTCACAGCATGCATACTCCTCCGCCTTTTGGGTTCACTGGCACCATTCCAGCTCCGGTTCCCATCAGTTCATTCAGGGCTCCAGCAAATGGAGATGCAGACAGTTACAGCGATTGGATTCATGTAACTGATGCCGAAGATTCAAGCAAGGTTGCCACTCAAAAGAAAAAGATGCAGAAGATGACACGGGCTGGTGGCAGCCAGGATACCAATGTTGCTTCCTCTGATGTGGATATAGATGCTATGGTTGATAAAATTCTTGAATCCTTTAATCTCATGGATTTTGATACATTCAGGCGAGCCGACGGGGACAAGGAATCGGTAGGATACATACGCTTGATTTATGATGTTCTCCGAAGAAAAATTTCTCAAATTGAGGATTCAAAGGATTCTACTCCAGGAGTAACAAGATGGCCTGACTTAAGAGCTGGAACAATCCTAATGAACAAAGGGATTCGAACTAATATCAGGAAGAGAATTGGTGTTGTGCCTGGTGTGGAAGTTGGGGATATTTTCTTTTTCAGGATGGAAATGTGTTTAATTGGATTGCATGCTCCAATTATGGCTGGTATTGATTACATGGGCCTCAAGGTCTCTCAAGACGAAGAGCCAGTAGCAGTTAGCATTGTCTCATCTGGAGGATATGAGGATAATTCCGAAGATGGAGATGTGTTGGTTTATAGTGGCCAAGGTGGCAATGCTTATAAGAAGGGCATGGAAATAACAGATCAAAAGCTTGAAAGGGGTAATCTTGCTTTAGAGAAGAGCTTGCACCGGGGTAATGAGGTTAGAGTGATTCGTGGTGTAAAAGATATAGCAAATCTAACTGGAAAGATATAGGTTTATGATGGTATTTATAAAATAAAGGAGTCATGGGTGGACAAGGGGAAGTCTGGTTGCAATGTATTTAAAGTACAAGTTAGTTATCTGGGCAGCCTGAAGCCTTCACAGTGTGGAAATCTGTTCAGCAGTGGAAGGATGGCGGTGCTGCTAGAGTTGGCGTTATATTGCAAGATCTCACTTCTGGGTCGGAAAGTTTACCTGTATCTCTTGTAAATGATGTTGATGATGCGAAAGGGCCAGCACATTTCACGTATTATCCCAGTCTAAAATACTCAATGCCTGTAAATTCAACTGAATCTTCAATCGGCTGCAGTTGCCAAGGTGGCTGTCTAGCTTGTAATTCCAACTGCCCTTGCATTCAAAGAAATGGTGGTTATCTCCCACATACTACAAATGGAGTTCTTGTCAGCCAAAAAGCTTTGATATATGAGTGTGGTTCTTCATGCCAATGCCCTCCAAATTGCAAGAATAGGGTATGTCAGAGTGGTCTGAAAGTTCGTTTAGAGGTGTTTAAAACTAAAGAGAAAGGTTGGGGTCTGAGGTCATGGGATCCTATCCGCACTGGGGCTTTTATTTGTGAATATGCAGGAGAAGCCATTGATTTTCCTAGGGCAAAGGAGCTTGGAGGTGAAATTGACAATGGTTATACCTTTGATGCAACCCGTATTTATCAGTCAGGGGAAGCTATGCTTGTTGTATCTAATGAGATTCCAAAGATCCCATTTCCTCTAATTATAAGTGCAAAAGATGCTGGTAACGTAGCTAGGTTTATGAACCACAGTTGCTCCCCAAATTTATTCTGGCAGCCCGTTTTGCGTGAGAATAGCAAGGAGTGTGATCTTCATATTGTGTTTTATGCGAACAGACATATTCCTCCACTGACAGAGTTGACATATAGCTATGGAGTTGTTCCATCAGACAGAGCACACCAGAGGAAAAAAAAGTGCCTTTGTGGATCCATAAAGTGTTTAGGTTACTTTTACTAGTGTTCTATCAACTTGTGAGTTCTAACCAGCATAGTCTCTTCCATGAGAAATGTTAGTTATCTCCAGTCATGTGGTATGTCATTGTGCATCTTGTTGTACCTGTCAATTACTTTAAATACACTTGATCTTCCTGGATTTGACAAAGCATTGTAGATTTCAGGGGTGGGCTATTATCATTAGTTGTTCAAAGTGGTTGCTTCCTCTTTTCCTTTTAAAGTTTGTGCAAACCTTAATTGACCTGTCCTGATCTATGCTTAGTATAACATAAAATGGCAGTTTTTGAGTTGGTCTCATATCAATTTTATCTTATCTTTTAAATGAGTTGGTCTTTCCCATTTCAGTGAAAGCTTCTCCTAGTTATCTTGCATTTAGTTTCTCTCCTTTTATTAAAATTTAAAAGTCAAAATAATCATACTATTTATCTACCACACGTTCTTCTCTCCATTCTCTTTCAACTTTTATTTTATAGAAGAAAAAAGAAGTTAATATAATTAAAATCTGACCATAAGTTATAGTTTTTTGCTTTTACTTTCCTGTTAAGTAGTATTTATTTCACAAATATAATATGCTATTTAGTCTGGCTAGTATTAGAAATTAATTCCCCGCCCCTCCTCTTCCCCACTTTTATTTTATTTCTTAAGCCTGAACATCAAAGTGTCATATTCTGATATCGTTGTAATACCCTATGCTGTCTTGCTATCTTCTAGTTTCTTGAAGTCTTTTTAAATTATTCTTGGATTCTTGCTGCTGGTATAATTTAAATACTATCCTGTTGTATTGTTTTGGTTATACATAAATGCTAGGACCAAAACAACCGTCATATGTGTTTAACTTATTAGAGGGAAAAAACAGAGCTGTGACAAACCAAGCTGACCAAACCTTTTAACTTTCTAACTTAATCAAACATGAAATCTGCTTCATCTCTTTCCCGCCTTGCTTCCCATTTTACAGAGGATTATAGTGTGTTTCCGGTTTGGATTGTTTTGCTTATAGATAAATGCTCTAGCCCAACCAGCCTTAATACACTTTTAACTCATTGAAAGGGAAGACAGAGCTCCGATTGTAGACAAACCAAGCTAGACCAAACTGTCTTAACTTTCTAACACAAGGAAACATGAAACAAAGACTTTTGTAACTATTTTAGCCTCTCTGAAGTCCTGTATCCTAGAGGTTAACCCTTGACATTTAATCCTTTGTTGTCAGCTTAACCTGTGTAATTTCTAAAAGATTAATGACACTGTAATTGTTTAGACACTGTTTTGAACAATTTCCTAAGATTTAATTTTAAGATTGCCAGCATTGTGGTTCAGAGGCTAAGTTTTGTGTGTTTAAGCTAATTGGGGATTCAGAAAAGATCACTTGAATTGTTTAGGAGTATTGGAAGTGCTGACTGATGTTGATGTGTCAAAGTTCATTTCTTTATCCCAATTGGAAGTCCTGACTGATGTAGATGTGTCAAAGTTCATTTCTTTATCCCATTCCTCTTCTTAGCCTAAAGTATTGTCAACTGATTAAAATTCGAATATTGCCATGCAATTATTTGCTGCTGTGTTTATGAAGTTTCTTAAAGCATGAACATGTCAAAGTGCTTTTCCTTCATAAACTTTTGATTGACCAACACTCTAAATGTTGCATCATTTTTTTGGCTCTGTTAGATGGCTCTGAATAACTTTACTGTTCCAACTTGTCAAAGCATGAGCCCCTTTTATATTCTTTACTTCATGCGACGTAGTGTAGGTTGATTCATGAATGTATTCCTGCTGAATAATTGGCTTGAAATAGTTAATTGATTTTACAGGTACAAAGGCATATAGATCCTTCTCTTTGTGGCTGCTGAATGGGGCATGAAATGGTCGTATTCTGCCTCTTCTACTTTTGACATTCCAGGTTCCCCTACTATTACTTTGTAATAAAGTTTTGAACTTCTAACATGGAACATCAGCAGAAATGGTGATTTAAGTCGTGAAAAGCACTTGTATAGCCTTCTATCTGCATGTTAATGTGTAATCAACTTAAGTTATTTCTATCCGCTGGTTTATCTCTTCTAGACTTCTTTCCCCCTGCTGTAGGCTGCACTGACCAAATTGATCAGCAATTCACCTGAGTCGCCAACATTCCTTGTATAAAACTGTTGCATCTTGACAGAGATCTCGTTTGTTCTAGAACACGGTGCCCTCTAGGAATTTTCCTACATTGAAGTACTCATTGAGTATTTTCTTTATATGTAATTAATACTTTTAAATCTCAAAGGAAAAGTAATTATTTTGTTTATGAAGTGCGTTACATGTTAATTGAGGTACGAATGCCATTAGACAACCTTGGCCAATCCCTTGGGATATCCAAATGGAAAAACTCATTTTCATATATACGAAGCTATGCGTGAAGTTCACACTCATTTGTTGAGGGAATAGAGCGTGGGTTGCAAACCTCGGCTTTTGTTGCATCTGTTTGAAAATTAGTGAAAGACATAAGACAAAGTACATTTTACTTGAAGTTTTAATATGCCTTCAAAACACGGTAAAGTCTTTTAACATTTCAAGTTGAATCGGTTAAAATTACTGAGCAAAAAAAGTCTTTTATACATTTTTAGCACATTATGGTTATGTGTCTGTCTTGTTAGTGATAAACATATGGACGAAAGTGTGGCATTACTTTTTATGTTTAATTAAGTGGAGTTTCTATAGTGTTCACATTGCTTTAGACATTTTAACAATAATAAACTCCATTAAGAGTTACAAATCTTATCATTTATTTTGCAATGGACTGCATTAGTCTGTAAACAATTCTTTAGAAAGAATTTTACTAATGCATCGAAAACCCATAACAATGACTTGTTTTTAACCCATTGAACTTAAAAATTTGTAAGTTACTAATTAAAAGTTGGGTTTCTTTTTATTGGTGTCTAGTAATAAATTTAAACTCATTCTACTTGTACTACTAGTAGTTAATTTATAATAATTAGTTTCTTTTTACGATAATTACCATAAATTAGAAATTAAATTTCTAATATAATCAATTCATAACATTCCCAAAAACTATCAATTTTACATACTATTAAATGCCATTAGACATCATGACCCCATTCTTTCATTTGTAGAAAATCATTAGCATTAGTTGCCGTCATGGCTAGAGGTGACAATAAACTCTAACTTGAAAACACGCTAAAATAGTTAATGAACCCAAATCCATGACCCTAACTTGAAATGATCCAATTCAAGGTTTGATCAAAAACTCAGAAAAACTTGAATTTAATGCTAAAAATATAAATAATCGAATTATAGTTAAATATGTTAGCTCAAATTAAGGAAGGAACCTAGAAGGGGGTAAATTGGTTATGCTAAAAATTCAATCACAATGGAAAGTTTGATAAAAAATTGAAATCAAATAAATGTAAGGATGAGTTGAAAGTGAGAAAATCAAACACGATATATATATAGGTTAGGTCATTGAACTCGAAGCCTAAATCCATTTTTCTTGGCACTTCTTTGCCATGGTAATTTTCACAATCTACGAGTGAAAATAATGCCTTTGAAGCTAAAATATAACTTTACAACACTATTCTTTAAAGCTAAGATAGAACCTTTTAATTTCCTTTAAGAATTCTACCCAAATATTTAAGTGTTTTTACTCAATTTCACATAAATTCCTTACGAAAAGAGTAAGTTTTTTGCAAACAAATCAAAGCCTCCAATGTGTGGGTGTTTGCTAGAGTTTAAGTAGAAAGAAAAAGAGATACAAATGAACTTAAATGAAACAATGATTACACAATGATGAGAATGAAGATCTTTAAGAATTTTAAGCTTTGATGTGAATTACTTGATCAATCTTGGTCTCTCTTGTGTCTTAAGTTGTTTGTAAACCTCTATTTAGAGCATAAAAATGAATTATAGACATTAAGCATTAATTAGGTTGGTAGAGAACCATTGTGAGTTTCATAAATACAAGTTTACGTTCAAACCCATGTCAATGTACTGATACTTTAATGAGGGTGTTGATACATTTATATAAAATGTGACCATTGCAAGCATGTGTATCAATACATGTAATGTGTGTATCCATATACACCATATTGTATCGATACAATTCTACTTGTATTAATACATTTAAGGATTTTAGAAAACTTTAACCACTGCCAAGCATTGCATCAATACAAAAACACAAGGTATCGATACTTTCATATTAAAATCAATTTTTAAAGTATTTTCTCTTGGCTTTAATGCTTGAAAAACTTTTTTCAAAAATATTTTAAGTTAAGGTAACCAATAAAAACATATTTTTAAGTATCAAGGAGTTTGAAAGAATTTAGTATCTTTCAAAATATGTTCAAATTAATTTAAAAGAAAAGATGCCAAAATTGAAAACACTTAAATACAAGTAAATTAAGCATAAGTTATTGTTATATCAAAACTGGAATCAATTCAAAGCCAATAAAGCTAACAGTCTCCCTTTTTTGATATGACAATACTTAAGATAAATTTGCTTGTTAAAAAAATCCCCTTAAAATATTTAAAGATTTTCAATGAAAGCTCCATTTAATAAAAGCATTGTTTCCAAAAATTTGATTTGAAAAACTGATGGTTTTTTTAAAAATTATTAAAGCTACTACAATTTTAAATCCATAATTTTGTCCACATTTGCCACAAGTAAAATGTTAAGCTATAACATGTCAATAAAAAGGACTATTCAATATTAACAAGTCAACATGTTATCATAGCAATGTCCATATAATGTCATGATTTTCATAAAAGTATTGTAAGTTCAGTATTTATCATGTTCATGATATATATCAATATTTTCAACATCCATAATACTAATATATTAAGGTATTCAATATCAACATGTCAATAAGCTCAATAACTATATGCAAATTCATAGCATTTCTCCTTCTTTGTGTTATATCAAAACAATTCAAAGCTAATTAGAGGAAATAGGCATAATTCAATAGGCAATTGCATATAAAGAAAAGATGATTTCATTAACAAGCATAAAATATGTCCAACAAGATGCAAAAGTTTTGAAAAACATGATAGAAACTAAAAAAGAAATTCTTGAATGCCTACAAAGGATCTTAAAACAAGTTTAAGATGACTAAGCATCATCGATTAAAAGATCATTAGAAGGAGTAGGTAGAGCGGCATGAGGAAAAGCAATTGAAAAATGTAAAACTACTCAATTAACTCCAGCTAACTATGTTAGATAATGATAAGCCAAGTATTAGTATAAGCGAATCACTGATCTCAAGAATTAATCCTATGCATCAAAATGGCCCACGATGGAATCATACATGGTGTGCATATCCATGGGCACGGATGATAAAGTGCTGGTTTCTGGTGGAGGTATAGGCTAATCATGCTCAATGTCATCATTACTATGATCATTGGGATGCTCATGGTTGTTAATGTGTGTGAAATCATCATTGGGTGTGAAAGTATCCTATTAAACGAGCAGTGGTAGAGGTTATCTTCATTGCTTGTGAAACCAATTGCCACTTTGAACATTGTAACCAATCTTGCCCATGGATTTTGGTCCAAGATATTAATGATGAATGATCGGGATACCAAATTCACAAGATAGGTCAAAGCCTTAAGCCTCAAAGTAGTAGCTTAAAGGGATGCCATGGAGTAGGTTGTGAGATCCTCGGACATCATTGATAAGATCAATAAAGATAAAATGGGCGAGGATAGGATGGTGACCATCCTAGATCATATGAAGCCATCAACAATCGATAGAGGTAACCGCATTGTGTTTGGTGTCGTAAGACAGATGACATGGGAGATGATGAGATGCAAGAAATAATCATAACAAGTAAAATGGCTTTGTGTTTGGAGGTGTTCAAGTTAACAGGTATTGTACCTTTTTTGATTACGCTTTTATCTAGAAAATCAATATGGTGTCCATGGATGCTTGATTAACAACAATTTCTTAACCTAAGAGGTAAGATTGAAGAGTGATGACACGATCACAGCTACCATCATAGACAAAAGAAATGTTATTAAAGAATAGACAAATAAGGTTATTGTGAATCAGACAGTAAAGAGAGAGAAATTTGGTCCATCCAAAATCATCAAAGCTTTAAAGGTAAGGGAAATTGATAGAGCTAAGGAAAGGGAAATTGATGACTTAGCATAATTGGATAGGCATTCAGGTGTAAATAGTGTTAAAACATTAACGAGCCTGAGCACCTTAAAATCATGAGTCAAAGAAAGATTGATTTTGGTTAATAAGTGGATTTGAGAGTTGACGGGTAGATGAACTGGAGTCAGGGGTGATAAGACTCTTGCATTTAGCAGTTTGTTTGGTTTAGGAAGGCACTCAAAGGTGTAGAACAAGAAAATGCTTTGAGCAGATTTTTGTCAAACAATTGGTGGCGAGTTAGGTTTGAAGGATGGGACAGAAATACATAAGGAAATGGATAGGTGTTGGTGAAGTGTTTAGAGTGGTTTAGATAAAAGTGATTGTGTTTGAGGGGGTTTCAGATAGGTTGTAACAAATCAAACTAAGGGCAAAGGGTGTAGGGAGGCGAGCAGGGGCAGTGTGGCAAACTAAGTGGGAGAGGACTTGGTTGAGGCTTTTTGTCAAACAGGCTATGGGTAGGGTGCTCTTAGATTGATTTTAGGTGTTAAGGGCAGTGAATTCGGGCCAAAACACAACAGCAGCAAAAGAAGTGGTTGGGGATAGGAAAATGATAACCAAAACTCAAAAATTTAAGAAAGAATAAAAAAATAAGTTAGGGTTTTGAAAGGAATGAATTCAAAATTTTATGATCATTTAACATTTATGGGGATAAAAAATATTTTTATGAAAATGAAATGTTATTAAATAAGAGTAGAATCAAAATTAATAGAAGAAATAGATTTTGATTTTTTTTGATAAACACATTTAGAGGGTTGAGAGGAGCTGAAATAGGTGATGGTTTGAAGATGGATGAAAGTAATGAGGTACGCATAAGGGATCTAAAAAAAGACAATGTATCGATGCAAATTGTATTGTATTGATGCATTGTATTAATATTGGATATTGGTATTAATACAATATTCAAAATTTGGATTTTCCTTATTTTATGAATATTGTATCAGGACACACAATATAGTATCAATACAATAGAATTTAAAATCGACAAAATAGCAAAAACTTTTAGATTTGCATGCTAATTTATATGAAGTTAAAAAGTTACACATGTCATGAACCATAAAGAGTAAAAATTCATTAAATTTGGATTTGTCGTGAAATATAATCATTTTTTAAAGTGAAATCTTGAAATTGCAATGGGCCTACCAAAACCCCGATAAGCAAAAGCAAGAATGAAATTGGCATAACTTTCATCTACCTCTCTTTATGCATTTTTTATTTCAGTAGCAACATTGCATGTTCAAGGAAAAAGAATTTAGCAACTTCAAATCATTGAACATGTTCATACTATAAAATTACCAAGTCAACTCAATCAAATAGCATTAAAGAATTTCGTTAAAAACATACATGACTAAATAAGTCTATAAAACAAGGTTGACATAGCAAACAAAGTTTCCACAATTTTAGCATCATTCAAAAAAATTTTCCTTGTTTAAAATATCAAATCTTGATTAAGAGCAATAATTAATCTTAAGTTCATCTCTAAGGATTCAAAATCTATCTTTATCAAGAGGTTCTGTAAAAATATCCGCTAATTATTGCAAGGCATCAAATCAAGAAGAATATCACCTTTTTGAATATGATCTCTAATAAAGTGTTGCTTATCTTTATATGCTTAGTTCTAGAATGTTAAATAGGAATTTTGGTGAGATTAATGGCACTAGTATTGTCACATTTAATTGGAATATGATTCATGGTAATTCCAAATTCTCAATTTGTTATTTGATCCACAAAATTTAGGCACAATAACTTCTAATAATATGTATTCCACATTGGTTGTGGATAAAGCAATACTATTTTGTTTCTAGGAAAACCTTGATATGAGCATATTTGTAAGAAATTGACAAGTATTGAAAATTTTTTTCCTATAAATTTGACAATCACCAAAATTTGCATTAGAATAAGCATGCAAAGTAAATGGTGATCCTTTTAGGTACCATAAGCCTAAATTAGGAGTGTCTTCAAGATATTAAATATTTCTTTTTACAACAGCTAAATTTGATTCCCTGGGTGAAGATTGATATCTAAGACATAGGTATACACTGAACATTATATTAGGTCTGCATGTGATAAGATAAAGCAATGAACCAATCATAGACCTATAAAGTTTAAAGTCAACGCATTTACTAGTTTATTTTTTAAAGCTTTGTTGAAGTACTCATAGGTGTGGTGTAAGGTTTTTATTTCATTTATCTTGAACCTTTTAAATAGCTCGTTTATACATTTTACTTGATTAATAAAGATTCCATCCTTAGATTGCTTGACTTGAAGTCCCAAAAAGAATATTAATTCTTTTGTTATGCTCACTTCAAATTTGCCTTGCATAAGCTTAGAAAATTCTTGAAAAAAAGCTCATTAGTTGCATCAAAAAATAATATCACCAATATAAATGTGAACTACTAGAATGTCTTTGTCTTTAACTTTTATAAAAAGAGTTATGTCGACTTTACTTGTATTAAACCTTTTTCAATTAAAATGAAAGCCTTTCATACCATGCTCCAAGAGCTTACTAACCATATCAAGCTTTTGAAAGTTTAAAAACATGATTAGGATAATGAAGATTTTCAAAACTAAGAGGCTAGCCAACATAAACTTCTTAAGTAATAAAGCCATTTAAAAATACACTTTTGACATTTATTTGAAATAGTTTGAAATCATTGAAGCATACAAAATCTAAAAGTATTCTAATGGCTTCTAATCTAGCTACAGAAGCATAAGTCTTATCATAATCAATTCTATCTTTTTGACTATACCTTTAGCTACTAAATTAACTTTGTAAAAATGGTTCCATGCTCATCAAGTTTATTTCTAAAGACTCATTTTGTACCTATGTAGGATAGTTAGTAGGCCTTTTTGCTAAATTCCAAACTTTACTTCTCTTAAATTGATTCAACTCTTCTTACATGGCTATAATCCAATTATCATCTATTAACCCTCATCAATATTCTTAGGTCTTGTTTAAGAAAGAAAAGCTACATAATTGCATGCATTTTTAAAAAGGGGATTTAGTTCTTACTTCTTAATTTGGATCACCAAAAGTTTTACCTTTTTTGACATAAGTCAACTCTTTAAGATGATTTTTTTTTCAACTTGAGTTGACTCATGAAGTTCATCTTCTTCTAAAGGCTTTTGTTTTTAAAAATCTTTTTTGTGCTCCGATGTTTCAGCTTGATTGTCTTGGTAAATTTCTACATTATCATAATTGAAAGATACCTTTCTCAAGGTTAAGTTAGCTTCATCAGATATAACATGAATAAAATTCAACAACTAAAATTCTCTTATTAAAGGAATAGCTAAGAAAAATTCCTTTATCACTTTTTCGCATACTAAGATAATTGAATGGCTTCGTACTACACAGTCATCATTCACACGCATCCTTCGCATACATATTTAAGCATCACTCATCAAGATACACTTTACTTTAAGCGTAGTATTATCATCATCAACTATAGCATTAGCACAATGGCTAGTCTTAGGGTTTGCATTCATAGGTATCCATACCCTTATGCATCTTTGCCTATGTTAATCCATGATCATAGCCTTTATCCTTATCTATGTACATTCATACTCACAAAACTTTGCATTCATGTGCACCCATGCTTACAAGCATTATTACTTACGTGCACTTATGCTCACGAGCATCTGCACTTACGTGTATTCTTACTTACCTATAAGCGTGCTTATATACATTTTTATTTTTTCCATGTACACTCATATGCATTCACTTTTATGTATTTGCACTCATGTGCATTCTTTTTCATATCTATTTATATTCTCGAGTGTCTATACTTATGTGCATTCTCACTTACCTATAATCACACCCATATGCATTCTCATTCATGAGCATTAGCATTTATATATATTCTCGCCTAGAAACATGTTCATGTGCATTCTTATTCTCTATATTTGCATTATTTGCATTCACTTTCAAGATTCAGCACTCAAGTGCATTTTCATACATGAGCATCAACATTCATGCGCATTTTTGTTCATATCTAGCAGCAATCAGGGGCGCCTATGTTCGCATATGTTTACATTTATGTGCTTTATCTTTCTTACATCTGCATTCATGAACATCCATACCATGTTGCCTCACATGCATGTACATTATTTCATGCTCACAAAATTTTAACTAAAACACATGCATCATTATCAATTTACCCATAGTGCTGCATAACTTTACATCTGCACTGTGGCATGGCATCATAGCATAATCACTATTCTTCATTTAAAAATTGATAAAAAATTTCCTTTCATAAACCTTAGCTAAAAGGTAGAACAAAATCAATGATCCTCGATCCCTACCTTCAAAGCACGTTTATATCAGTTAATGTAGACTATCAATGCATTTTTCTAGGCATGTCAAGAACCAGCTCTCTAAGTCGTTAACCCACTAATATGAGCTGATCAAACATAAGAACCTTGCTACACATCATCAATCACTTCAACCTTCAAAAATAACCTCAGCCATTCAAAAAGCCTTCTAAACATTAAGAGAAAAGTCAGTAAACCCTAAACATAAGACACCCAATAAAACTTAAAGGTGGAAAGTGATTTAAAACTCTAAAGCCAATGGCTAGATTAGGCTTTTAAATCATCACCTTTGCCTTGCTTAAACATGCATTTCCATCTTCATGCATCCATCATACAATAATTAACATCTTTCAGGTATAAACTTTTGTTCACAAAAGTTAAACAATAAAGAACCTTAGGTAAAAATTCCAATTTTTGTAAAGCCTTAAAAGGCTCAACTTAAGATACCTAAACTCACATCTTTAGTCCATGAAGAGCTGGATGCCTTGCTCTTTTACTCCACAAAGAGCTGGATGCTTTTTTTTTCTTTTAGTCCATAAAGAAACGGACATTTTTTTCCTTTAGTCCACAAAGAGCTAGATTTTTTTTCTTTTTAATCCATAAAGGGCTAGACGCCTTTTTCTTTTTTAGTCCATAAAGACCTAGACACCTTTTCTTTTAGTCCATAAAAACCTATATGCCTTTTTTGCCCTTTAATTCATAAAGAGTTGAATTCTTTTTTTCATTTTAGTCCATAATTCATTCCCTTTTTTCTTTTAGTTGACAAAGAGCTGGATGCTTTTTTTTTCTTCCCTTTTTCCTTCAGTCCACAAGGAGCTAGATGCTTACCTATTTTAGTCTATAGAACTCTTGACACCTACCTTTCTCAGTCCATAAAGAGCTAGATGCCTACCTATCTTAATCCATAAAGAGTAAATGCCTACTACCTCAATCCACAAAGAGCTATATACTTATGTATGTTAGTCTATAATGAGTTGGACATCTACCTATCTTAATCTATAAATAGTTAAAGGCTTATCGAGTCAATCCACAAAGAGTTAGATGCCTACCTACCTCAATCCATAGAGAACTGGATGGTTACCCACTTGAGTCTACAAAGAGTTGGACGTCTACCTACCTCAGCTTATAAAAAGCTGGATGCTTATCGAGTCAAAGCCCATGCTAGCTTGTGCCTATTTAGGGGGTCAAGCTTAGGAAACTACAAACCTAGTATGTAGGTCAGATCGTACAAAACTCATTTAAATTTTGTTATTAGTCGGACCACTGCCAACAGGCTCTACCTATCTCAATGTAATAATAACTATATCTCTTTTTTCCTATAAAAACTTATAAAGCAATATTATATCCCAACAAAATAGTGTTTATTTGTATTTGCCTTGTTTTTCTTACTCAGCAATGGACAAAGAAGGGCAGCTATAACACCCTATTTTGTCCGGCCACCATTCAGAGCATCAAGAGTCATCGTCTGACGTACCATCAAGGTCATTCATACAAGCTCGTGTGCAATCCCTATTCATTCTCGGCGAAGGTAAGATAGTAAATTATTTAATCTAAGATCAAGCTTTATAAAAAATATACATTAGATAAAAGAGAGTCTATGTGCATATTTAATTAGTTTATTTAGGTCTATTTTGTTTAATTATATTGGGTTATAAATTATTTAATTTAAGATTAAACATTATAAAATATACTATAGATAAAATAAAACCTACATGCATATTTAATTAGTTTATTTGGCCTATTTTATTTAATTATGTTAGGTCATAAATTGTTTAATTTAAGACCAAGTATTACCAAAAATATACATTAGATAAAATAAATCCTACATACATATTTAATTATTTTATTTGGCCTATTTTATTTAATTATATTGGGTCATAAATTCTAATATTTTAAGTTCTTGATGGGCCTTATTAAAATTATTTTGATCCAATATGTCCATTATTTGAATTAATTTTAGGCCTATGGGCTGGGTTAATGATTTTTTAAGGACCTAACTAGCTTGATGGTAGGGTATTTCATGGCAAAATTTGACATTCAATGGATATTTTGGAACTACTAATTGGCACTCAAGTATTTGTACTTTGATCAATTAAAAATTGAAATCATATTTTACTATACCCTGACTCATCATTTTTGACATATAAAAGACAAAAGTACCTTATTTACCCTGAAATGATGTTGGCCAAACGGCCTCCTATAAAGCCAAAAGGTTGGCTTTCATCATGGAAAACTCTTTTCAATTTCTCTAATTAGCTACCAACCCCAAAGAAAAAATTTTCAGTAAAAAAAATCTGTAGCAGCTGAAAAAAAGAAAAAAGCTCAAAACACATGCACATCCACCACACAAGCATGAAAAGATAATATTATCAAGTAGATCAAGCAAGCTTTAAGCTTTATTTTATGGTATATTTTCTTTATTCTTTTTTATATCTTTTGCCTTCTTATTTTGTTTCTCATGCCATTTTGGCAAGCCTTGTAATGATAACCATGAACCTTGTAGGATGCATGCATTTTTTTAACTTGTTTTATGTAGTTGTGTTTAACAACCTGTTATGGTATTTTGATGGCTAAAACCCATGTTTCTTACTCTATTGCCATTTGTCTAGCTTGTATTTTAGTCTTGTTATTTTTACTTCACCTCATGCTTTGAGTTATGGTGCTATATATCTATTGTTACATAACCAAATGTTGTTTGTGTCATTACTTGTGCTTTGGTCATCGAATGCTTGTTAAGATGCTATATTACATACGCTTAATTATGCCTTGAGTGTTGGAAATCATGCTGACTTATTTATTCTATAACATGTTTGTGATAATGTTTGTTTAATTTGGGTTGAAATCAGATTTTGTAAAGCAACCATAATTTAAGTCTATACTAACCTTAATCAATGGGGATTAGCATCGACTTAATGTTTTTAATAAATTAGGTCTCCAATCTTAGGGATATATCAAGTGTAAATGTTTAGGATCAAGTTCTTATTAGGCCAAATAAATTCTGTTTTTAATCAAAAATTAAAATTGTTTTCAATTGTTTAATTTAAGCCTTATTTCAAGCCTATTATTACCATTAGTGTGGATTGCGGATCATTTGGTGGCCTATTGTACAGGAATTGGATTGGTCCATTACTTCATTGCCATGGACTTCAGTGATTGGATATTCACATGCCCAATACTTTAGCACATGAACAAAAAACATTAACCTAAAAAAGACCTTTGTTTTTGTTCTAGTAGCACAGTGGCCCCTATTAAAAATTATTTTTGGACTCTAAAACCATTTATCTAGCATTTCCTAACATTTTTCCTAGAAAGGACTTCGAGTTACCTTTACAACAATACTTGTTTACTCCTGGATCATTCCAGATATGGGAGTTATGATTTTTCAAGTCTTTATTGTCTGGAACCCCTAGAATTAGCAATTCATACTCTGTTTGGGTAATTTTTACCAATCAAATGATTTTTTTTAGTTTTTTAATATTTTTTCTAGAAAAGGTTATAAAATTCCCTTTTTAAAAAGATATTATTTACAATTTAACGATTCAGAATGAGTCAAGGATGATTTTTTAAAGTTCACAATCCCCTTTTCCCTTACATTTGCTATCAATGCTAACTTAAACTCTGTTTCAAAAATCAATTCTGCCTAAAAAGATTTTTTAGGGTTTTTGGAATATTTTTACATTTATCCTTACGGAGCCACCTTTCCAATGTACCTTGTTTGCCACTAAAAACCATGGAACCAAATCAAAATGAATTTAGGAAGGCCGATAGCACTATGTTGTCTCCTATTTTGGCTAAACCGGAGAAAATTATATGGATTTTCTTGAGACAACATTTTGAGTCATTCGAATGACTTGAAATCTATTCATGATTTTCCCCAAAGAGTCATGACTCACGACATAGGTCCCTTTAGGCTTGAATCAAAATTTAAAATTATTTTTAAAATTAATTTCCATTTCCTATTTAAAATGGCTTCTGATTTAAAATTTATTTTCTTCAAAAACCATAAATTTTTTATTTCCAAAAATCACTCAAATTCTTTCATTTTGAGGGATACTCTAACTTTATTTTTTTAAGGGGATTTTCCTCATTTTCTCTAAGGATACTCCAACTGAGTTTTTCAAAAATACATAAAAGTCTAAGTTTTCTCTTCTTTGGGTATCCCTAGAACTTTTCTCAAACTTTTTATGCCTAAGACGACCTTCGAATCCAAATACGTCCCAAAATTGTCAATTTGGTTATTCCTCAATAACCAAGGTCAGTTAAAAGATACATCCCGATCATCCCTCCTTTTCATTTCCTTGTGTTTATCTTCAATACAATTTTTATTATATTCCTCTATGTCGTGCTAATCTGTTTCTCTTCTTAATCATGACTTTTACTTATGTTTTCAAAAACTTGAATTTCATCAAACCCGCGACAATGCTCTATGTCAATATCCTTCTAGTGCCTAACATAGAATATCCTCTTTTTAATCAATCTGGACCTTATTTTATCAAAATCCTCTATGTTTTTCCTCCTTCTTAGGTTGCAAAGAGAGATATTAATTAAACTTTTATCATAAATACCTAGATTCAATATTTAAAAATTTACATTTATAAGAAATAGATTATACATAAATAATGATCGTATGAAAACTAAGGAAAATTGAGACTTCGATAATATATTGCTAGATGGTACTAATTTTGAGCATCATGGGGATGCTCATTTTCCCCCCACGTAACCGACTTTAGACCCTTATAAATGAACTATGGTATATAGGTCTGTAAAATCAATGTTGCGAGTTTTATAATTAAAAAAAATCGATTTTAAATGATATCTGATCATACCAGGTCGAAAACGGTCTATGGTAATTGCAAGTCTTGGCCATTTCATAATGGCCATCTAAGACCGATTAAATGACTGATTCATCTGACAGTTCTCTCTTCAACTTTCACCTTATCATGCCTATTCAAATTTCGATTAGGGGATAATCCAAAGGCAACCCCACTTCCCTTTTATTTTTAAGTCATATCATGCCACAATTAAAAAAGGGTGACATGTTGCGACACACATCCATAGGGGTACATGAAGCTCTTGGCCAAGTATGGGAGGCCTTAAAATAATTTTTTTTGCATTTTTACAATTTAGTCCTTATATTTTCTATAATTACTAAATAGCTTAAAAAATCAAGAATATCAGTAAATCACATTTTTTAGGTTCGACCGATGCTTGGAAACACATATCCAAAGCCTTTAAAATTTTAGAAAAATCACAAAAGAGTTAAATATCACAAAAATCAAACATAAAAAAAATTCCAAAGGCCATCATGATTTTTGGCCAACACTAATAGCATCAACAAAACAATTTTTTTCTAAACACAATATCATAAATGTCAACATATATATGTATCATCAAGCTTAGAGATAAAAAAATCATTAAAAAAAATATAAATGTGTTTTATCAACGTATTAACATAGCATTAGCATTAGAATGAACATATATATATATATGTGATAAATCAACACCATATCAACAACAACATATTTCATGAAGAAAATTAAGATTTTAATAGCTAAACCACGTAAAATTGTTTATAGCAATCATACTTTTGCTTTTCAACATAGATCAAAATCTATAAGCTCAAGCATGATTTTGGCTTATTAAATGGAAGAAAAATGAAAGAAAAGAACAAAAACTAAAAATTTTCTAAATGTTTCTACCTTACAAGTATAGAAAGCTTGATTTTTTTTCTTAGTATTTTAGCTATTTTTACTTAAAAAACATTAAGCTTTAACCTGAAGCATCCTTCCCTATTTATAGGGGAAGGAATTTGGCAAAGGTGGGATAAAATCCCCTTGGCCAAAAATTTCATTTAGTTTTTTATTTTTTATTTTAATTTTATTAAATAATAAATGTTAATTGCATAATAACTATTTTTGTCTTTTTGTTATTAATATTAAATGTTAGTAAACAATCTAAAAGGGTTAGTTACATGGGCTAATGCTTAGGCTTGGTGATAATTTGGACAATAATGGTAAAATTCAATCCCAATTAAATTAATTCTCATATAATTAAACTATCAAATTCTAAAATTGAACATAACTATATAAATTTTAAAAAATGTAGGAAAAAATAAAAATTTTATTGCAAATTGTATGAAAAAAATGTGGTGGAAGGACTAAATTGTAGGAAATTAAAGTTATAAACTTAAGAAGTGAAATTCTACATGATAAATTCTATTGTAAATTTAGCCACATGAGAGGCCCAATTAAACATTCATATGAAGATTTTTGGCCCAAAATAATTAAAATAATTTTTTGAATAGAGAAAATATTAATTAAAAATTTCAAACTCATAAAAAAATTACAAGTGAAACCCTTCTAGATGAGAATTATATTTAATAAAAATGAATCCAAATTTCAAAAATTTATGTCCAAGAAATTTTATTGATATGTGAAAATTTTGAAACCTTAAATTTTGAAAAATTGTATAAAAAAATTTTACAGATAAAAAAGAGTTCGTATTTTGCAACCAAGAAAATTCCAAAAATATGTTCAAATATTTACAAAAATGAATTGAATTCAACCTATTATTGAAAATTTTATTTTTATGAAATAATAAAAATATAAATATAAAATCCAAAATAAATTTTATTAAAAACGTTTCACAAGCAAAATAGTCACGGTACTGTGGAAAGTTCAGAATTAAGTATTAAAATTAACAATTTGACATCTCGTGGTATATAATTACCAATACTTAGTTTTTCTTGAATATTATTTATTTTTCAATGTGTGTACAGGCATAAATGCTGCATGGGTATCAAAAAAATATACGATAGTCAATTTGTTAATTTTTACAATAAAATCCCAAAAAATCCCTAAAAATAGGAAATTTGACCATTATATTACTTGTAAAAGTGAATTGCAAAGTTTGACAAAAAAATTTAAAAACCAAATTTCTCTTGAATATTTATCTTTTTTATTCAAGATTTGTGTTTAATGACACTTGAAACTGCACTTTTTCTATTGCGTGTTTACACGGTCATTTAAATATGACTAAATTGTTCTTAAAAAAGCCTAGCCTGCTTGAAAGAGGTCAACAAGCCTAGCCACTAGATTCTTTATCTCAAATATTTAGGACTATAAAAAAGAGGCGCAAACAAAATTACGTGTCCTATATTGGTATATGACCTAAAACCAATCGGATTAGATGAGGCATATAATAGTTAATAATGGAAACCAATCATTTATTTTAGTGATTGAAGGTTTTCCTTTATGTTAATGGCGTGATTGATAATCATGCAAACACTAATTGAAGGAAGCTTATGAGAAACAATGGCCTTACAAAGTTAGTACTGAGTTATGATGATGAGATCCTTATGCATTAAAGTTGTGTTTCTATAAATGTTCCTAGTCCTTGTATTGTCGAGATAGGATTGATAATGCACAGAAACTAGCATACGCTAAGCCTGCATGCATTTGATGCATGCAACTCTTTTATCTCATAGAGGTTGAAGTATAGAAATAATTGGTGATAGAATATAAGTGCCTTTCTTATGGAAACAAGTTTAGTGAACCTGGCCTATATTAGAACTCCATTTGGTGTAAGTCACTTAAGTGTCTATGGAATATGTTCTTATATTCTAGTTGTGTATGTTAGTCTTTAGACTTGTGATACCAGCTCATCTTATATGAGAAGTGTCATATTTTGATTTATCTAAAATAGGTCCACAGTGGATGGATACTTAAGGTAGGGTATATTGGGTATGACATGAATCATATAGTGCATGAGTGAGTGACTTAGAAAGGATTCACCACTCCAGGTGACATAGAAGACATATCTTATATGTTCTTGGTTTTGGTTAACTTGATAAAGTTATTGGCCAATGCATGATGAATTTACAAGAAATTATTTCTCTAAATTGTTGAGGTTAACCAAAAGCTGCGGGAACTAATATGGATTGATACATGAGCAGACCCTAAACATGCTAATGGTTTTTTAGGGATATCTGGTGAAAGGACTGAAGTACATTGAGAGGCTAGTTGATGAAAAGTTTCTTAAGAGGTTATATTGACTATGATGCCTTGCTAGAAGCCAATCTTGGTCTATAAATAAAAATACACTTAATTGTGTAATTATATTTATTGCCGCTATGATAGAAGCCTAATGGGCCACACATAATAAGATGATCTACTAGATTAAAATTAGGATTTAATTAAGTATGACTTAATTAAATAAAGGGGTACGATGAGAAGGCTTAATTGAATAAGTTTAATTAAGAATAATCTAAGAGGTAAATTACATTTATGAAATATCATTACAGACGCCTTAGTATGGCAATAAATATAAGAATGTCTTATCAAGATAATGCTTGTTATAAACATGATTTAGGGATTTTATTAAATAAAGCTAGATAATTGTACTTAAAAAATTAAATAGTTATTTGATAATTATTAATTAATTATTTCGTATTATTTACATGAAGTAAAATTGTTTTTACTTGGGTTAAAAAATTTAATTATGAATTAAATTATCTGACATGTAAATTAAAGGGCTATGTTAAAAGCCTTAATTATCAAGTCAAGAGAGTTTAGTAGTGACGTACTTCAAGTTGGGCTTGCTTACGGGCTACGCACATGGCATAGCTATCTTTAGTGTACTATTGGGCAAAAATATTAGTAGGTTAATATTAAGGCCCAATCTTAGACAAGATAATTAAAATGGTTTTAATTAAGCTCCAAGAAATATTCTAAAGTAGGGCCACCTTTTGGGTATGTTAATGTTAGTCTCAGTTGACGTAATAGTCAAGCCTAACCTAATCCAAGGCATATTTATATACATTATAAAGGCTTTTTGGCTTATTAGAAGCAGTAGAAAAACCCTAGGTACCAAGCCTAGACTTTTTTCAGGGGTTTAGTGCAACACTTATGTTTTTTTAAGCTTTTTTTTCATTTTCATAGATTTTTTGAGTGTTTTTAAATCATTTTTGACACAACGATGTTAGAAAAATAGTTTTCTAGCATTGGGAGATTAACTTTTCATAAAAGGTGTAAAATTGGCTAAATCTCTAAACCCTTATTTCCTTAAGCTTGATTGTGCAGATTTGCATACTAGGTGATAAAAAATGTTTTTTTTTTATCACAATGAAAGATAAAAATTAGTTTTCTATTCTAAAGATGTCAACCAAAATCAAAATTAGGATTCTTGGTTTCTTTGCTTGTACCTGCAAAAGATAGCTACTTCCCTATGAAGCTATTTTTTCTTTTTTTTTTAGCATAACAAGCATGGGAATTATTGTTGGATCGCTTTAGATATGAACCTGTTGGCTATATATCTTTTGGTTGAGGCTTGAAAAGCTTTCTGGCTAGCACCAAAAAACCAGTAGACCTCAGGAATGCTCCAATAGGCATCTATGTGGATCAACGTTAGGGGCAGGGCACTTGTGCTACTTTCTGCCTCAAAAAAAGATCATAGTAATCAACCCATGCTGCATTTGTGAAGGGATTAGCTTGTTTAGAGTTTTGAATCTTTAAGTAGTTATGATTTCTATCAAATATATGTTTTAAAATTACTATCCAATCACATGTACATCTCTTCTTAAGATCCCGTAGAAATCTTGGTGTTTCTTTGTTTAATTCTATTGCCTATGTTTAATTTTGATTAAATTTTTACGCCTATATCAATATGCATGAGCCTGGATATTTCCTTACAATATCCATTTAAAATATATGCCAATGCCATGCAATAACAAGCAAATCAATAAGACTTAAATAATCAATTAAAAAATCCCTCATTAAATATTGAATCCAGGTGAAAGCATGATTAGACTCATTCCATCACAATATAACAAGATATTCATGTTTCAACTATGAGGATTTATTGGGCTATCCCTAAGGTCCTTTCCAAGTAAGCTGCTTGAGTTACAATTAATGGGTATTATTTAACTAAAGTTATATTGTCTGGATGCTTACAAACTTAACCCCATGACATTAGAGGCGATGGTTATGTGAAATACATATGATGTATTTAGGTAAAGGGTTACCACCTAACTGATCTAGGAGTTACATAGAGATGCAATTTGTAAGCTAAGTTTCCTACTCAATTAGTTATTGATAGCTTGTTGGGCTAATCCTAAGGCTACATTAAAATAAAAAAGGGTATTAGGTTATTAAGAGAATTCAAAAGTTGAACTTCTCGCTTTATAGTTAAGGGCTATAATTACCAAAAGTAATGAGAAATAATCATTCTAGTTTTAAAACCTAACTAAATGATTATCTTAAGTATGCTATTGACATTAAATAAGTTTTGAATCATATAGGATATAAAAAAGTAAAAATGACTATGAATTTCTCACTGTATAGCACACTTGATGCTAATAAGTTTGAATACGCTAAGCCCCATAATCTATTTCTATAGTATTAAAATTATCTTAATAACAATCAAATGACATATTCAGGAAAAGTCCACCAGGTTAGGGCTAGCTTATCAAGTTCATAAAGATGACCTTAACCTAGGCACATTACGATGATGACTAGATGAGCACCTCTATTCAAAAAGGAGCAAGTAGAAATTAATGCTCTTGAAAGCATTCAATGTTTTATTAAATAGTTTAATAAAGATAGTTTAATAAAGATAATCACGATAAGAGGTTTGACATTCCTAAGAATTGTTTCGAAGCAAGATGTCAGAAAGTTAGCCTAAATAGGGCTTATGTGATAGCATATATTTCAAGACTTAAGCATATTAAATGTATCATGGATTGTGATCCATGCGTTATCATTATGCTTTCTGATGAAGAAAGAAAAATGAAATAAAATGCCATATTTATGAAGAGCTAGATTAATAGAGTAAACATTGCAAGAAATAATTTAATATGATCAAAGTAGAAACTTATAGAAGTTTTGCAAATAGACATGTCTAGAGACTTATTCACTTCTCTTGATATATAATACCGATATGTTGTGTGTGATGTATTGGAAAAACCAAATGATAAGATTATTAAAGATAGACCATGAAAAAGGCAATCTTATAGATATTGATCAAAACTTGCCTTTTTAATGTTTTGAAACATTGGTGAATCATAGAATTTATTCTATGTCATGGTCTTTCTCTATTCTCGAACATAAACTAGTAATAATATTAAGTAATCATGATGGGCCAAGATAGAGGCCCCAATTGATATAGATCAAGCTTGCCAATCCATCTGGGAAAGTTTATAAAACTTTATGATTTATTATTGGAAATAATATTTTATTTTTGGTAATTATGGCTGAATGTGAGGATTTTTTTAAATATGTTATGTACATATATATGTTTATTTTGGCATATATGTTAGACCTTTAGGTGGTGAATGAAATCAAGAGGGGGGTGAATTGATTTCTCAAAATTTTGATAAATTAAAATT
>JBBYHO010000003.1:23322105-23351195 GCA_038382025.1 Adansonia gregorii | reverse complement strand
AAGTTCCGGCAGACAAGAAGAAAATGGATGCTAGGAAGAAAAGTCTTAAGAGATTGTAAAATCATATTTAAAAACTTAACGGTTCTGGAATTGGTTGTCTTCTGGATGCTTCAATTTGGAAAGGTGATGGATCAAATTTGCATGTTGTTGGCCGTCTCATATTTTGGGGCATGTGGCTATATAAACAGAGATATATGTACCAGGAAGTTGAAAAGACAAAAAAAAAAAAATAGAACCTAAAAAATGAATGGGTAGGATAGTTACTGAAGATGGAACATCATTGGTTCGTGGAATTAATTGCAATTTAAATTGAGGAAAGGGGGATGGTAAATTAAATTGAACTAAAGGATGGGCGCCGGTCACTGGAAATGGTAAAAATAAATGTCTGTCTCATAGATTTCTTCGTGGGGAAGCTTCTTCTCTGCAAGGTTTTTGACAACATTCATGTGGCGAAGTTAAGTAGCTTAGTTGAAACCATTCCAAAGCTGCGGGAATTCTGGAGCTTCTCAAAATCTCTGTGGCAGGGTTATTATGACACATCGTTTTTCGGTTATCCACTTTTTTTTTTAAATAATAAAATATGAAACTTTAATATAATTATATAAACTTTAATAAAGTTTTGGGTACTAACTATTGTTATAATTACTTGTTTTTGTTATGAATGACATAATTTTTACTGCAGGTAAAAAAGTGATAACAACAATTTTTTCATTACATAAATATGTCATATACTACTTGTCATAACTCAACCCGTCAAGCCATCGTGGTGGGAAATGTATACCCCCTCAGGCCATTGTGGTGGGAGATGTGTTTGACTTAAAAATAATCTTCAGTGGGATTTTATTAGGGATCTTAAAGGGAAAAGAGGTGTTTCTCTGATTTGGATTGGAGAAAGTCATTGAATGAATTGCTCATATGATGGACATTTGATGGCAACTATGAAGTGGTCAAAAAATTGGAGTCGTCACCAATCATTTGGGCTTAGTATGATTGGATACTTATTAAAGCAAGTACCTTGAGTTACAAAAATGAAGGTTTGATCTTATGATTTGCATGTAACAGAGTTTGATAAGTGGGTTCAAGAGTCGATTATGTGCGAAGAAAGATTAGTACCCTACAATGCCTTATATCGATATCATCTAACCATAGATTATCTAGGTCTCGATTTTCTCAATTTAGATGTCATTATTTTTGTATAATCACCTCTTATAATGCAATTTTGAAAATAGTTAATCCGTTCTCTTGTAAAAGATTTGAGCTCCTCTATGTAACTTAGGAAGATGGAGAAATATAATGTCTTTTTTTTATACAATAACTTTTGTATTTTGGTTTGCAAAGGATATTCTATGTCGAGTACTAGAGAGATACTGACATAGAACATTGTCTTGATAATTTTTCAAAAATTCAATTTTAAAGCATGAAAGCACAAATTGTTACAAAAGAAAAAACTGCAAAATCTGATATAATTTATCATAATCGATTTGTTAACATGTTGGTTAACCATATTCTGAAACATGAAAAAAATCATTGGCTTATCAAATTTAGCTATTGAACCTTGAAGGAAATATGTTAGTAATACATAAGGAAATATAATAAATATTGTGCAAAATAAAACACACAAAGCATGAAAATGAGAGTTGGTTGGATGTATCTCGTAGTTTTCATCTATTTTTTAGAAATAATCGAATCAACAACTTTGAGATGCGTTTAAACTTGCAAGTTAATTAAGGAATGAAAACTAGCATTTGGTGGAAGAATCTAGGAAAACCTATGAGAAAGAAAATCAAGATCTTTGGAAATGAGATTGAAAAGCCCATGTGGATGAATATTTTGGTGATTTTTGGAAAACAAATTATTTTTGGGTATTTTAGGAAAATGCTGAATTTTACTTAAAAATAAAAAAGTTAATCAAAATGGTTAAGTTGTGTTTTGGGAATGACCCAACCTTGATCCAAGCCTTATGTGACTCATATATGACACATAAGTCCCTTGAGGAATTAATTGAATTGGTTTCAAGGCTTCTAGATGCCTTGAAAAGGAGGTTCAAGAAGATTGCTCGAATCTAACTAGGATTAAAACAAGGAATAGTTATTGGGTGCAAACAAGATACCATTAGAAAGGTAATTCGATGAGGATTAGTATAAAAATACTAACAATTCTTAGAAAATCACCTTATAGGATAAAATAATTTTTAAAGTCAAACTTGGTTCAGCAGTAATAGCAGGTGTAGGAAAAGGATGCAGCAACATTCGAAAAATTACCTAGACTCATTCGGATGTATTAAATCACAAACAATACCTTTTCAAAAAAGAAATTCACTTAGTTTTTATGAAAAATATTTTAAAAATCACGAAAATCATTTGGTGGGCCAAAAATGGCTCTCGAGGGTCTAGTTTTGAAGGTTTCGATAGCACAAGCTCAAAAATTTCATAAATCCCTCATTCGATCTTGTCTAAGGGCAAAGAAACTCTTGTTGGAAAGTTAGTTCGATGCTTTATAGGAAAAATACCATAAAAATTCAAAAATCATTTGTGATTTGAAATTAATTTTTAAAAATGGGGTTAAGTTATCATCTTGGCCAAATAATGCAGTTTCTTATTTTTAGTTTCTTAGGTGCTTATCCGACTCTTGGACATAAGAATCTCCACCATTAAGGGCCTATAGTAGTGGAATCACAGATCCATTCGAAGTCCAAATAATGTGAGCAGAACAGTTATTATCTATGCCATTTGAGTAACAAACCCAAAGCTCAAAATAAAGCATTTTGTCAAACACTTTATAAACTAAAATTTTGAAGGGTTGGAAAACAATTTTTATTTAGGCTTATTAGGCCATGAATCCAAATATAAGATGCTTGATTTTCCCAAGATTGAAGCATCAATATGTTGAAAATAATAAATCAAGATTAATCCCTATTATTTGAAGTTAATCTTCATTTAACTTGAGATGGTTCTACAAGATAGTAGAACACATCAAAGGAACATCTTAACATGCATATCATAAACTAAAAATCATATTTCAAGTACCAAACATCAAAGGCATGAAAAAAGGCATCATTAAAGGCATTTTAGCAAGCAATACATACTGAAAATGTAAACAAAACATGGATAACATCGAGGCACACTTAATGAATATGTGTTGACATGGATTAAGCATGAAAACGAAGCAAGAATATTAAAATAAGGGCTAGTTATTATCACCATGGAAAAATGAAAGATTTTGATCATTGTAAGGTGCCAAACATGAATCCGACATGCTAGGCTTAAGATGGGAACATTGCTATTTTATTTTTCTCATATTGAAATGAGACTTAATTGTCAGATCAAATAGCTCGTCCGACTTAATCTAAATGGCCATTTTGAAGTGACCAAAAGACTTGGAGTTGTCATCAATCTATTTTGGCTAGGTGAGATTGATCAATACTTAATAATAATTCCTGTATTTTGTAATTTTTAAAATTACTATCATTTTTCTAGTTAAATGTAAATCAGGTTTTAATCAATTTTGAAAATCAAAATATTTTCTTCACCCTTTCAAAGAACTTCAAGGAATACAAAAGTTTTATTTTTTGGGAAATCAAAAGTTTTGATTTACTAGTTTAAAGAGGATATTCTTTTGTTTAAAATAATCGATAAGGTGACTTTTATATATTGGAAGCACACTTATGGACAATTTTAACTTAGGGATATTGCCTTGAATTTAGAAAAAAATATTATTTTATAAATAACATATAAACAGATTAAATTAAAAGCATAACATCATGAAATTGAATCCAAAGTACATAAATGAAATTACAAAATGATCCTTTGATTATGGAAAATAATCTAAATAGACCTAGCATGCATGGACATTATGGAATGGCCCTTGAATCATAGAAAATACTTTAAATGCATGAAATTTTGCATACAACTCCTAAGTCGTGGATAATGACTTAAATATCTCTAAAATACATGAAATTGCATGAAAGTTCCTAAATCATGAAAAATGACCTAAATGACCCTAACATTCCTAAAATTGCATAAAAGTCCCTAGATCATGGAAATGACCTAAGCATTAAAATGCATAAAATGACATGAAAGTCTTTAAGTCTTGGAAAATGACTTGAATGACATCAAAATTCATATGATTATGTTTAAATCCCTAGATTATGAAAAATAACCTTAATGACACAAAATGCATGAAAAGACATAAAAGCCCCTAAGTCATAGAAAATAACATAAATGACAAAAACCCTAAGTCATAGAAAAATTACTAAAATGACCCTAAAATGCATAAAATTGCATAAATGATCTTAAATCATGGCAAAATACTAAAAATGACCCTAAAATGCTTGAAATTGCATAATAATTTCTAAATCATAAAAAAAATGACTTAAATGTATCCATAAGCATGAAATGATATAGTAATCTTTAATATGAATGAAAACACTATAGAAAGTTTACAAAATGGTCAGTTATGGTTTCTAACATCATAAATGCACCCATAAACATTTTTTCTCAACAAACATACAAGAATGGCATTATATATGAATCTTATACACAAAATACATCATCAACATAAAAATACATGGATTTAACATCATGCATGGTGATATGGTCATAATCACAATAACCTTATGCAAAATGTGTGAACATATGAATCATCGTCATAATGCATAAGACATCATAAAATGCATGTCATATATGATTTTAAACATAAAATAGCTTATGAACATGAACTTATATAGGTACACTAACATGCATAGAGAGGCTACCATAGTCACAATATTTTCCTAGAAAATGCATGGACATATGAATCATGATTATAATGCATGAAAATGGCATAGAATGCATGGATTATAACATAACATGGAACATGAACAACATAAAAAGTTAACAAAAGTTGGAACATAAAAAAAAAAACTTGGTGAAAGCACATAAAGACTAAAGTAACATAACATCAAACATTTGGAAAACAAGTAGTATTCTTGATGAAAATGAGTTTTATGAAATTTTAAACCAAAATCATCAAAAAAAAAAAACCAAAACATTTGGAGATCACTGCTCAAGATTAGCCATAAACATGATTTTTATACATTTAGCTCAAATGATCACCCAAGCTAAAGCTTAAAATCATCAAGCTCACAAAAGGGAAAGAAAAAATGTTGGAAAAGAGATGGATTCAGTTAAGAAAACTACCTTCAAATAGACTTGGATGATCTTTCTTTTTCTTTCCTTGTTTTTCTCCTTTTTCATTTTTTTTCTTATTTTCTTCTCTCATTTTTTTTCTACTGATATTAACTCTTTCTCTCATTTTGGATGCCTAAGAGGTTTAAAACCTTTTTTGGCTGATTACATCTCATCATGCACCACCACCCATTTTTTAACAATATATCCATGGATGTTTGCAAGCAATCTTTGTACAGAGCTAGTTAGTCTAGTCAAGAGCTAAAACCTTTCTAAATCAAGTATGATTGCAGCTAAACTAGACTTAAAATAGTTAAAAGAATAACCAAACTAGAAGCAATTTAGTTCCCATTTAGGATTTGATATTAATCTCACTCATCCTAAACTCATTTAAGCTTTAATGGCTTAATTTATATGGGTGATTTTCATGCATATGTTTCAATGTAAAAATGTTTATGAAGGATTTCTTGTATGGTTATGAAGTGTCAAGGCCATAAGAAAGAAGAAATGCAAGCAAACTTGGTTGAAAAAGCTTGTTCCTGATGAAAATTTTTATGTAATACCAATACAGGTGTTCCTAGAACCAAAAATCTATGAAAAACACAACATTATATTGATACAATATGGCCTTGTATTGATACAATTCATGTTCCAGGCTTATAATGGCTAACACATATTGAAATGTATCAATACATTAATGAAATATATCACTACATCTTTATAAATTTCATGAAAATGACTTTTTTTTTTTACATTTTTTTTCAATATAGTCCCTAAGCATTACAAACCTTCCCCAAAAAACTTTTTCCCCTGGTACTGTGTCACCTAGTACTTGGCAACACGATACTCGACAATCGCTCTCATTTTTTACTTCTATTATTTTATTTTATTACTTTTCATTTAAATCTTGAGGTGTAAGAAATATTGGTCAGAGAAGATAGATAAACACATTTAATCTAATAGTCTCTGATTGGACAAGGTTTGTTTGAAAAAGGCTTGGACAAAATTAGGTATCTACGAAAACAACACCATGAGCTCATTAAAATGCAAGAACTACCAAGCAAACTTAAAGAAATGCATGTATCCTATTTTGGCTTCATGGATACAAGAAAATGCCTACTAAAATGATATGATTAATGATAAGAAGATGAAATAAAAATGATAATGGAAGAGAAAAGTATACCCTAAGCTTTAAAATTATTCCTTAAAGCCTTTCCAAACCTTTTCCAATTTAGTTTTCTATCTTCTTTTCTTTATGAAACAGTGGCTAAGAGAAACATTTTGGGGTTTTAGAAAGTGGCATGAAAATTTGCTTGTGGGCTAGCCCAATTTTCTTTTCATAGCCTCTTGTTTCAGCCAACAAAAAACCTAGGAAAATGGGGAATTTTAGTGCATTTAGCTTGAATTTTTATGAGTCATGGTACTAAGTAATATGCTTATAATATCCCATTAGTTAGTACACCAATTCTTGGGGATCAAGAAAGCATTATATTGGTTGATATCCATGAAAATCTCAAATTACCTTTTATTCAATCAAAAAATGCCTCTAAATGTCCCATTTTCTTAGCCAAGTGGGCTTGAAAAAATCATATTAACCTAATCAATAGGTCCAAAATAATTTTCAATAGCCCTTGCATGAATTTAGATGATTTTTGAACAAAAAATTTGGCCAAACTTGTGTTTTAGATTAATGCTTTAATAGGAGCAAAATGCCATAGATCAATCCTTTATGTCTAAATGTATCGATACAATTAGGAATCGTATTGATACATTTAACCACAAAACTTGAATATATGGATACATTTGGGATTGCATTAATGTATGGATATATTTGCTACATGTGTTGATAAATTTGGCCATGTATCCATACATTTTGGTCCAAAAATGTGATTTTAGCTGCTACCTAGGATTTTATCGATATAAAGGACAAATGCATCAGTACATTTGATGAAAAATCTATATTTCGCTCACCTTTGGCTCTTTAAACATTTTACTTTAGCTAGGAATGATGGAAGATGTATTTGTGCTTGCCTATTTAGTCTCTATGATGCCCTGTGATGCTTTGATGAAGGTTTAAGGTGTTTACATTACTATAACAATTTATGTAAAAAAAATAAATTTTTGTAACAAAGATAATAAAAGTGCTAATTCTTTTTAACAAAGAGCTTCAAGTACATTACAATAAATATTATTTTTACACATGATATATTATGTAATCTATAATAAATAGTTGTAGTTTTTTAAATCAGATAACGTAATTTTGTCGTATTGTAATAATGTTGTATATATAATAAATTCAAGTAATATGATAAATAAAATTTTTAATTCTCTCATAAGCATAAGAATATTATCTTTGTACATAGTATTTCCTTTGTATATAATATATGATAAATAAAGAAAGTTATATGATCAATAAAGAAAGTTATAACAAATATTTCCTTTGTATATAATATAACTTATAATTTCTCAACAAATAATCTATTTACATAAGCTAAGAAAAAATAATTACTCTAAAATTTTAGATGTTTTTTATGAAATTATTTGATTTTGTTACAAAATACTAAAACTGCTAGCTTTATTAGCATTGAATTAATCTTGGTTTTGATATAATAATAGCTAAAGCTAAATCAGTTTGTGTTTAAATACTTTTAACTTAGTATTTTTTCCTAAATTATTTTGAAGATATTTTAAAAAATACTAAACTATTTTTAACTCCTTTATCTTTTAAAAGATTTGTTCCAAATGCAAATTTATGTTCAAAACATTTTAAAGATGAGTCAAAATCTATTTAAAGCCAATAAAAAACACTTTACATAATTTTAATGAATCTTTCGATATCGCCTTTGCATGTATTGATACATGCTAATATATGCTTTTGGCTGTAGCTAAACTTCTTTAAAAACCCTAAATGTATTGATACCTTTTTGTATTTTCTTGATCCCTTTTTAAAAATGTACTAATACCTTGATTAGTGTATTGATATTTTGTCCATAATGATCATATTTTAAGGGTTTCTAGGTGAATGTATCAATTCCGATAAAAATTTATCGATGTATATGCGTAGGACTAAACTGAAAGATGCATTTATGAAGCATACAATGGCTACCCCCTAACCAAATTAATGCCCAACATCCATAATTCATACCTAAGCCATAAATAGAGGTTCACAATACTTCAAGCAACAAGAGATATCAAAGATTGACCAAGAAATTCAAAAGTAAAACTAGAATCCTTCAAGTCCATGTTTTTACTCTTTCGTGTACTCATTGTATTCATCATTTTTAAAGGAAGTCTTAAGTTCATGATTGAATGAATTACAAATATTTTTAATCGAATTAAATTAATAATAGCTAAAACATGGTAAATAAACAATTCCTAAACTCCCTAGACTAGATCCTCTTGCATAGTTTTAATTGATCTTTCAAATCAAGAATTCAAATAATGAATCAAGAATCCTCATATCTTAACCTAAATATGTCTTAGAGTAATTCCATGACCACAAGAACTTGTACATCAAGCCTGATTATCTTGAACCAAATCTATCCAAGTGTCCAACCTTTAACAAATATTCATACAGGTGAGCTGAAAAGCCTTCAGAAAAAAGAGACTTTGTTTGCTAGGTGTCATGTTAGCAGCTTAGATTTCATAAATCTTCCTTTTTTCCTTTGATTTCCTTTGATTCTTTTGTTAGTATATGCCTTAGAGCCAATTGGATTGGATGGGACATATCATAGTTAATAATGTAAACCAATTACTTATGTTAGTGGTTCAAGGTTTCCTTTATGTTAGTTGTATGATTAACACTCATGCAAACACTAATTGGATGAAGGCTAAGAAATGCAATGGCCTTACAAAGTTAGTAATGAGTTATGATGATGAGATCATTATGCATCAAAACTGTGTGTTTAAAAAATGTTCTTAGTCATTGTATTGTCAAGATAGGACATTAACAATGTACAAAGCATAGCATATGCCAAGTTTTCATAAATTTGAAGCATGCAATTTTTTAATCTCATAGAAGTTGAAGTGTAAAGATACCTGGGGATAGATATAGGTGCTTGTTTAGTGTAAAAAAGTTCACTAAACATGGCTTGTATGAGAACTCCATTTAGTATAAGTCACTCAAATGTCTATGGAATATGTTCTCATGTGCTAGTTGTGTATATTAGTCCTCAGACTTATGATACCAGGTCATCTTATAAGAGAAATGTCATATTTAGATTTATTTCAAATGGTTCCACAATAGATAGATGCTTAAGGTATGTTGGGTGTGACATGAATCAAGTGAATAATTGATCTAGAGAGGATTTACCACTTCAATTGACATAAAAAACATATCTCATTTGTTCTTGGCTTTGGTTAACTTGATAAAGTCGTTGGCTAACGGGTGATGAATTTAAGAGAAATTGTTTCTCTAAATTCATAAGGTTAGCCAAAAGCTATAAGAATTAATATGGATTCATACATAACTAGACACTACACCATGTTTAAGATTTTTTCAATATATCTAGTAAAAAGATCGAAGTACGCTAAAACGCTAGTTACTGAAAGGTTTCTTAAGAGGTCAATTGACTCTTTCAGCATTTGGGGTGGCCATAGCCTTATTAGAGGCCAATCTTGGTCTTTAAATATAAATACAGTTAATTGGTAATTAAATTTATTGTTGTTATGATGGAAGCTTAATAGGTCACACATACTAAAATGATCCATGAGATTAAAACTAGGATTTAAATAAATAAAATGTAAAATGAAGAGGACTTAATTGAATTAGTTTAATTAAGAATAATTTGAGACATAAATTAGATTTATGAAATCTAATTAGAGATGTCTTCATATGGCAATAAAGATAAGATTGTCTTATAAAATAATGTCTACTTGTAGACATGGTTTTAGGAATATTATTAAATAAAGAAAAATTATGTGTCTACAATTGCTCGTCTTTGGTTGTTGCTAAGGATTAGGAATAAGGCAAATACCAAATAGACATGATTTCGTCTGGGCCATGATAAGCCTTTATAGTGAAGGCTCTTTTTTTTTGGGCCAACTGTATTAGTTGTTTACTTAACCAACTAATTTAGGCTTTCATCTTTTAATGCCAATTTTCACTGAGCTGTGACTTATCAGCTACTATTGGGTTTTCTAATTTTAGTGCCAATTTTGACTAAGCTAAGGCCATTATCTACTTCTGGGCTTTTAATCTTTTGATGCCAATATTGACAAAGGTGGAACCATTAACTGCTTTTGTGCTTATCATTTCAGTGGCAAATTTGACTAGGCCAAGGCCATCATTAACTTTTAGGCATTTAAATTTTGGTGCCAATTTTGACATGAGCAAAACCATAGCTATACTTGGGCTTTTCATTTTAGTGCCAATTTTGAGTAGGCTAAGGCCATTGTCTACTTTTGAGCTTTTAATCTGTTGATGCTAATTTCGATGGGGCAAAACCATCAGCCACTTTTGGACTTTTAATATTTTAGTGTCAATTTTGATATGGCAGAACCATCAACTACTCTTGGGCTTTTCATTTTAGTGTTAATGTTGACCAAGCCAAGGCCATCATTTGCTTTTAAGCTTTTAAATTTTGGTGCCAAATTTGACAGAGGCAGAACCGTTAGGTACTTTTAGGCTTTTTATTTTATGTTGGCCAACTTCATTGGTTTTTTACCAAATGAAGAGAACATAGACAAACTTTGTTGATCCTTCTACTTAATAGAATAAAGAAGCTATCTTAGTCCATTAGTTTCTAACCAAGTGAAGTTGACAAATAAAACTCCGCTGCTTAATTGGACAAAGTTGATGGAAAGCCTTTTTCACCTACTTTTCACTAGATTAAATGAAAAGGCCATTTTACTCCACTGGTTTCTAATTAAGTAAAGTTGACAAATAAAACTCTATCGATCCTTTTGCTTAATTGGATGGAGTTGACTTAAATTTTTCTTCGCCTACCTTTCACAGGATCAAATGAAGAGTCCATCTTACTCCACTAGTTCCTAACCAAGTGAAGTTAACAAATAAAGCTTTGTCGATCCTTTTGTTTAATTGGATGAAGTTAACTTAAAGCCTCTTTCACTTACCTTTCAGAGGATCAAATTAAAAGGCTATTTTACTCCGCTAGTTCCTAACTAAGTGAAGCTGGCAAATAACACTCTATCGATTTTCCTACTTAATCAAACAAAGTTGGCTTAAAGCTTTCTTCACCTACCTTTCATAGGATTGAATGAAAAGGCCATAGAATTTAAAATATCATGTTGGTAAGGCCTCATCAATCTGAACTTTATTGTTACCAATTTTTTCTTTCAATTTCTGATATATTGGTGAGGCTTCATCAATCTAAGACTCATTTTTGCCTTTCTTATGGCTTGTTGAAGGTTTAAATCGTTAAAAGGGTAATTTCACATTTGGCCTATGATATCTTCCTTCTAATCTCGACTTTGGGAATTTAAGAATTGTTCTATTTTTGTTGAAAAGTCACTAAATATTGAATTAATGCTTATCAATTCAAAGGGACAATTTTATGCAATTGAATGAGGGTTAACATTTCATTGCTCAAGGCTTATTTAAACAATCCCATTTAAATTATTAGAAGTATTAAAATTCATCTAAAGTTCATGATTTATAGAATGAGATCAATTTCTCATTCCAACTTGAGAAAGGATTTACTTGATCAAAAGCTATGAAAATTTTGAGATAATTCAATCATGAATTTTCCAATATCAAGAATAATAGATATGCTATCTTCATCTGTTAAGGATTTCTTATGATTGATGATCACCATTTGGGACATTTTTGAACGAAATGAAAAAATGAATTTAGAAGCATTAATAAGGTGGCACTGCTAGAATTTTCTAGAAAAAAAATTTATATAAAAAAGTTAATGTTTATCAAGACCAAATTCAAGTAGATGTTTCTTTCATAGAAGTGCCTTGAAAGGCAAACAATCAAGTCATAACATCTTTTTAATTGTTAAAAACAATAGCTTGATAGGTTTCAAACTAATGCTAGTAAACACTAAGCCTCAAGGGGTTAATTTAGAATGCCTTTGGAACATATCAATTTCCAAGGTAAGGTATGAAGGGTCTAAAGGTTATCTTGAGAGGAATCAATATTTGGGCATTTGACTAACCTTTTGCTGATATCAAAAGTTTAAGATCATTTTTGGGTTGGCATGGAAGAGTTCTTTCTATTGGTGACTACCATTGTTAGTTTAAGAGCAATTCAAAGCCTTTGAGTTTGTTCTAGACTCCCTTTTCAGGTTTTCACCTTAGAAATTTATTCCTTTTTTTCTTTTCCTTTTCTAATTAATTGCTCTATCATTTAAGACTCAAAACTCATCCAAAAAGATGAATTTTTGAATAGTTTTTTGGGAATGACCTAACATCTCAAATAGCCATGTTTAATTGAAATGGACTTTTGGATATATGTATCGTAGGCCATGGTTCATGGTTTAGAAAGAAAAGGATAAATATGCCTAAATTAAGTGTTTAAGGGTAATTAAGTTAGGGATCATTTCTCTTCAGAATAATGTGACCTAGCATGTCTTTTGAGATGAACACATCCTTATTTCTTGATTTTTTTCTCACTTTTCATTTTTCTCTGCTTCATCTTACTTTATTTTTTATCTTGTTTTCTTTATTCTGAATGAACTTGAAATTTAAACTTTGAATTGGTCTTTAATTTTACATTGTGACAACATATTTGTTTTTCTCATAACTTTAAAACAAATTTTACTCCCTTTGATTTTAAAGCCTTGCTTTATCTTGACCCCATTATGAAAGGTGATCCTGATTAGGGTTTAAAGAAAGAATAAATCATCAGGCATAAAAAGGACTGCAAAAGAGATAATTTTCTATATGCAAAGGATTATATGCAAATGGATAAAGAAAGATAGCGATTTGTCATTTCAAATAAAGCCATTTAAATTGATAAGCATTTCATAAGGAGAGTGGATAATTGTCTTTTTGAAATCATTTTAAGGATTTTAATAACATGATGGTACACTCAATTTTTTTAAGGCTTAGTGTATGCCGTTTAACATTATCAGCTTTTTGGTCACCAATGAATCTTGGTTCTGGTTGAGCCTTTAAAAAAAAAAATCAAATTAGCATTGGATTAAAAAGGTTCTATCCTTGAGGAAAAGGTGCTTTTGGCTCATTTTTGTTCTTATTCTTACTAAATTAGGGATTTGGGAAAATGTCATGGAAGTGGTGGTAAAAGGTTATCGAAATGGATTCGAGAGATCTCAAAATACAATCATTATTTGAACACATGTTGAAATATCAGAATCTGGATTTTTTAAGTACATAACCTATTTGTTCGACCCTCAAGGAATAGAAAAAAAAACATTTTGGTATGAAAAGTTTATGATTATAAAAGGTCTATGAATGAATATTTAGGACAATTATATAAATAGAAGTGAAGGACCTTTCTAAGAGAATTCAACCTAATGGTGATCATCCAAAGAAAAGTTTTGCAAAATATTCTCATTATCCTAGATACTAGAAATCATTGTTAACAAAATTCATGGTCCACAACAGAATGCACGCTATTTATAAATCAAAATTTATTTTAAAATTCATAATTTCTGGAAAGAAAGATATAGAATTTTAAAGTTACGGTAGGAATTGCCTTTGATTGGCATACAATTATAAGGTCAAAGACCTTTAGACCAATCATCCTTGCTAGGCATCTACCAATTTTTGAAATTTCATTGGGTCACCATCCCTAAAAGCTTGTACTTTGCTTTTCCTTCCAAGGAATCTTGTAAAGGGATTAGCCCTTTTCTTTCATCAAGGATGTGTTTTGACCTGTAAAAAGAACACAAGTTCAATTACCGCCATTAGTAGATTTGGATATGACATCAGAATCTTTGAAAAGTTTTTTATTGCTATCACCATAAGCCTTGGATATGCCATAAAAATTTTAAAAACATTTTAAATTGCTTTGAATTTCACCATTGAAAACTTGTTTTGAAACCAAAAAATTTTGAAATGCTTCAAATTTCGCCACCAAAAACTTTAAAATCTTTTGAATGCTTTGAGTTTCACCATTGAAGACTTTGAAAACTTTTCAAAATTGGTTCAAATTTTACCACCAAAAACTTGTTTTGAAACCAAAAACTTTTGAAATGGTTCAAATTTTACCATTAAAGACTTTAAAAACTCTTTTATATGATTTGAATATCTTCATCAAAGACTTTATTTTTTTGAAATAAAAACTTTGATATGCTTTGAATAACACCATTGAAGACTTTTCTTGAGATATAAACTTTTGAATGCTTCAATATCACTATCGAAGACTTTTTTGTTAATGTTAAATTTTTATTTTACTGTCTTCTTTCGATGGGTTCAGTCTTATTTTAATTTGAGAGCCTTTAATTTAAGAAACCTTTGTTTCTTTTTACGACATATTTTCAAGTTTCTCAAAAAGATTTTAAAAAATGTATTTTATTTAAAACATTTGGGTTAAAAACATGTGATATTTAAGTCTCTTAAAGACTAATGATCCTTTGTAAAAATTTACTAAATCGTAAATAGGTTTTCCTCAAGATTGGTTGAAGAGCTTAAAAAAATTTTAGTTAACTTGAAAATTTCAAATGGATAGGATACATGCCCCATTTTCCTAGGCATAAATGGATCAAGTAGTATGAAGTATGTTATTTATTGAAAATCAGACCAATTTGATGTACCTTTAATTCTTCTAACTATTAGCTCTTCAATAGGTACCAAAACTAGTCATGGAAGGTTCAAGATCAAAAGGTCAAGTTGGAAAAAGGATGAATTTAATTTTCAAAATCAATCTCTGCTACTAAGAGTTGACAACCTAAGGTACTTAGGGATTTTCAAGTGTCCCTAAATTTCTTCAAAATTTTAGGAATTCCGACAGGTGATACCGGTGGTTCTCTTGTTTCACTCTTTACATAGGAATCATAATTTGAGAACTTTAAAAGTTGCTTCCCTTAAGTATTAGGTTTTTAAAATGATTAAGCTTTTATCCACAAGGAAATAAATGTAAGGGTAAAACCTTATTCTTAACATTAATCATTAGTACTCTTAAGACTTTTTATCATCATGTTTTTTTTTAAAATATTTGCTTTATGGGAACATTTTTATCTTCTTCAAATAGTAAATACATATGCTTCACAAAATAATATCAATTGAGAGATAAAGGCTGTTCAAAATAAGAGTTGCCATTCTGCCTCAAATGAGCTGTTAGTAGTATTAGGTTTATTCCATTGATTTCTTGAATTTAGATTTTTGTACTTTTTCCCTCCAGTGTCATTATTTTTGCCCATTAAAAAAATTGTTCTTACATCTCCTCTTGCTATTTCATTAATCTTTCTAGTGTTTCATAATGGTTTGACTTCATCCTTTCTACTCATACTGAAAATTTGGTTCCTATGGTCAATGATGTTTGATTATCCTAAAAGTTACGATTTAAGAGAAAATTGTTTTAGATAACCCTTATATATAAGAAAATCTTCATTCTAGCCTTAAAAATAATGATTGATCTTATGATGGGCGGCTTAATGTTCGTTCATCATTGCCTTATGTACAAAAGGATAAAAGGTTAGCATAGGAAATTAAAAATTTATGCAAGAAAAAGATTCTACCCTAAGTGGGCCCTTTGAGGGGCACATGCGTACTGTGGCAAATAGAAAGGCCTTATTGTTGGCGATGACGTATAGACATCATTGGTTGACCTAGATGTCTTGCAAGGTAAAAAGAAATAATCACATTACAATTGATGATGTTTATTCATTATCACTTGATGTTTGAATTAAAACAATGATGGAACCTTTGGAGGTGAAAGAAAAATTTTACCACAAAGGATGATGTTTGATTATCATCACCTAATTTACACACTTGGAACTAAAGTAAAAAGAAAAGGAAAAGAAATATTCCCCCATGTGTATCTAATACAGTAACTTTTAGAACTGGGTATGGCTCCAACTAGTTTAGGTCCTTATAGTTTATTATATGAAGTTTGAGTAGGACATCTAAACAAGTTCTCAAACTGCTCCCTGAGCTCATAAAGAACTAATAACCTTAATTCTTATCCATCGCGAGTTTATGTCAATAAGGGCTTAATTCAAGTGGGAGTATCTTCCATGCCCATATCGATGCTAACACCTTAGGCAATGTAGGAATTTACATTCAACAGGTTTTTCATTGGCGTAGATAGAGGCTAACACCTTAGAAGGCAGAGCTACTTCACCTTCATCTATAATATTGGGTAACCTATGCCCTTTTCTTATGCTTAGAGGAAAACCCAATGGTATGTATGTATACAGTGTGTGTGGGAGGAATAAAAAACCTTTTATAACTCTACTATTTCAAAAATAATAAAAACCCTATCCTTAATGCCCTATTATAATAATGCTACAAAGAAACAAAAGGGTTACTGAAAAATAAGCTAAAATTTCTATATAAATCAAAATATAATAAAAAATTTGTTTTAAATATTAGGAATTATTATTAAATACTAGTTAAGACAAAATTAATCAAAATTTAGTTAACACATGATTAATTTTTGGCCTAACTCTCTAAACTATCTTTAGTGGAGTTGCCAGGCTGTCATAACATGGCCCAGATACAAATCCAGACTAGATTGACTTAAAAGGCCATTGTACCCCACATTCCTATATTTCTATATATATATGGTTATTTTTTATTATTAGGCCACATTACTATTACATTTTTTTATGTTTAGGGATTGAGTTGTTGAGATGAATTGTTCACTCAACTTAACCTAAATAGTCATTATGAAATGACCTATTTTAGCTAGATGAGATTGGTCACCTCCCTGAGTTTGCATTTTAAGGGTTACGAACCCCTAGAAAACAAACTTAAAAGTCTGTGCTCATACTAGAGATTATATGAAAGGTTTCAGGAGTAAGCTACAACCATAAATAAGATAATCGATACCTTATTAAGCACAGGTTGACTTAAAATGTGATCTTTAGTCAGTTTCAATATATGATATTTAATTATTATTTCCCATATTTCAAAATTTCTTAAATCCAAAATTTATTATTTTGTTTGAGAAAATCAGGTTTTTAATATTTTTGAAAATCAAAATTTCCTACACATTCCAATGGAGGAATACGAAAGGTTTTATTATTCTTTTTTGCACCCAACCGGAGAGCTTAAAGAATACAAATGATTTTAAAAAATCAAAATATCTTTCCCTCTCCATTGGAGGGTTGAAGGAATATGAAAGGTTTTATTTTTTAAAAAAATTAAAAAATCCTGATTTCTTGTTCTAAAAAAAGATATCTTATTATCAAAATAATACATAAAACCCTTTTCAACTATGCTGAGAGAAATTTCACGTACTACTTTAATTCAGAGGCATTGCCTTAATTTTCAAAAATTTCAATTTTATCAAAAATAATATTAAATTAAAAGAACCTATCCTTTGACCTAAACTTGGTCTAAGAGACAAAAATGTCCCCTAAAGTGCATCTTTGATATAAAAAATATCTTGGTGACCATAAAGGATTTGCTTCTGAATGAACTACTCAAATGTCTATAAGGCATATCTTTTAAAGGACTTGATGACATTGTGAAAAGATGAACCTATTCTTACAATGCACCTTCGACATAAAAATATCCCAATGATCACATAAGACTTTGGTTTTATTATCTATTACTAAAATACCCTAAAATGTAACTTCAACATATAAGTATCTAGTACCCTAAAAGACTTGATAACTTTATTAAAGATGAACCTTTGACATAGAAGTATCTTGGTGGTCATAAAAGATTTGATTCTTGGGTATATTATCTAAATGCCCTAAGGTGTACCTTTGACATATATGTATCCTGGTACCCTAAAGGACTCGATAATAATATGAAATAACAATTTTACCCTTGATGGTTTTCTTGGACATCAATCGACCTAAAATGCAAAAATTACTATTAGGTCCTTAAAATTTTCAAAATTGCATATTAGCCTTAAAATAGCATAAATGCTAAAAATCTCTCTAAGTGACCAAAATACCCTAAATTGGTAATTTGACATAGGAAATAACCATTTTAATTTTAAAATCCAAGGCTTTACTAAATGGTCTCTAATCTTTTCTAACTTTGCAAAATGGTCCTGAGATGACATAAAACACAAAATCAAATGTCAAATACATCAAAATCAACATGGAAAACTTTCCAAATATCATCAAAAACATTTGGCCAAACACCCTTGGCCTTGGAAGAAATTTTTTTTACCTTTTTGCAAGCAAGTCCCTATATGAAATAAATCACAAATTCTAACATCAAATGCACCAAAATTAACATGGAAAATTTACTAAAAATCACACTATGCATTTGGCCAAGTACCCTTAGCCTTGGAATAATTTTGTTCACTTTCTATAAATTAACCTTTAAAATTTTTTAAATTACAAAATGGTCATTAAATGGTTAAAAATGCATGAAATGCATTTAAACATATTTAGAATGCATGAAATACACCTCTAAGGGTCCATGATGTATTTGGCCAAGCATGGTGGACCTTGAAACAAAATTTTTCATTTTTACGATTTAGTTCCTAGACTTTCTATAATTATAAAATAACCTAAAAGTAAAAAATCATCACAAAATCATCCAAGGTAGGTTCGACCAAACATGGAAATACACTTCCAAAGACTTTAAAATTTTAGAAAAATTATTTTTAGGTCGTTGCAAGTTTGAAATATAACAAAATAGTCCAAAATAACATAAAATCAAGCATAAAATTTATTCCAAGCATATTATCAAATTCTGCCAACACCAATAATATCTAAAAATAATTTTTTTCTTCATGTAATTTCATAAATATCAACATAAATATATGTCCTAAATTTTATCAAGCTTTAATATGCATGAATTAAAAATAATGAATATATGAACATATTTCATCATGAATCAACATAAAAACACTAAGAAAAATAGCCTGAAATTATATACACAAAATCACTACATTATTTCCACAACAAATATATGTTCTCATAATGAAAATCAAATTATTAATATCAAAAATCAAATTAAACAATAAAATCAAGAAACTTTGATCATAGCTTTCATACTTGGCCTTTCAACATGAATCAAAGTCCATGAGCTCAAGTATTCACAAAGCTCACTAAAAGGATGAGACATGCATGAAATCAACAAAAATAAAAAGTTTTTGAAATGAATTTACCTAAAAGCTTGAAAAACTTGAAAAACTATGTTTTTTGGTGATTTTTTTCTCTTATGGAAGCACTAAGCTTCTTATGAAACATCCCTCCTATTTATAAAGGGAAGCCTTGGCCAAGAGGTAATGAAATCCTTCTTGGTCGAATGGCCATTAAATTTTTTCTTTTATTTTTTATTTGTTCTATTTTTTTGATAATTTTTAACTTTTCTAGATTTGTTGTTTTTTGATAAGATTTAATTAATGAATTTTTGTCCTTTTATGTGACTCACCATGTTGAGTTATCTAACCTAATATTAGGCTTTATTTTTATTTAGATAATATTAAAATTGAAGTTAAAATTCAATCCCAATTAAATTAATTATCGTATAACTAGATTATCAAATTCTGAAATTAAAATAAATATTTACAAATTTTTTAAAATGTATGAATAAATAATGTAGGCACCCAATTTTGTCCAGGCCACTTTTTTAGCATTCTAGGAGTTAGCTAAAGGATGATAAAATGAAAAATAGAAATAAAAATTGGGGGACAATTGCCGGGTGCCGTGTTGCCAAGCACTATTCGGTTTTTATAGCGCGAGGCAAATTTTTTTTTTTGGAAGATCTAAAAGGCCTATAGGCCATATTAAAGAAAAATATAAAACTGAGGCATCAAAGGCCACTTTTCATGGTGTCACCAAGGCTATTCAAATGAATACGTAGGTCAATTTCTCACTGTTCATGACTAATTTAAGGTAACTCGAGAAGCCACAGGTATTCACAAGTTATATTGGTACATGAGTATCGATGTGAGGTTTTTACGATGTGAAAAACTTAAATTTTCACATGTAGTATCGATACTAGAAGGTTTGGTATCGATAACCAAGGTGTGGTATCAATACCTGGCATGTTTGTATCGATATAGGCCTAGGCAGTAGCTAAAGTTGTGATTTTAAGTGAAATGTATCGATACACAAACATGAGCATTGATACAAGTCCATGGAGTATCAATATTGGCCTTTAAGTCTTGAGACTGAAAATAATTTTTGCTCTTAGTATCGATGCAAACCTCTTTGTATCGGTACTTAAGGGTAAAAATTGTCTTGTGTACCGATACAACATGTTTTGTATCAATATAATAAAGCATTTTACCTTGCTTGGACCATTTTTCAACTTTTAAAATCTGATTTGAACACGTTTTTGGCACCAAGAAACCATCATTAAAAATTGTAAACCTTGACTTTGGGCCTATGATCAGATTTAAGCAAAATTTATAGCCTAAACAACCAATGACAAAGGTCATTTTCATAAAATATATGGTTGTAAAAAGGTGGCAGACATATCATTAACCGAAAGGCTGTTGCAGCTTTTCTACTCTCTTTCTCAGCATGACAAAATCAATGAGAAAAAAACTAGCTGAACATGGTAGCTGGAGATGTTCCCCAGACTAGGAGAGAAAAATAAAAATTGCCTTTGCCATGTCTCTTAAAAGCATTGGCTGAGCATTAGATTAAAAAGAAGACTTTCTCCCATCTAAAAAAAGGACTTTCCCCCATAAAAAAGCTCTCAGCTATAAAAAAAGCTCTCCACCAATCCCAAAAAACTCTTTATCCATCCCCATAAATCCTTCATCAACTCTAGCTCTAACAACTTACCAAAACACGTTCCATTGCCTTTCACCCTCAAGCCACATCCATTCCCGTAGCTCCCTAAAAGCACCACCAGAATACCTTAAAAAACTCAACCTTTCACACACTTTCACCTTCAAAACACCCCATCAACAACCATATTACCAGAAAGCTTTTTCCTTTTTACCTTTTTTGCTAAACAAAAGCAAAAGAGGGAAGGACTTAAAGTTACTACTTTAAAAAAAAAAAATTTCAAGTTTTTGCTTGTATATTTTTTACCTTGCTCTATATATTTTCTATTTTGATCATTGATTTCATTTTAGTGAGCCCTTCATGCTACTACGACCCTCCTAATACTCTCATGCATCTTTCTTGTCTTGGTTGTGGTAATCCTAAGATCTTGATGACCCTTTTCACACCTTGATGTTGTTAGATTTATAAACTCACCATGCTTCATTTTCATCATCATACAGCCTTTTTTTATGTGTTTTTTGCTATGTCCTTCTTTGTTCCCATATCAATTTCATATTTAAATGGTTACTTTAATGTGTCTTAGGCATGTTCAAATGTTTTTCCCATGTTTTAAGGAGGTTCATGAAATAAAAATGCTATCTTGACAACCCCAATATCCACTTCTTTGTATAAATATGTTTATATCATCTCCATGCATTGTATTTGTTATCTTTTTGCATCTATGTCACTTATATCCATGTCAAAACATCATCTTTGAATGTTTAATCCATGTTTATTTCTGTATGGGCTGTATTTTGTTCTTGATATCTCCATTAAAATGCTTACTTATCTCTTATAAACTGATTTTTAGAAACATCCCTAAGTTAAATTCGTGTTACTTTCAACAGATGAAGAGTAGCATGGGCTTAATGCTTTCATCAAACCAATCTCCCAATCTTAGGGATAAATCAACATTTTAGCTTTGGATTCATGGTGAAATAAGTTCATTTTTTTTAAAAAAAAGGAAAAAAAAGAAATTTTTTTTGTAATATTAATCCTTGATCTTGAGTCTAGTGTTCCTTTTTGGTGACATGGTCAACAGGTTGTTCCATCGTCCTAAACCACTCTGAGATTGTGGAATGAACTTATGAAGGATGCGTTACTTTTTGTTGTGGATGTTCAGACGTTCTAAATCCGAGCCTATCTTCCAAAGACTAGAATATCAAATAATCCCCCCTGTTTTTGCTTTGGCAGCACTATAGTCTAGACTTGAAAAATCATTTTTGAACCATGAAATATTCCTTTTGATTTTTCTAATATTTTTCATTAAAAGGGCATCAGATTACGTTTCTAATGGGGTCTTATTTGCCTTTGAATCATCCTAGATGATGGAGTTATGGTTTTTTGAACCTTTGCTGTCTAGAACCTTTGGAACCAGGGTGTAACTTTTTGTTTGGGCCATTTTGGGCCATCAGATGACTTTTACAAAATTTCCAAATATTTTTCCAAAAAGGTTCATAAAATTCCTTTTCCAAAAAAGTATTATCTATGATATAATGATCCTAGATAAGCTTAGAATGATTTTTTGAAATCTAACATGCCTTTTTAATTATACATGCTGCCAGTACTGAGATGAACCAAACTTTGAAAATTAATTCCACATAGAAAAGGATATTTTAGAATTTTTTGAATATTTGTATGTTTAAACCTTGTTGAGTTAACTTTCCAACAATACCTTATTTACCTCCTGAAGCTTTCTAATCTACAGAAAAAAAAATGCAGGAATAGAGGGGACATAATGTTATCCCTTGTTTTGAACTTTATTTTTGAATTTTCTTTTAGCGAGATGTTCGAACATCTTGAAATGGGTTCAGTTGTCTCCCTCACAACATCAACCTCTTTTGACTCAGATCAAGATTAAAATACAAAAAGTAAGATTTGATATTAAAATTTTTGCTAGTGGAGATACTTCAACTCCACTACTCAAAGAGGATACTCCAACCCTATTTTTTAATTCACATTTTCTCTTTGTTCCTAAATGTTTTCCTAATTTTGGGGGCACTCTAATCCCATTATTCAAAAGGAATATTCCAACTTTATTTTTTCAATAAAAATTTCAAATTTTGACTTTAATCTTAACTATTTTCATAGCTCTAGTTTAGGGGATACTCTAATCTTACCTCACCAAGGGGATACTCTAACCCCGCTTTTACCTCAAAAACTTAAAACTATCTCTCTTTCGGATGTCTCAAACTGTTTTGATAAAAATCATCTTTGTTCTTCAAATTACGACCAAATCTAGATTGGTCTCTAAAATTGTCATCTCGATTATTATTCAATAATCGAAGGTAATTATGAGATACATTTTGGTCACCCTCTCCCTTTTTATGTTGTTTTGTTTACGATTACTTGTTTATGATATTATTACATTTCTTACTTTTTCCTTACTAACTTTTTTTCCTTTTGTAGTGACAATTATGCATTCATATTTAAAATTCATTTTCCACTAAAACTCACAAGACGATGTTTCATGTTGGTATCTCTGTAGTGCCTAAAACATCCATTTTTTTAAAAATCCAATCCGGACACCGTTTTCACAATAATCCCTATGTTCCTCACATTTTCGAGGTGCACATGTGACCTAATTTTCTTTAAAAAACCCAGTTTTCCATTTTCTAAAACTTCATTCATTAGAGAGGATTATATTTAAATAGAGACCAAATAGAACTGATTTAACCGAGACCAAATTGAGATATAGTTAGTAGGTATCGATTTCAGGCGTCATAGGGATGTTAGTTCTTTCCTATACGTAACGAACTCCCAAACCCTACCAACGAATCTTTGGACTTCATAAACCTTGGAATCAGTATTTCAAGTTTTGTAACTCGTAATATTATTTTTAGTAGGTGTTCGATCTTGCCTCAGCTAAAATGATCAGTGGTGACTCTAAGTTTATGGCCGCTTCATGGTGGTCATATAATACTAGTTGGATAAGTGATTCGCTCAATAGTCTCTTCCCTTTCATCCCCATTGTTATGCCTAATCCAAGTCCCAATCATGGGGTAACTCAAAGGCTAGATCATAATCAACCAACATTTATTTTTTAAGTCTGGCGCGCTATACCGTACGGATTATCCAAAGTTTTGAAGGCCAGGCATGTGGCGATAGCTTGGCACCTCCATTGGGGATCGTTTTAAAGGGTTGGCCTATAACTACCTACTTCCCACTCGATTCTTAGTTTTTCAATCTCTATAATTATTTAGATATAATTCTCTTTTATTTTTTTTACCTACTAATCTCTATTGTTTATGTTTTTGTCTTGTGATTGTTAGGGATTATTCGTGCCCAAATAAATATAGATTTGAATAAATATGGTAATATGAGAGTGAAACGAAAAGGTTGGATTGTTTTCTTGACACACACTATGCACTTGCATTTACATTAGATTCGCACCATACACCATGGTGTGGTTAGTATCCTAATCAGTAGGAGGAAGTGAGCCATATGCCTTCGTGAGTAACCCTCCGCATAGGCATGGCAAGACCTTCCAAGATGTAAATTACCTATGTCTCTCGTAAGTGCCCCTTCGCACTTGCATAATGAAATACATCCATCGGATCGAACCTATTTTGCCAAACCCGTGATAGGCCTAGGATCGAGGTGCCTCGACTATTCTTATTGAACGAAAGAGTGATTCAGTAATCAAAATAGGCATCAACTTAAACCCATGTAGTGAACCTTATGAGCTAAACTATTCAAACCATATCCTTTGCTGCTAGAATAACCCAAAGACTAGGGTCACTTAGGGAAACATTTATTACTTTTATTCCTATATACCATGGTTACACAGGCGATGATGGGTGAACATTGTCACCTATATTTGTCTTTTTATTTTCAGGATCATTCTTTTAGGTTATGCAATGACATTCAGTGGCAAAGCTTCTTTAATAAGTGGGTAAGGACAAGTGAATGCCATTACTTGCAATACCATCTTAAAATAGTCAAACCTAACCAAGATAAGTTGTCATGCTGCCTAAATAATGGCTTAGCATGTGTTTAACAGAGATGGTGATGAATGAACATCACTGTTTAGATGGCCAGTCTTTATCCTTATGAGGTATCATGTTGCTTCATGAAGAGGCAATTTTAATATGGCATGCTAGTATGCTGTTCGTTTAATGCCTCAACATTTATATTCATCATGTTTTTTCCTTAAGCATTGTACCACTTATTGTTAGGCAAAATTTATGATACGCTTTTGCTTCTATTCTTTCATTTCCTTATCTTTAACCTATTATTTTGTATTAGTTACTAACTCGTTCCCTTTTTGCTTTTCTTTTTCAGCATGCATCATTTCATCATATTACTATCATCATGGGATAATTGGCTCTAATGAATCGATGTTCACTAAGGGGTGTCTGTCATGGAGCAATAGTCCACTTTAGAGCTAATACCCTTTGAAGAAGTTCAAGCAGGATCGGAGCACCAACAATGTGAAGATTAAGACATTTTTAAACTAAGGCATGTCTCAATAGTGCATGAAAGGATCAAGATAGGGTACCATCAAAATGATTGGCAAGATCTAAGGATTGTATGGACCAATGGGGATTGTACTAAAAGGGAATCATTCACTTAGAGACACAAAGATATCGCTATTTTGCTTCAAGTTCATTTGGATGTCAATTTGTTGAAAATGATCTCTCAGTTTTGGAATCTAGCATACTGTTTGTTTCACTTTTAATCATGAAGATTTGGTCTCCATGGTTGATGACTGCACTGCATTACTCAATATTGAATGGGCAAAGGTCAATAGGATATACTGTAAAGCATTAAATCCTCTAACCTTTAAGAAAAGATTGGCTCAAATCCTTAGGACAATAGAGTCTTGGATTGAGAGTCATATCAAAACAAAGGGGAACAATGAATGCATCTCATGGGCAAAGGCAAACACCATTGACATCTGAAAAACCTAAGATGCCTACGCTTTGGAAATATATGGTCTGGTTATATTCCTTAAAATGTTAGGCTATGTTGAAGCCATGGTAGCAGCTATCTTTTCTTGTTTATGTTGTAACATCAATCCTGCCTTAGCCATTATTGCCAAAACTATTTGAGCTTTTAATTTTTTTAAGAACATAGGTGCGGACCATTTCATTGGGTGTGCATCGTTATTTCATACTTGGCTCATTAGTTACTTTAGCTCGAAAGAAAGTAGGACGTCACATTGCTTCATACCTAACTTTAGCCTTATTTCTAAGGTACTTGGGAATGAATCGCCTTAAGACAAATCTGAAGAGTAATGGGTCTAAAAGCTTTGAAGCCTCAATGGAGAGAAGGTAACATGGAAGGCTTTTTGGTTTTCACTATAAACGGTCATATGTCAATGCAGAGATTACAGATGTGCACCACTCATGGGATTATGCGGGAGTACTAGCTACGTCTTTCTTTTAATCCTTTGATAGTTTCAGTGTCGTCAGTTCATCCCCTTCATCTTAGACTTAAAGATGTGGGATAACTATGGTGAGCCTGAATATGGGTCAAAAGTCCAGCTAGCCTTTCATGCATGGAAACAAACCCATTACATGGAGAGATATTGGAGAGGTAGTAGTATGACCTTAGGATATGATGAATGGAGGATCTGTCAACTTAATGACATTGTACCCCTGTCTACTATTAGAATAGCACAAATGCCGGTTGATGAATTTCCTTCTAAAATTGAATTGCTCAAGTGAGAATTTGAATAAGAAAAGGTAACCTTTGCTAAGGAGATTGCTTGATTAGAGGAGGAAAATAGTCAATTAAAATTGGACCTCTACCTTAGGGATGGCAAGATGAGCATGGCTATCAAAGAGAAAAACCTTTTCAAGGAGGATCTTAAAAGCTTGAAAAGAGACTATGTAGCCTTTAATAAAGCAAGCAAGTCCTGAAGACTTGGAAAGTCATCTGTTCAGTAGAGGATAGAAATTACTACTCTCGAGAAAGAACTACACCAATGAAGAAAAGTTGCTAAGGTCAATAAGGAAAAGCCTATTAGAACCCAAGCTCTTGCATCAATTTATCGAAGGAGGAATGAACGGTTAGAAGCTCGAGTCTAGCATTTGAGAGCAAACTAGCTTGAAAATGGAGTTCTAACACTCAGAATCCAAGACTTAGAGCATTCTCTTCAAGCTCGCTAAGACTAAGTCAACACACTAGTAAGAGCCTTCAAATAGCGGAGCAAGAATGCTTCAAGTGGTTGATCACGCACACCAAAACTATCAAGACTATTATTGCTATCTCAAAGAGCAGATCTAGGTAGCTCATTTGGAGGCTGAGAACATGATGGATGTAGCTCAATCCCTAACACATGATATCTTGCCCATCGAAGCCCATAAGCAAGAGTTGTTGTATTTCTTGGACCATGTAATCAAGTAATGTAACTATGTCGAGCATTTTGAATGTAATCACATGTAATTAAGACATTTTGTTTCTTTAATGAAAGATGTTATTGGTGGAGCTATCCTTTTATCCAATTATCTTTTTTACATTTGCATAACTAACCTAATCCTTTTATGGTTTTTATTCATTCATGATCGCATATTCACTCTCATTACATCGAACATATGCATGAACATACCATAAACACCTAATCCAAAAATAATTTAAAGTAAAGGTGATCCAAAACATGGAATCTACAGTTTGCCATCGATATAACACTCATAATCATTAAAAAATGATGAAAAATAATCACTAAGAAAGACTCAAACTTATGTATAGAGAGTCCTAAAAGTAGTCACTTTGAAAGAATGAAGAACTTCAAAATAGATCTTGGAGCTAACTAAATTGCTATCCAATGCATTAAAGGAAAAAGAATAGACAAACATAGTCGAGATGGAGAAGAATCGGCCCGCCCTAAAAGCAATTCGAATAATGGTACTGAGGCCACCAATGCTTAAGAAAGGGCACTACATGGGTAGCAGCCTCCGGCAATGAACATCCCACCATTTTAGCCATTTATTGATATCAATCTGGCAACAATGTCCCATTTAATTAAATGGTTTCAAGGTGCGGGCTCTTCACCATCAAGGCTTATAGTCTCGGACCTCAATGAGCACATGAAGCAAGAGAAAACAAAGAGGCCCTCAAAAAATGATGAGGACTTGGACAAGTATCACTAATTAGAGAAGCTTTTTCGAGCTATAGCAGGAAGTAACAAATTTAGAGTCGTAGACGCAAAGTCTTTAGGGCTAGGTTTGAGGCTTGTCATCCCATCCAAGTTTAAATTGCCTGATTTTGGAAAATATAACAGGACTACTGACTCTACTGCCCATCTTGCATGTACTATCATAAAATGGCGGGGCATAAAGAGAACAAAAAATCTACTAATCCATTACTTCTAAGATAGTCTGACTAGGGTACCCTTCGATAGTACATAGGACTTGATCGTGCAAGCAGTAAAAAATGGGTAGACTTGGCGTGCCCATTCCTTGAATAATATAAGCATGTGTCTGATTGGGTTTCAAATCTTCTTTCTCTCATGCACATGGAGAAAAAATCTTCAAAGAGTTTTAGACAGTATGCTCAGAGATGGTGGGAGGAGTTTGTAAACACCTTATTTTATCCAAGCTAATTTTTAGCAATCTAGAGCATGGACATAAGAGGGAATGATAATCCCCGGGGGATGTTATTTTGAGGATGTCAAGAAGGCCTAGGGATCATATCAAAGGTAAATGCGAAGATGCGGCATCAAATGATGGAGTTCAAGGCATCTGGGGACAAAAGAATTGAGAAAATTCATAATTTTACTTAAATGTATCGATACATGGTTCTCATGTATCGATATAATGTTCCAACATGCCAAAAATTTGAAATGTCTCCATTTGTATCGATAGATAAGTCCCTATATCGATATAGGATCTCGTGTATCGATACTAGACCATGCAAGGACCCAAAAATATATTCTGTAAAGGAATTTATCGATACAAATCAACATGTATCGATACAGTGGTTCATAGTATCGATACAATGGTTCATAGTTATCGATACAGTGATCATTGTATCGATACAATGTTCATTGTATCGATACTATCAAGGTTTTTATACCAAATGTATCGATACATTATGTAATGTATCGATACATACAGGCTTTTTTCACGGTCCGGGCAATTTTGACTCATCCACCATTGATCCAAAACTCGATTTTAACTCATTTCTTTGC
>JBBYHO010000003.1:23309198-23322005 GCA_038382025.1 Adansonia gregorii | reverse complement strand
AAAGAATTTTTTTATTAATATTTATATATTTTATAATTAAAATCAAATAAAATATATTTTATTTTAATCTAAAATAAATGTTTTGAGTCGGATTGGACTAGTGTAAAATCAAAATATGAGAAAGCATTTATCGAAAAATAAATCATATCATGAGCTTTGAAAGCATTGTTAATAAAGTATATTATCAATTTATTATTTTTTAATTTAATTAGTTAAACTCATTAAATATTGACAGTTTATGCATATTAGTAATAAAATTTTAATTATGTCTTTGAATAATAATAATAATAATTGTTATTACTATTATTGTTATTATTATTATTTAAAGTAATGATAATACTTAGAGTCTGATAAAAATATAACAAAGTAATAATTAAATTAAAAAATATTAAAGTCATAATAGATAATACCATATTAAAATTGAAAAAAATCACATGTTAAATTAGCAACTAGACCTGCCTATGAGCTAAACGACCTATCCATAAGCCAGACAGCCTACCCAACACAATAGGCTCGGCACGATCAAGCCCAGGTCTTAGATTTTAAGTTTCAAGTATGCTCGACCTGAAACGATATTTTTTTAAATAAAATAATATATTTTATTTAAATTTAATTATAAAATATATAAATATTAATATAAAAATAATTTTTTAATATTATGAACAATGGTTTGTACTTTAATGGGTCAGCCAGAACAAATTCGCCCCTGAGCTTAGAATTCAAAAATTTTTCGGGCCATTGATAGACTTATAGAACCGAACTAAGATTTTTTTCGGGCCAGACGAGGCCAAATTTGTGCCTAGCTTAAAATTTAAAATTATGTAAAAGTGATTACATTTAACATAAAAAAAAATGACGTAAACTATACTCAAACTTGATCTCGAACCTGAATTGGCCTGAACCTGGATTGGCCCGAACCCGAATGAGTTCGAACCCGAATGGATCCAAACCCGAAAAAATCTGAACCCGAATGGATCTGAATCTAAATTCGAATCAACTCGAACTCAAAAAAATTCAAACCTGAAATGATCCATTTCATACTCGTTCGAGCCCGTTCAATTGCCACCTCTACAAATTCGTCGCTTTTTTCTCTGCTTTTTTTTTTTCTTTTCTTTTCAATTTGCATTTCATTTTCACTTGTCCTCCTCTCTCTCTTAATCCGCCGCAATCTATCTTCCCATCACCATATTCAGCCTTCTTCTTTCTCCTTATTTTCATCCCTGCCACTCATTCTCCAGCTTCATCTTGCTTTGATTTCACACCATGCCATTATTCTTTCTAGGGTTTGTTTTCTCCCAAATTTTCAAATTTCAATTTATTAATTAAATTTGATATTGCTGTATTGAAAATAAAAAGGTAAAACAAAAAAGCAGAAAGAAAATGGAATCGGAGGATGACATCGACATGCACGACACCAACAATGAATCCGGGGAAGACAATTTCTACAGCGGCGGCGACGATGATGCTGGAGCCATGGCTGCGTACGATGATTCTGATGCCGATTTCGCTGATTACGAGTTCATCGACAACGATTCTGATGATTCCGATGATCTTGTCTCTCATCGACACCAGGTATTTTTTCCCTTTTTCTTTGGATTTTGATGCATTTGCTTTGATTTTTCTTTTTTTTCCCCTTAGAATTTAAAAATCTTGTTAGAATGCCTTTTCTTTTAATGTTAAGTTTTAGTATTATGTTGTCATTTGATGATGTGGGTTGGTTTTGGATAAGCATGATTATCAAATGTGTAATTTTTTCGTACAAATTTGAACCTTTCTAATTGTAATAAAATTTTTCGGCGGTGTGTGATTTTGTGAATTGCGCTTGACTACAAGAATGGGGTTGATATGGATAGCTTTTCTTGAACAAATTGTAGTATTTTTATGGGGTAGTGATTGCAAAGCTTTGATTATCATGAATATGCTTGATTTTGGTTTTGCTTTGTTTCTCAAAATTTGACAATATACAGAAAGATTTTGAAGCTTTTTGGTTGATTGGGTGGATTTGGTTAACGTAAGTGGTTTAATTGCATCCTAAAAAGTAGCAAAGAGACCTTACCTGTAAAAGGAATTCACCTATTCTTTGCTTTTGCAATCAAAGCTTTTACTTGATATTGAACCATTGGATTATCTGCAGCATTGGGATTGAGACTTAGTGGATGCAAATGGATAGATTATATTATATGTGGTTTACTCTCTCTAAAGGAAATTAAATTTGATAGAGCAACAAAATTTTAACATAAGCTGCAGTGGATTTAACAAGTAAAAATTTTAAGAAGTAGCAACCAGATAAATATACACCTGGAATGAAGTTGGTATATATCTGTTCCTTTAGATCTTAATTTGATTAAGACGATGCTAGGTTTTATCTTTTGAATTTGGTGAATTGGTTGGTTCTCTAAAATTCACTGAGCCTCGTGAATTTTGGTTTCTTCAGGTTTTGAATGAATACATAAAAGTTCTAACTCAAAACCAAGCTGCTGAAACTCTACATAAAGCTAGATTTACTTTTAGATGGAACTTATATGGTGTGATTGTTTTTTAATACTTTTAGCTAATGCGTATTATATGCTTTTTCTGTTATAAGAAAAATGACGCTACTTTTTCAAGATGCTTTTACTCCAAACTGAAAAGGAACTTTATTGGATTCCCCCTCCCCTCCCTCCAGTGCACTTTTGGTGAAATTTACAACTTAGTGCTTTAGTGGAAGTGCATACGTAATGGAAAAAATGCAACCATGAGGAGCAATTTTTTAAAGGCATGTTTACAACTTGAAATCCAACTCATTAACTGCTCATGACCTGCCTTTTTTTTGGTTAAACTGGCTGGTTAACTCGCTGACCTTTTCCTTTAATTGTGTTTATGCTGCTTTATTTGATCTATTGTTAGCACTAATGGGAATATACTTAACAATCCATAGTGAATGTCAGAAAAACCTAACCTTTTGCTACTGCTGCGTGGTTACTACTTTACGTTGTAGCTAATGTCTGAAATTGAAATACCTCTGTTAGTCGATTTTATAATTATTGTGTCTTACAAATGTCAGAATTTCTTCTTTCACTTATACAGCATGCATTAAGTTCTTTTGTTATAGAATGTTTATAAACACTGTGGTTTCCTCTACGAGCTTATAACTTTGCTCATCTTTGTGTTTTTTAAGCCCTTGTTTTGTTATTATTTAAAATTTTTGAAGCAGTTTGTCCTGAACCAATATCTCTTCTGGTCTTAGCAAAATTATACCATTTTGAGTGAAGTAGATATTCGTCAGCATCAAGAGGATGATATCATGAGGATATCTACTGTGCTTTCTATCTCAAAGGTTGAAGCAGGCATCCTGTTACGGTACTATAGTTGGTGAGTGATCATGAGTGGCATAAATTCTGTTATTTACTAATCTCTTTACCTCTATTCCTTCCAAATTTCATAGAGGTTTTCACTTATTTAAAATTTATTTTTAACGGACTTTAACTGCATCTATGTAAATGCGGAGTGAAAATTAGCATTTTGTCTTTCTCTGTTTTGGACAATAAGCATCTATTTTGCAATCTCTTGGCAATGATATATTTTGTGCCTTGATTTTGTAAATGATTTATGGGTATTTTGGATTTACAGGAGCATTAGTAAAGTACATGATGAATGGTTTGCAGATGAGGAAAAGGTTCGCAGGTCTGTTGGCTTGTTGGAGAAGCCTGTAATTCCATTTGCAGATGGTAGAGAAGTAAGTGGTGCAACGCTCAGTTGAGAATTTTGACAATTTTTTTTTTTTTTGCACTAGGAGTTCCTGTTCTTGTTTTATGTGTGCTCTTTCATAGCTTATACCTTTTATTTTTTTTCATATAACTTATTTTGGCAGATGACTTGTGGGATATGTTTTGAAAACTATCCTTATGATAGGCTGCGCGCAGCTGCATGTGGTCATCCTTTCTGTAACTCTTGCTGGGCAGGTCTGTTTTGATACAGCCGCACTTCATGTTTTTAGTTTTTAGTTTTTAGATTCAGATTTGTTTCAAGAGTTGTGGGTCGTATTTGGGAAGTGTTTTGTGAAAGCATTGGATGTGCATGTTTAAGCTGGTTGGGATGGGGTAAAGCGCTTATGATCTGAGAATAATTCTTTTTTATAACATTTACTCTTATGATGAAAAGTCGATATTGTGGAGCACTCTAAGCAGCTCAATATTGCCCTTGTAGATGTACAACTTCTTTTTTACATGATTATCCACATTGTACTTTAATTGCCTGTTTTTTTAAGCCCAATATCTGACCTGGCAGTACTTTAGATATTCTAGCTGTAGGTTGTTAGCCTGTCAAAGGAAGCGACCATCTTAAAGATTTTTCCCTGTCCAAGAATTTATATCCAACTATTTGAAGTTTTGTGTGTTTTTACCAACCTTTCCATATTTTGTTGTGAAATTTTCTTTTACGGTTTTTATTTTCGTTCTTAGGCTATATTAGTACAAGCATCAATGACGGTCCTGGATGTTTGATGTTGCGATGTCCTGATCCACCCTGTGCTGCTGCTGTGGGTCAAGATCTGATAAATGCATTGGCTCCTGAGGAAGACAGAGAGAAGTATTTCCGTTATTTCATTAGATCTTATGTTGAAGACAGTAGGAAGGTAATAATACTTAACACATCAAGTAATTGGTCAATTGTACCTTAGTAGCACTTGGCGTGTGCATTTATTTTTCCTTCACTTGTTACATTTGCATAAGATTTCTAAAAATTGCATCCTTTTATATATTTTTTAAATGTATTTATTTTGGGTTCAAGGATGGGGGTGCCTCTGCATGGATAGCGGATTTGTAAGATTGTGGATTGTGTTTTATGGTTAGCATTTAATTTGGATGAATTGAAAATTTCTTCTGCCCTTTACAAGTATTGCATACAATAGGTATTAATCACATTCATATTTGACTTATTTATCCAAAAAAATGTCTGGCTTATGGGGTTTAAAATTTGTTTTCTTTTCTTCCAATGTTTTTTGAAGTTTGCAATATACTTTTGAATCAAAACCTTTTATGTAATAACTAGGTATATCTTACACTTTTGATGAGTCTTTGTTGAGGATGTATGAACTAATTGTTAATATTTCTGTCCAACTGTTGCTTCATAATTGGAATTTTCTTCAATTGTGACATGGATTAGACCCATTAATATTTGTTCAATATGTTCTTTTTTCTTTTCATTTTTTTGATTAATACGGTGTATGTATTCAGCACCAGAATCACAAATAGAAATGGAGGCATAACATTTTCATTATTTCATTTCACCTCTTTGGTATTGTAACCCATTGTCTAGAATTTTGTGTTATTTTGTAGACGAAATGGTGTCCTGCACCAGGGTGTGATTATGCTGTGGACTTTACTTTGGGAAGTGGAAGTTATGATGTTACTTGTCGCTGCTCGTATAGCTTTTGTTGGAATGTAAGTCTCTTTAGTGTCCTTTCTGGTTATATTACTTTTAATAATTCATGCATATGGATTCTGCTTCATTTTTTTTTGTTTACTTCTAAAATTGCTAACACGCATTGTGACCCATAATGTGCATTCAAACTTGCAGTGTGCTGAGGAAGCTCACCGTCCCGTTGATTGTGACACTGTAGCCAAGTGGATACTGAAAAACAGTGCAGAATCTGAAAATATGAATTGGTAGGAAGTAGTACTTAATTTATTATAATACATGAGGTTGCTTAATTCATTCCAAAAAGTGAGGTTGTTAATTAATGCTGAATGGCACATGTAAAAGGTGCAATTTGCTTCCACCTGTCCTAAGCTTTAGTGAGGAGTGCTGCATGTTGAAAAGTAAACAGTGTGTAGAATGCTTCCTTATCTGAATGTCACTTATTTTGTATATTCAGTGGTGCACTGGAGAATACTTGTCCAGATTCAGTCCTTCAAACCGCAGATCATAGTTCTAAGTCTCAGAAAAAGAAAAATGGAATTATTGAGGCTGGGTTAGAGGGGTTTATGGGGGATTCAGATGATAGATACATTAGAGGGCTGTGGAAATGGTAATGATGGTCTAGGTTCTCATTTATGCTCTATGCTTTGAACCACTTTTGCTACTACATAAAGTGGTGAAATAAATATTCCCTTGTTTGTACACCTATATTAATGTCAATTTTATATTCTAAATTACATATCATTTAATTTTCTTCTAAATTTGTAAACATTTAAAGTGAGTGAAATGAATTTCTCCTTTGAAATTTTCTATATTTTAAAGGAAGTTTCCTTTTCATTTTCCCCTTCTACCAATGGACCTGAATATATAGGAATGTCCTATTAATAATAGTTGTCCTGCAATATTGTATCATTCCATGCTATATTTCATAATGGTCTTTTTCTCAATCAGTATGCCTGTTTTAATCTTCAGGATATTGGCCAATTCCAAGCCTTGTCCAAAATGTAAGCGCCCAATTGAAAAGAACCAGGGGTGTATGCATATTACATGCACGCCACCTTGTAAATTTGAATTTTGCTGGTGAGCTTATACCTGTTACTTCTGCTTACATATGCATTGCTTGTATTTTGATGCTTTAGCCTTACTACTTTATTTAGGTTTTTCATTTTTTTATTGAAAAACAATATAAATAATTCTCTTAATCATTTGTATGAATTCAAGTTTTCCTATTGTTTGTTTACCTATATTGTCTGCTCAATAGGAGTGAGATGACTGGATTGAAGATTTATTACTGAAAGCAATTTGATTTTTGTCCTCTTTCTGTACATGTAGTGTCTAGTTTTTCTCTTCTTTCTATAAAAGTTTCTGTCAGTTGACCTTAGATATGTGCAGGCTTTGCCTTGGTGCATGGTCAGAGCATGGTGAGAGAACTGGTGGTTTTTATGCTTGCAACCGTTACGAGACAGCAAAGCAAGAGGGTGTGGTATGGAACTACTTCTTTCCTCTGGCATTCAGCATTTCCTGGTGCTTGTCATTAGTTATTTTGTGTCATTATTTAACTGCCGTGTTTCTGATCCATAGTACTTATTTATAGTATGATGAGGCTGAGAAACGAAGAGAGATGGCTAAAAATTCTTTAGAGAGATATACTCATTATTATGAACGATGGGCAACCAACCAATCGGTATGTATTACTTTGTGAGATTTATAGTGAAAATGATTTGATGCCTGTCGCTGTTATGGAGTTTTTGAATAGTCAGTTGGCAGTATAAAGATTCTTTTATCTTTTCTTATAGTCCATAAAGTTCACGGTATTAAATTGTGTTGTGAATTAAGCATTATCCCCTCTCCCCCTTTTTTCCCATTCAAAGCTATGAGAAAGACTATCCTGAGTTGATTTCTCATTATTGATTGATGATTTATTTGGAAAGTGCTGTGATTGGCGTTGCTTGGATAATATTTACATTCTGCTCTTTTCCCTTTTTAACCCTAGTTTTCTTGAACCTGCATTGTAAGATGCCATTTGGCACAGCGGGACAAACCTGATGCCTTTTTCCTCATTGGACCTTTCGAAAGGGCCGAGGTGAAAGTTTGGCCAGTAAGCTGAACTGAAGATTATGGATTATAGAAGGACATAGCTAGGCTTTATAGGTGTTTGTATGTTACAGAGGTTGGATGAAAGCCTGGCCCTGTCAATATTTTCAGGAGATGTAACTTTTTTATCAATTAGTTTTTGGAGCCGTGATTGAGAGAAATAGTCATAAAACGCATTTGTTTTCAATATAAAATTGCATAGTGGAGAGGCCAAAACTTTTAGAGAGCCTAGTCAGATATACTGTCGTGCAGAAGGCATGGACATCATTAATGTTGATGTTAACCATGCAATGAACTAGATCATAGATATCATAAGCACCTTTGCTAATTGCATTGTGGCATCACTTTTATGCTCATCAGTGGTTTATGCTCCTCAATCACAAAAGAATCTTTTGGTTGTTTGGCAATCAGTTTTCCTGTGTTCTTTATTATCACAAGGTACTTAAAAAGGCCCCAAGGCTTGTTGTTTGGTTGGCATGTTTTTTCAACATCTTCAGGGGTTTTTAAGTGTATTTAAGGAAGGCTAGTCTTGGCTAGCTGGCTATAGGCTGGCAATTCATGTTAGCGAGTAATCATAATTTCATGTATAAGTAAGGTATAACAAATATGGATCGACATTATTAATTAATCATGCCAAAGTTCTTGACACGAGCACAATGTGTTTATCACACAAGTTACATGACATGACTTTGTCAATACATTAAATACAATTAATCTGTTTAGACATGACAAGGTTAATCAATTTAGACACAATTAACCTGTTTAAACACAAATAATCAATTATTTTATATATTTTCGATATTAATATTAAAATGGGTTGGGTATGTTGAATTACGTGATTTATTATTGATACTATTAATTAACCATGTATAAATGTGGCACATACATGTTAGGCAAGTCAAGCTGCATTAGGACATGAATATTTTTGTCAAATGGATTGAATGATTATGACATGAATATCATTATACAAAATCCAAGTTCGCTTGACTCTCTGTTATGTTGTGTTGTGTTGTGTCAGCGAGTTATGTCCAAAATTTCCACATTTACTTTGCTCGTACTGGGTGGTTTAATGCTAGGAATATTCCATTGTAAACCTCATATTAAAATTCTACACTACCTTTTTTTGGGGGGGGGGGCTATACTGTTTTAAGAGGCTTGCAGTATGTAAAAGGATTTAGTTGAGCTTGTGCTCAAGGAGGTGCCTTTGGGTTGAGAGGCATATTGATAAAACTAGAATGAGAAAGTAGAGAGAGATGTTGGTGGTTTCCCTTAATGAAATTGAAGGAATTTTTTGGAAGGAATTTAGATGGTCTTCTTTAAGATAGAAATGGTTCTTAAATTGATTTACATGTGATAGGTTGAAGAAAATCTTACAATTGGCTTGAAGGTGATTATTTGCTCTGGTATGTATGACCTCTTGATAGTAATGTTGCGTGTTTTTTTAGTGATTTTCTGATTAACGCAAGCAAAGGGGGTGAGTGACTTTTGGTTAAAGTATTTTCATTATGTATTGTTGGAAAATGGTAGTGAGATAAAGTAAAAGTACTCAACTTCTATATTATTGAATGCCAGCCTGCTCTAGGGTATTTATATAGAAAAATTGGTTCGACTATAGTTGACTAGGACTTTAGGAAATCAATTCAAAAAAATCTAATCCTGGATAAGGAAACTGGTTACAACAAATCCCTTAAGGAAATATGACCTTTAGTTAAAAGAATCCCATAAATTACGAATCCTACATTTATCATCTTATCCTAACCGTATCTTCTAACACTCCCCCTCAAGCTGGTGAATAGGTGTTTTCCATTCCCAACTTGGAGACATTCTCCTAAAATTTTGTACTATTCAACCCCTTTGTGAACATGCCTGCCAATTGGTTACTGGTAGTTACATATGGAGTACACATTATTCCACTGTCCAGCTTTTCTTTTATAAAGTGTCTATCCACCTCTATACGCCACCTCTATATGTTTGGTTCTGTCATATTGCACAGGATTGTGTGCTATGTTTATTGCTGATTTGTTGTCACAGTAAAGCCTTATAGGTCCCTCCCTTTTGATCTTCAGAACTTCTAGAATCATTTCAATCATACGAACTCACATACACCTTGTGCCATTGCCCTAAATTCTGCCTTTGTACTGGATCTATCTACCACATTCTACTTCTTACTTCTCCATGTAACCAGATTACCTCCTCGGAATGTATAATACCCTGTAGTCGACGTCCTGTCCCCTAGTGATCTTGCATAATCAGCATCGGTATAGGCCTTTAGCATCAGCCCTATATTCCTTTGAAACAGCATTCCATTTCCTAGATTAGCTTTCAAATAGTGCAAAATTCTATACACAGCTTCTAGGTGTACCTCTTTTGGTTTGTGCATGAACCGACTTACTGCATTCATTGCATAGGCTATGTCTAGCCTTGTATGTGAGAGATAAATCAGTTCACCAACTAACATCTAATTCATCTCTCTATTCACAGTAGGATCCTCTGGTATGTCCCCAAGTCTATGGTTTTAGTCGATAGGTGTACTGGCAGGTTTGCGTGCTAACTTCCATGTCTCTTTTTATAAATCAGTGACATACTTTAGCCTTGAAATGAAGATACCTTTCTTAGAGTATGCTACTTCAATCCCTAGGAAATATTTCAATCTCCCTAGCTGTTTAATCTCGAATTCTTTCATTAAACTCTGTTTTAGGAACTCCAGTTCTTTTTAATTATCCCTTGTCACTATGATATCATTGTCGTACACCAACCGGATAATAACTCCTCCTGTATTATAGTGCTTAACAAGCATAGTATGGTCCCCTTGACTTTGTTTAAACCCGGTAGCTATCAACACTTCCGCAAATCTCCCAAAACCAGGCCTTAGGAGACTGTTGAAGACCATACAAACCTTTCCTTACTCTGCATACTTTGTTCTCTCCTATTCATTCCCAGAGGCAAGTGGAATGTCCATGTATATCTCTTCTTCTAGATCACTATGGAGAAATGCATTCTTCACGTCAAAGTGTTGTAGATCCCACCCAAAAATAGCAGCTAAAGACAGCAAAACCCTCACTGTATTCATCTTTGCTACAGGGGCAAAAGTTTCTTGGTAATTCGGCCCAAATGTTTGGGTGTAAACCTTAGCTATCAACGTTGCTTAATACCTCTGAAGTCCACCCTCAGCCCTGCACTTCAACGAAAAAACCCCACTTACAGCCCCCTGGTTTTTTCTTTTTTTTCCTTACGGTAATTCACTGATTTCTCAAAGCTTCCATTCCTCTCTTGTGGCTTTTCTCTGTTCCTCTTGGGATAGTGCTTCAGATAGATTCTCTGGACTGCAATAGTGTTTAGACTTACATGGAATGTTCTATGAGATGGTGAAAATTTGTCGAGGGACATAAAATGGGACAATGGATATAGAGGACATTTAGTGCATTCTCTTGGTTTTTTTTTCTAAGTGCAATAGGCAAACATAGATCAGCATTTTCAGGATGAGGTTCAGGTTCAGAAAATGTTACCTTATTCTTAGGATTAGGAGATTTTTGAACTTGTGCTGGATCTGGAGTTGTATCTCAACTCCTTGCATAAACCTGTTCAAATCTCCAAGTATCATAAATAGGTTGAGGTTGTTGTTTTGTTTGAGGTACTGTGGGTGCTGTTGAGGTACTTATGTGTAGATTGTGACTCAAAGGAAGCTGCCTGTATTCTTATCTTCATGTGTGAACTCTCCCCCTGAAGAAAAGGTTGAGTGAAATATGGTTTTCCTTCCTCAAAGGTTACATTAGCTATGACAAAGAATCACCTTGTAGGTGGATGATAATATTGGTATCCTTTTTGGGTTGATGAATAGCCTAGAAAGACTTAATACCCTCGTAGTGTGATACACCCAAAAACCCTATTGTTACTGTGGACATGAAGAAATGAGATGCACTATTTGAGGTCTGTAGGTTGGGATAAAATGAGGACAGAATCTTAATAGGTGTCTTAAGTTCAAAAGATTCAGAGGGTAGTCTATTCATAATATGGGTGGATGTTAAAATAGCTTCTCCCTAATAGGACTTAGGAACATTTTGCTGGAATAGCAAAGCTCATGTAGTCACTAATGGCTGACCATTTTTCCTTTCGGCAACCTTGTTTTGTTGTGGGGTATTGACACATTATGCCCTTTCTTTGGAATTAAAAGGAAAAAACTTGGTTAAAATAAGCCCTAGCATTGTTGACCTTAATCTTTTAATTTTGACAACAAATTAGTTTTGAATCGTGTTATGAAAGTTAAGAAAAATAGTACTCACTTCTAACTTATGTTTAAGCAAGAATATCCAGGTTCCCCAGTGCAATCGTCAATAAAGGATACCTTGGACCTGTCACATTAGCAATAGTAGAGGTTCCCCAAATATCAGTATGGATTAATTGAAAAGGAACAGAACTTCTTTTATTGCTAGTAGGGCGGATACTTGTTTGTGCTTAGCAAGCTTAAACACACCACAATGAGATTATCTAGTTTCTAGTCCTTTAAACAAAGGAAACATTACTTGTATGGTCCTAAATGAAAGGTGCCCAGACCGACAGTGATAGAGCCAAATAAAATCAATATTGGATGAAAAAAGAAAGGATAATGACCTATCTCTGATACTCTTTGATTTACTAATAGATTTCAAGTGGCAGTGTCCACCATTTTCCTTAGCAAATCCAATGCTCTTGCCTGAGGCCTGATCCTGAATACACAATAGGTAGGATAGAAAACCGCATTACACTTCATGTCTAAAGTAATATTCTGGATAGACAATAAGTTTATATAAAGTTTAGGAACATGAAGGACATTCTTAAGGACTAAGTGAGGGGTAATATGTATGTCCCCTATACCAGCTACTGTTGTAAGTAAGCCATGTGCAACAAGAATTTTTCGGTTGCTAGGGCAGGGAGAATATCAGTTAAACAGTGAGGATAGTGGGTCACATGATCTGTGGCTCCTGAATTGTTCAAGAGTCAGAAATTCTATCTGAAACATATAAACCATAACATATTTGCCTGAGAGTGCTAGAGAGCATGTCCCACTTACATTGGATTTTCCGAGGGCCCCTAATAGATTTCTGAGCTTCAACCTCATCTTTGTTAAACCCTACCTGTTCTAGAATTGTATCTGTTAGAAGATAAAGTCAGATTTGAAAGATTACAGAAGCTAAGGTTAGATTTGAAAGATTGTAGAATTTGTAAATTATGGGATTCCTTTAATTAAGGATTAGATTAGAACTCCTTAAGTTAAGGGATTTGTTATACAGTTTTCATCTTATCTAGGATTAGTTTTTAAAATTCTGGTCAACTATAATC
>JBBYHO010000003.1:23294550-23309098 GCA_038382025.1 Adansonia gregorii | reverse complement strand
GATACCATGTTAGAAAATGGTAGTGAGATAGAGTAAGAATACTGAACTTCTATATTATTGAATACAGCCTGCTCTAGGATATTTATACAAAAAAATAGGTTTGACTATATTTTACTAGGACTTCAGGAAATAAATTCAAAAAAACTAACCCTAGATAAGTAAGGAAATTATTTATGACAAATCCCCTTAACTAAAGGAAATCTAATCCTTAGTTTAAAGGAATCCCATAAATTACAAATCCTACATTTATCATCTCAACTTAACCATTTCTTCTAACACGTATGATAATTTTGCTTCTGTAAAATGTCATTTCTTGAGAAAGCATGTGCATCATTGTGCACGTTCATGCATCTTTGCTATCTCAGAACTTATTTGCTTAGTTCACTGTGTATATATATATATATATATATAAGTATATTGTATTCTGCAGCATTTAATATTTAATGCTAGGTTGTTACATTATTAGTTAGCTCTTTACTTGGCAGAAATACCATGGATAAGCTTGATGCATGTAATACATTATCGTCATCTTTTGGCTGCTTAAATTTATTTTCTGGGAATACTTTCTGGGGGAATAATCACCATTCGCTTAAATGAGAAAACACTTGTAGGTACTTATAAAACTTTTCTTTACTTGATGCAGTCTAGGCAAAAGGCACTGGCAGATCTACAGCAAATGCAGTCTGTGCATGTAAGCCAAACTTCTTAAAATTATTGCCTTCCTCTTTCTGGTCTAGACATTTATTGTGGATGTCATGAAGATAGTGTTTGAAGGCTGTCAAAAACATTGGATATAGCATTTATGATTGATTACATCTGTTTCACGACTTTACATATTCTTTTCATTCATTAATATGTTTCTTCTGAACTTTCATCATGATATAATAGCTATGCACTTCTATTGCCTGAAGGCCAGTACCAGACCATCCATGGGCGTCATACAGATAGATTAAAACAAAATAGCTAATTTTGGTGAATGAGTTCTATTTGTATGATTGTGTTTCTAAAGTAATTTATCTGCTTCAACAAGAAAGCTTTGAGTTAATTTTCTCATCAATTACCAAACTCTCAGGACTGGGGATATAGTTAAATGCCTCCCATGGAAACATGAGGTTACTATCTTGCACAGTCTTTTTGCTTCAGTGATAATCTTTCTGTTTTGTGGTTTAAGGTGAATATTTCCTTAAAATCACCACTTTTCCCTGCCACAAATATTAAAAATACCAAATAATAATAATAATAATAATAATAATAATATTGTGCATGGTTGAGGTGACGAGAGAGAGGAAGTAAGATGAATGGTTCTGTTCCCTTTCAACTTGATAGTGTTTTGTCTTGCTTTAAACTGTCATTTGCATTTTAGTTGATGAGTGCTGACGATTATGCATCAATTGCAGCTTGAGAAGCTGAGTGACATACAGTGCCAACCTGAGTCACAGCTGAAGTTCATCACTGAGGCATGGCTACAGGTGAATTCCAAAATTTGCTTGGCTTGCTAGCTACATACTGCTTTAGCTCATCACTGCTACCCTACTTGTGTAGATAGTAGAATGTAGGAGAGTTCTGAAATGGACATATGCCTATGGATATTATTTACCAGAACATGAGCATGCTAAAAGACAGTTCTTTGAATACTTGCAAGGTAATCTCTCTCCATCCATATGCTATGGCTTTATATTCCTGTTCACTTCGCAGTTTGCACCTCTCATGCCCTCTATCGTCTTGCAGGTGAGGCTGAGTCCGGGTTAGAACGACTTCATCAATGTGCAGAGAAGGAGCTGCAGATTTACCTGAATGTGGAGGGCCCATCAAAAGATTTTAATGAGTTTCGGACAAAACTTGCTGGTTTGACGAGGTAATTTTCATTTAAAAATGTTTACCATGTAAGTTACATATGAAACTCAATATGAAGTAGAATTGGATAATCTTATCATGAAGTTTTATTAATGATCTTGTGAATTCGAAAGTTTGGTTTGTGTGGAAGAATCTATTGTGTTGGAAAGAGATGGTTATCTTTCAATTAAACCTTTTTGTAAATTGTTTTTTTCTCCTATCCTCTGTTTTAGAGAATTGGCTAGACATCTTCTATCTAAATTAGTTACTTATATGAACTTCATGACAACAGCGTGACGCGGAATTACTTTGAGAATTTAGTTCGAGCTTTAGAAAATGGTCTATCAGATGTGGACTCCCGTGGAGCCTGCAGCAGGATGGGGAGTTCAAAGAGCTTGGGAGGTGGTAGCAGTCGGGGAAGAAGTGGGAAGGGCAAAGGTTCAACCTCTAGAACCAGTGGATCTAGCAGAAATATGGACGACCCTGGCCATTGGTCCTGTGAATATTGCACCTTTGCAAATGTCAAGTCAGCCACCATTTGCCAAATATGCGAGCAGCATCGATAAAAATTTCATTGGCTAACACCAGATTGATCTGCCTGGGTGGACAGACATGGACATCGCCTCTCGATGTCTGGTTGACAAGGCATAGGAGGCTGTACAGCATTCCCGAATGGAGGGAAAAAAGAAAAGGTTTTCCATTGCTCTTTCCATCTCGTAAACCAAACTTGTGTTGATACAGCAGCAGCAGCGTTGAGAAACTGATGTTGGGAGAAGGGGGAAAGAGAGTTCACTTCCCTGTATGTTTGCTATAGGAATTGTATGTGTATGTAGTTATACTGTGTGGGTCAAAACTCAAAAACCCTGCAACTTTTTCCATCATGTGGGAGGAGTCTTGCCACTGTAATGTCTAGGGTTACAGCGAAAAATAGATTTGGAGCAAAGCTTTAGGGTTTCAGGTGGAATGCAATGAAATGAGATGATGGGCTGCACTCACCCCTCTGCTACAATAAATAAATATAATAAATTGTTGCAACCTTCTTAATTATATGGGCACCAATATATCCTATGTACGTGCTTGTATTGTAGTGTATTGTATGTATAATCGGTCCATATTATCCTTTGAAACCAGCAATTTTTTTTTTTTTTTGTTAATTACTTGTAAATGTATGTGTTTATTCTTTGCAAGTTGTAGATTGGTTGTTGGCGGTATCAACGTTAAAAATCTCGAGTTTTAATGCATCATCTATCCTCATAAAATGGTAATCAACGCTAGCTAAAAACATCAATTAATTCTCCGATTAGGCAGCTGGCTATCCCCTGACCAATATGGTTATTCCTATAAATTATAAAACCCTTAAAAAATTTGATGAACCGACTCAAACTATATTAGATTTAACTTGGTTTAATTAGAAAAATAATAAAATAAAAATTTGAAATTGCAAATGATTTGAATGTGAAATGATCAAAGTTCAAATTAATTAGAATTTAAAATGATTCGAGCTTGAATTAAATGAACAGTTAATCTAAAAATCAAACTTGTATTAAGTATAATTTTATTTTAAAAATATTAATTTAATAATAAATAAGTATAACATAAAATATTAATTTATTTTAATTTTATAACTAATAACTATTATTTCGAGTATGATAAAGTATACGCTATACAGGCGGTGACTGGGAAAAGATTGAAAATGTGGAAGAAACTTAATGTTATTACATATAGTATTAAGGTAATGTGAATTAAAATTCTAAACAATCAATTGCAAATTAATCTTAATATCTTTATTTTAGATTAAACCGTTGATTGAATAAATAGTAAACTTGTATTTTTGTAAGTAGGTTTGTTATATTATTATCATAATAACTTTATTAAATTAATTGTTCAAAACTATAACATAGTTGTTCAAAGACTAAAATATTCTTTTAAATATATAACAATCCCTTAAATAAATAATAAAAAAATCTTATAATAAGATTTAAAATAAATTATATATTTTTATTATTATGGATATACTTCGATAATTTTATAACATTCGTTATCGTTGTACATAATATTTAAAATAAATGTATATTTTTATTTTAAAAGTATAGTCCATTCTCGTGTAATTTAAAATAAAATACATAAAATAGGTTGCTAATGATATACGTGTATTCTATCATAATATTTTATATGTTATGTTGATAATATCTTAGCATGTAATTTAGATTGAATTATATGATTTTTTATTATTATACATTTTAATTTTATTATAATGATTTATACGTTCATTAATAATATTTTATCATCTAATTTAAATCAATAATATGATTTTTTATCATTATACATAGCGGTGACTGGGAAAAGATTGAAAATGTGGAAGAAACTTAATGTTATTACATATAGTATTAAGGTAATGTGAATTAAAATTCTAAACAATCAATTGCAAATTAATCTTAATATCTTTATTTTAGATTAAACCGTTGATTGAATAAATAGTAAACTTGTATTTTTGTAAGTAGGTTTGTTATATTATTATCATAATAACTTTATTAAATTAATTGTTCAAAACTATAACATAGTTGTTCAAAGACTAAAATATTCTTTTAAATATATAACAATCCCTTAAATAAATAATAAAAAAATCTTATAATAAGATTTAAAATAAATTATATATTTTTATTATTATGGATATACTTCGATAATTTTATAACATTCGTTATCGTTGTACATAATATTTAAAATAAATGTATATTTTTATTTTAAAAGTATAGTCCATTCTCGTGTAATTTAAAATAAAATACATAAAATAGGTTGCTAATGATATACGTGTATTCTATCATAATATTTTATATGTTATGTTGATAATATCTTAGCATGTAATTTAGATTGAATTATATGATTTTTTATTATTATACATTTTAATTTTATTATAATGATTTATACGTTCATTAATAATATTTTATCATCTAATTTAAATCAATAATATGATTTTTTATCATTATACATATTTTAGGGTAAATATGTTGTTTTTGTTTTAAATATATAATCTTCGAAGTCTTATCATGTAATTTTCTAATAATATATAAAATTGATCAGTGATACATGTATTGTATTATAATGATTGCATTATACACACATTTACAAATATATAAATGGATTGGTATAATGATTTCACATTTACAATAAACATTTGTTTAAATAAATTAGATACTTTATTGGTTGATGCTCAAATCCAAAACATTGTGTTAGATACTTATTTTTAATATTGATAGCTTGATTAGTTTTGAGTTGATCTCAGTTTTGATATAACAATAATTTTAAACTTAATTAGCTAGTAATTAAATATTTTCAACTTAGTACTTTTCCTTAAATTAATTTGAAAATATTTTGGAGATACCAAATTATTTTAACTCACTTATTTTCTCACAAATAGTATTTCAAATGCACTCTAATGTTCAAAACATTTTTAAGATTAGTCAAAATCATTTTAAAGCCAGGAAAAATGCTTTACATAAATTTTCTTAGTGAATGCATCAATGGAGCCCTTGAGTTTATTGATACATCCCTTTAGCAATAGCTAAAGAACTTTGAAATCCCAAATTGTATTAATACAAACATAAGTGTACCTGTGCATCCTGTAAGTGTATCAGTACTCAGTTTTCCTAATGATTAAAGTGTAAAGGTTTTTAGTGAATGTATTAATACATATGTGCAGAACTAAATGGAAAGATGCATTTATGAAGCATACAATAGCTCTCTACCTACTAAATTAATGCCCAACATCTATAATTTATTCTAAACCTATAAATAAAAGTTTATAACACTTCAAGCAATAAGAGATACAGAAGATTGATAAAGAAATCCAAAAGCAAAGGTAGAACCCTTCATGTTCACATTTTAACTCATTCTTATACACATTGTATTCATCTTTTTATTTGGTTCTCTTTTTGTCATGCCTAAAATTTTGCAAACACTTACCTATTATAGATTTTAATTAGTTTGCAAACACCATTCTCATATCAGACAGGGGTTATGTGAATTTATGAAAGTTATTTAAGAATTTGGGTAGATTTCTTAAGTAATTAAAAGGTTCTATCTAAGCTTTAAAAGATAGATATTGTAAGGTTATACCTTTGAGACCTATCTAAGCTTTAAAAGATAGATATTGTAAGGTTATACCTTGTCTCAAAGGTAAATGTTTTCACCAATGGATTGTGGAAATCACCTTGACAAGGAAGTGCCAAGAAAAGAGGAGGTAAACTTTGAGTTGAAGGACCAAACCTGTATATATCACATGTTTGATTTTTTATCTGTCAACTTATTTTCATCTTTTTTTTTTGTCAATATTTAATTAAAGTTTATATTGTATTGAAAATTTTTAAAGAACCAAATCCCCCTCTCTTGATTCATCTTTTATTTTGAGTTAACAATTGGTATCCGATCTTTAGTCCTTTTTAAAGGTTTAACCACCTTGAGAAAGGATCTACGCTGTAGCTTAAATGATGCAAGTGCAAACATGGTGCTCAAAGCTTCAAGAATGTCATGAATGTGAGCATGATGATTCATAAGAAATGTGTCTTATGGCTTTTGATTCAAATTCTAATCTTATGAACTGTATGATGCATCTAGCATGTACATTCATTACCATAAACTAGGTCATACATGTTGGTCTTATCCTTTGAAAGTTCTCACTTATAGAGGTAAACTCACTAAGAGTGTCTCAAGTCGCTTCAAGAATGTCATGAATGTGAGCAAGATGATTCATAAAAAATGTGTCTTATGGCCTTTGATTCAAATTCTAATCCTATGAACTGTATGATGCATCTAGCATGTACATTCATTACCATAAACTAGGTCATACATGTTAGTCTTATCCTTTGAAAGTTGTCACTTATAGAGGTAAACTCACTAGGAGTGTCTCAAGTCCTAAAGGAGTCATCGCATTTTAAGATGAGATTGCTAAAATAAAGTTGATCCCAAAAGGCATAACAATTATGAACACTAATGCTCAAGGGCCCAAGAAAATTTGGGTACCCAAAAACAAAATATGAATTTTTGTTTGTAGGATGATAAGCATTGCTTCAAGGTAAATTCAATAAGAAAGAACTTTTGGTACCTTGGTCGTGGATGCTTCAGAGATATGATCAGAGGCAAAAGTTAGTGCTTAGAACTAGGGCCTAAAGATGGTGAAGACGTTACTTTTGCTGACAATTCAAAGGGACGTATTGAATGCTTTGAAACTATTGGTAACAATTCTTCATCTAATATTGAAAATGTTCTTTTTGTCATAGATCTCATGCATAACCTCCTTAGCATTAGTCAATTGTGTGATAAAGGCATGAATTATTTTTGAGTCTATAGGTTGTCCAGTTGTTGATATGAAGTCTAATAAAATTGGTTCCATAAAATATAGAAGAGGAATTATTTACATTGTTATTTATCCTCTTAAAATGTTTATCTTGTTGCTAATAATGATAATACGTCTTGGTTATGGCATAGGAGATGAGGTTATGCTAGTATGAATGTGATTCCTATATTATCTAGGAAAGACCATGTTGTTAGATTGAAATTTGAGAATGATAAAGTATGTGTTGTATGTGTTCAAGGAAAATATAGAAGAGTTTATTCAAACCTATAAACATTCTTTCAACTACTAGAGTATTGCAATTGATTCATATTGATCCTTTTAGTCCTATTAGGATATTGAGCCTAGGTGGAAAACAATATGAATTTGTTATTGTTAGTGACTATTTTAGATTTAAATGGGTTCCTTTTTTTAAACTCTAAGGATAAAGCTTTGGAAAGCTTCATCACTTTTTATAAATTTATTCAAAATGAAAAAAGATATTATATTTCTATTGTAAGAAACGATCATGGAAAAGAATTTAAAAATCTTGGTTTAGACAAATTTTACAATGAAAATTATATTAGTCATAATTTCTTGGCTCTTAGAACACCTTAGTAAATGGAGTTGTTAAAAGGAAAAATAGAACTTTGGAAGATATGGCTAAGACTATGTTTTGTGAAAATAATTTACAAATACTTCTTGCTATATCATAAATAGAGCTATGGTTAGGCTAATTCTAAAGAAAACTCCATATGAACTTTTAGGAGGAAGAAATCCTAACATTAGCTATTTTCATCCTTTTTGGATGCAAATGTTTTATGTTAAATAATTAAAAAAACAATCTTGGTAAATTTGATGCAAAAAGTGATTAAGGCATTTTTCTTGTTATTCAATAAATTCTATGGTGTTTTGGAGAGTTTAACAAGAAAACTTTAGTCGTTGAAGAGTCTATATATGTTATATTTGATGAAACTAATTCACCTTTGAGAAAGGTATTGTTTGATAATTATAGACACTTAATTTTGTCCAGGCCTCTACCTAAGCAGTCCAAGGCATCGTCAAGACCATTTCCCATGTTAGAATCAAATACCTCTCATCCCAAGCTAAGGTAAAATGAGTGAGGAGCCCAAGAACGAGTAAAACATACTATATCTATCAAATGCATCGATATCACGCCCTAAGTTATCAATACCATGCCTTAAGGTATCCATGCAATGGCTCCAACATCCCAAATATTCAAATTCAAGTGTATGTATTGATACATTTTGCCCATGTATTGATACATTCTGTAAATGTATCGATACAAGGCCTTGCTAGTAGCTAAAACTAATTTTTGGACTAAAATGTGTCGATACATAGCTTGATGTATCGATACATAGGCCAAGGTATCAATTCATTTTAGCGATGTATCGATACATTAGCCTAAAGTTATTGAACATCCACAAATGTATAAATACATCCAGGCATTTTTGGTTAGTTCATGGCATTTTGTTCCAAATTCACTATTAATCTTTTTCACAAAAATTTCCATATGTTTTGCCTTAAAAATCTTTAATTTAAGGTCAAGCCTTGGGAATTTAATTTTAAAGGAAATTTGATCTATTTGTTAATTTAATTAATACATAAATTGGAAAAAGCAGTTGCATTAGCTTTCAAAATAGAAAAAAAAAAGAAAAAGAGAAAAAGAAAGGTATTTTTGAAAGCAAAGGTTAGAATAAGAAAATAGAAAGAAAAAGCATAAAGTCGTGTGAAGAAAACGCAAAAGGTGGCAACCTTAAGGAAAAGGCACCATGGCACAAAGCAAGAAAAATAGAAAAAAAAGGTTTGCTGGGAGGTATACTTCTACTTGTCTTTTAAGCTTATGCTTGATAGCTATTTTCTATGATTTTGCGATATGCTTTGGTCATGAGTTTATAAAATCATATGCTTTATGTCATATGTGTATTTGTTTGATATATCATTACTTATTCTTAATGATCCATATACTTCTAGCATGTTTTTCTTTATGATCTATATGATGTAATACCTCATGTATTTGATCTAATGCCTGGATATTAGGTTGCATTTCCATACCATATTTATGCCATGCCTCGTACATCTTGCATATTATGGTACATTCATGTCATTTCTTACATCTTGACGATGATATGAGTGATCAAATGCCATTTGCTATCAATTTTCCATGCTTTAATGCTTAAATGTCATGTCCATGCATTTTAGTTCATGCCATGTTTGGCAAAATGCTTGCCTTGTTTACATGCTAAAACTGATTTTAAAAATCATGCCCTAAGTTGGGTTATGATTAATCCAAAATAAGGTATAAATCATGGCTCATATTTTTCAACATTTGAAATTTGTTTTATTCTTTATTGTCATTATGCCTATCTTGATATGCATGAGCCCGAGATTAAACTGATACTATTTTAGTTATCCAGTAAGTTACCAACACGTTTGCAATGAATATAAATCATAGACTATGCTTTTACACATAGCATATGATTTATAAACATAGATTGTGGGATTTGATAACCCATCATGACTACCCAAAGGTCATACAATTAATATGACCTTGTTAAAAAGCTTTTTGGTAACCAACCTATCATTATGACTTAGTTCTTTCACCAAATCTCCTAGAGAAACCATGAACTTTGTGCAGCATCTTCTCATGTATTCAATCTGTGTTGGTTCTTTCAACTTATGATTGAAACCAAGAATTTGGAGAAACAATTTCTCCTAAATTCATCTTGTATTGCTTAATGACTTTATCAAGTTAACCCAACCTAAGAAGAAATGAGATATGTCTCCAACATCACTGGAAATGGTGAACCTTTTCTAGATTATTCATTCACTTTTGTCTATTTCATGCCATGCCTAAAATCATCCGACCATAAGTATCCCTCTCATTTAGGACCCATTTATGATGAAATCAAAGTATGGCACTCCACATATAAGATGATGTGGTATCACAAGTTTAGGAATATTTACACAACTGGAACATAAGAGTAGTTCTTAGACACTTAAGTGACAATATTAAATTGAGTTCTCATATGGGCCATGTTCAACAAACATCTTCTCTAACAAGCACTTATATTTTATCCCATTTATCCATCATACTTCAACGCATGAGTTTAATTCTTACTTTCCAAGTAAGAAGGCTTAACATGTTCTATTCTTTGTGCATTCCTAGTGCCTTTTCTTGGCAATACAAAAACTAGGGATATTTTTCAAAACGTGGGTTTGATGTAGAAGGACTCACAATTATAACTTTTTTATATTTCCTTTGCAACCTTTTATGTTTCATGGGCATCCAATAGTAGTTCATGGTTGTTAGTCATGTTACTAACATGTAGAAAATACTTTTATAACTTGATTAAGCAATAGGTTTATATTATTAACTAATATGTGTCTAATCCAAATGACTGGTTTTAGGGCATATACTAACAGTTAAAAAGGTTGAATCTAAATGGACAAAAGTGATGAGTGACATATTTATTGATGTAAGGTCTAATTGGATAGATGATGAGATTGGCTCTGAAGATTTTAAAAACAATGGTGGCAATGAGATTATTTATCATAGCTGTGAGGTTGGATACTGTAATGATTAGATTAAAATGTGGTGAGATATGTGTTTGGGTTCAAAAATAACGATGGTGGTGAGGTAAGAATATAAAATAACTATTAAGGACATTAGACTAAAGTGTAAATAATATATAATAAATAATTAAAAATTATTAAAATTATATTTATATTAAAAATAAATAAAAATTATTAAAACTATTTTTATATTAGAAGTGTTCATGGGTCAAGCCTAAGCATGGTATCAATGCCATCTATGCTTTCACCAAGCCTGGCTTTACTCGAAATATAAGCCTTAAATTTTTTCCAAGTCCGTTTATATTTGTAAATAGTTAGTCCAGGCCCATTTAGGCTGTTCATATTATATTTTTTTAATATTTTTTTAAAATCTACTTTTTAAAAAGAATTTTAGTAATTTAATAATGCTCTTTTATGAAGTTTTAAAGTATAGATAATTTAACATATGTCTAATGTTCACACTATATTATTATATGTGTTTATTTTTTATGTAATATAAATCACATGATATTAAAGATCATATAAATTATTTACTTGAAAAATGGTCGGGCCAAGCTTGGGCATTGAATATTGGAGGCAAGAGCCTAATTTTTTTTTATCAAAGCCTATTTTTCAAGCCTAATAATTTTATTCAAACCCTCCCAAATATTAGATAGGCCTTTAAGCTTAGAAGGATAGTGTGAACCATTAACACCTCTGATTTATATCAAATAATAAAATATATTTTCAAATTATATTATGTTAGATTATATTAAAATTATATTTACAATAATAAATACTAAATAATTTTATTTAAAAAAATGAAAAGGGTAAAAAAGGACTTCCTTCACTTATTTACTTCCTCCGTTGTGTCCAACTGGATCCATATTACTCCAATCTAACTAAAGAAGCAAGTGGTGTAAAAAACCTCAATTAAATGTATCCAAATGCACTTCAATGGGCAATTAACTTTAGAGGGCGAATTCCCCCCATTTATGTTGGATTTCATTGGTGAGATCTAAACTAAGCCATAATGGTTAAGCAATAATTCAATGAAACCAGGTTGATGGCACATTCACGCGTTATGCCAACATAGTGAAAATATGTACTGAGAAAATTGGTTTCCTATTTGACAAAAGTCATTTAAAAAGTCATATGTAAACTCTTATTCATGAACCATGCTAAATTTAATTCATTTCTCTTTTTCCAAGTATTTCGATATACTACTAGTTTAATATGCTGTAAGAAAAAAAACATATTAGACACGACATAATTTTAAAATTTTTAAACTAGACTATACTAGATTGTGTTGTAATATATACTAAAACCATTGTAATCAATTACCTAAGTTGTAGATTTCCAGATGTTATCCAAGAATTCTTAGATTTGTGTGAAAGCTTCAACTAGCTAGCTTTCTCAATTATTCTCTAATTCCCAGGTGGTAAAGTGTGTGGGCACTCTTTGTCTTGATCAACTTTAGCTTCGTATGACTTAATTCTCCTTAATGACCAGCTTGTGCCAATGGGTCTAGAATCATGTTATGTTGAGATTAAAAACCACTTGTATGGTGCCAAATTCTTTTTTGAAACCCTAGGCATTTGCCTTTTATTTATAATAGGTAACAAGGTAGCCTTAACTTTTATTTTAATTAAAATAATTATTTTACCCACAACTTAAAGCCCTTGTTGTTGCCAACCCTTATTAAGTATTAGCTCATAAATTCGGCCAAGCCCTAATGTAACTATACATTATTTGGCTCAATTTATTTTAAGGAGTTTAGGCTGTTTAATCTGAATATTAATTAATTCTGATTAAACTGTTAATTTTTTTAACATGATAAGTTTCCTTAACTCCAATTCTAATTTGAAAATAAAATCATTGCAATTTTATTTGAATAGACTAATTATTAAAATAAAATTGACTATAGTAAAAAAAATTCTAATCATTCTAATTAATCACATAATTATTAATCTCAGAGCAATACGACTAAAGACCTGAGACTGCATTGCCAATTATATATTGTATTACGTAAGCTTTATAGATAGACAGTTAGTCCAATGATCTTGTCATTTGTGTAATACTCTCATATGATATCCGTAATCAACTTAAGGTTAAAGTCCATTTTACCTAGTTGATCACCTTATCTTAAAATTCCATGATGCTCTTTATGTGAAAATGATTGTCCACCACATGTGAACAATTTATCATTTGAAAAATAAATGACCGAGGCCTTGTCCATCTTTGCCATCACATATAATTTCTTTTAAGTGGATAATCTTAACTCTTAATAGAAGTTATGATTCCATATCTATAAAAAAATCTCTCATCTAGTATAAGTTATATACACAATGAAATAGTCTAGTCACTTGCTACTTCGAGATGCTTTAGCATTTCGAACATCAAAGTATACAAGTTATACACATGGAGTCAATTACTTATAGAGGATTAAGGTAATTACACAATGAACGTCAAAAGTAAATCAATCTACGTAAGTAGACTTATTAATAGATTAATTACACTTTGGTCTAGTTCAATGTATCACCACCTCTAGGTGATACATATATGTCTTTCCTCAAGACTTGGCACACTCCAGATGGCCAAGACAAGCCTCCTCCCCAATTAAATTTAGATAATATAATAGTTTTAACATACGTTAATTGCTCACATTAACCCCGTAGACTACATACTATCAATTTAGACTATTTACTTTAGAATGTTGTCTTCCCACATATAAAGTCATATATGCAACATTCTAACGGTTTAAACACAAATAGTCAATAAGCCATATTTGCTTACATTTACTCTAACATATAAATTAAATGAGGACAGAATAGCAATGAGATAAATAAACATCGAATGTATAAATATGAATAATTAGTTCAAACTAATAAAATACATCAAAATATCCTTTATCCTTAGGGTATTCCTAACATATGTATGTTTTGTTTTTTTATACATTTTATATAAGTTATTCTTTTCATATTTATTTTAAGCTATTATTTTTTTATAAAAAGAATTATTTATTATAATTTAATTTCTTTGATTGGATGTAATATTTTAGATTTTTTATCATTATAAATCCATCATATTAAGATAACTAATCTCTCTGAAAATCAAAATTTTATCCAAAAAAAATTCTTTTTGGAAATAAAAATCCAATAAATGTTTGTAAGGGATGATTATTGTATTTTTTTTCTTTCCTCCCTCTTTTAAATTTTTAATATTTGATGGGTTCAAAAAATATATACTCCACCCACTCTTTTATTTTTCTTATCAAACACATTAATTATAAATATTTTTTTATTTTTCATTTTTCTTCTATAATTTTTCATGTTTTCAAACTTTTTTCGAATCAAGCAAAACGTACCATTATAATGATTTTAGGACTTTTCAAAGGTGATTTTTTTGGGGTTTAAATGTTTTGCTTTAGTATATAATTTGTTGAGTATTGATTTTAATTTTCTTTAATGACAACTTTTAGGGAGGAAAACGAAGAGTAGAAAAGTTGAAAATGAATTTTGGATGTGTACTTGATAGGAAAGAAAAATAATAGAAAGAAAAGATTTGTATTTTTAAGACCTATTAATAAAAATAAATACCTTCAAATAAGAGAAAAAAAGATGGAAGAAAATTAGAGCAATGTGTATTTTTTTAAGATTTATTTTTTATCTTAATTTTTAATTGATAAAATAGTAAAACAATTAATTTTTATTTTATTTCTTCTCAATTTTCAATCATATCATGTAATCCATAGAAACAATTATTTTCTTTTTTCTTTTTAATCTTTCTTGCTAAATGCATACAATATATATA
>JBBYHO010000003.1:23260892-23272178 GCA_038382025.1 Adansonia gregorii | reverse complement strand
TTTTTTACAAAATTTTTCTATTAATTCAGTGACTATATTATAATAGGCATCTTTTTTGAAAATTCCATTTACTTGTTCCCCATATCATGTTGATGCAAAAAGGCATCAACAAGAGCATTATCCATTGTTGGTGTTCAAGTCAAAACATCATCTTTAATTGTCCCTTAGTCCCTTTTACAGCCATTAACCACTTTCTTTCTTGCATAGTTAAATTTACACATTCACAAAGAAACATATAAAAAGTTAAAATACCAATTAAATATAATTATTGTAAAATAATGTTTAATTGTTCAAATGAAATAAGATCATTTGATTAATTAAATAAATACATGAAATTCCTTAAAAAAGCAAATACAAATAATAATAACTATGCAATTTCTGCAACCTATCTACATGGCATTAACTATAGAATCTTTTAATTTTTCTTCTTGTGTAGCTTCTTCATTTTCAATCTTATAAACACTATACTCTTGTTCATTACATCTAACATCTAGTTCATAGTCAACTTCATTAGGATCAATAATTATGAGATAATTACGTAGAATACAATATGCTAAAATTATTTTATTTTGAATTTAAACTCCATATGTTGGTGTATCTACACTTGCAATAATGGGAAATCTTCTTTTTAAAACACCAAATGCTTTTCAATTGCATTGTGAAAATATGCATGCCTAAGAACGAATAATTTTTCAAGGATTTTGTTAGGGGTTTATGTGAATATTCTTTCAAGTGATAGCACACTCCTCTATATAGTGGAATTAATCTTGATCTCAGCATAATTTCTACATTAACAAGATAATATTTACTAATTCAAAATTTCAAGTATCTAAATATTTTAGTTTGATAAATAATTAAATTAAATACAATATGTTTATTCATTACCTCCGCGAATTATAAGCCTAACTTTTCTTAATAGTAAGCTTTTAATAATTCTTAAGTTAAATGCGATTCTTTCCTAACTAAGTAATACGTAAGTGAATTTAAAATCGAATAAACATGCTGCTAAAACATTTTGGGTTAAGTACTCTTTTCTACCATGAAATTTTGAATCATCAGTATTTGATGCCTTAATTCTAGTACGTGTTCCATCAACATCTCCAACACAATCCTGGTATTGATTTTATATATTAATATTTAAATTTGAATATAACTATGGATTTTTTACCTTAAAGTAAGGGAAAATTATTGTTTTTAAGTATTTTAGCCGAAATACGTGAGCTATTTGGTTGTTTAAGGAATCTACCCTCTAATTCTATTATAGCTCTTAAAACACTATGCAAATGACAACTACCTGTTTCTCCTGAACATCTAACCCAAAATTGTATTTCTCAAATTTTTTCATGATGCGACAATACATAAAGAGTTTTACCGACTTGTTCTTCAATTGTAACTCGTCTTGTTGGTTTTAGGCCCTTATATTTTTCTAACATTATACATAAATTTAGAAAAGCTTTAGGTTCTATCCTGCCAGTGGTTCAGCTCTTCTTACTACCAGTAATTTGACTTATTATTTCATTTCTAACACTATTTCTTTCCAAATTCATGCTATGATCAGCAAATTCTCTTTGTGATCGTGTTCTACTTACATACTAATAAATAACAAAACACATAATGTAAACAACTGCCCTGTGACACCTTTCTCTCGGCAAGTACTCAATATTTGTCTCATTTTTTTTATCCATCTACGATGAAAAAATTTTAAATAATATTAATAATCTTTTAATCATTTTAAATAAATATAATATATTAATATGTTCTATTGCCAACAATCATAAGTAGAAAGAAAATAAAATAAATATAAAAATTTCAAAAAAAAAACCTTATGCTTCCATGCTTGCGTCAATTAGTTTTAAAATTTAATAAATTAAAACATTAGCATAACAATTCCTAGAAGGCATAACAAGCTTACTAATATATATGTATATATAAGCAGTGTTTAAGATACCACTTAGCTGTAATTTTATCTTTAGATATAAGTTTATTTAATAGATGCAGGACTACTTGATACAAGTTTTTTTACATTATCTTAAGAATGATATCTTCAATTTCTATTTGGAGTTTTACTAATTCCATATTATATAATGATATATTATCACCATTTTTATGTTTTTCTAACATACTTAATGCAATATCTTGATAATGTGGAACATTACTTTGTTAACTTGGAAGCTTTAACTTTATTTATATTATCTAATGGAATATCATAAAAATTTATTAAAAATGTATCAACTTTTGTTTCAATAGAAGACTAATGAATATAAATCAAACTAGACTGAGGATTATGCTAAAAATCTAAACTGAGATGAAAACAACCATGAGGAACAGGCACATGATAGCGGTATATAGTAAATAGCTTTTTCTCGCCACATGCCTTTACCCTTGGTGTATACATATAATATATATACATATATATATCCATGCAAAATTTTAAGCCTTGCATACTTATAGACATAGAGACTGGCATAACAAAAAAAATGGAAAATAGTTAAGTAAATTGACTTGAAAAGGAAAAATAGCAAAAAGATAGAAGAAGATGGAGTCATCTAGGGCTACGAGCTCAATTCTTTCCTTTTACTCTTAAAATGTGGATGCTTTATGCTTGATTCAAGTCCAAGACCTATTACTCTTAAAATGTGGGGGTTTTCCTTTTAATTTCATTAATTAACTAATTAAAAATAATTTGATTGGATGAAAATTTGATTATATATAAACAAGGTTTATAATAAACTCTTTTATAGCAATTTTCAAGAATCAATCAAACAATGTGTATTTTTTAAAAAATAAAATAATTGAGGCCTGTGATCATTATGTAATCAAGCAAATTTTAAAGGAGCATATGTAATTATATTGGGATTAAACTGCAGTATTAACAATTTGATTTTTTTTGTCATACTAATATTGATTGTTCCCAAATGGTAGCTATTAGGTGTTATGTTTGGTGTTGGCTATTTTATATAAATATTGTAATTTTTTTTATTTTTTAGTTTACAGTAATTTCTAAATTAATTACCGAAATATACTTTTTTTTACGTATACTGAGAACTCGCCATGAGGGAGGGCAAGTTAATTTATTGGAAACTCGCCATGCTATATGGTGAGTTTTGAATGAGTAGGAGCTTGCCATCTTTGAGGGCCAGTTTCCGTCACAATAAGAAAAAAATTTTAAAAAATTAAAATTAATAAATAGTTATTAAATAAAAGTGAAAGCAGAAAAAATAATTTTAAAGAAGGAAATGATATTTATTGAAATTATTAATAAGAAGATTGAAATTATCTATCTATCCCTCTTTGGTCTGCTAATCGACTCTTCCCCATATATATATTTACATAAATTATGTATGAATATATAAATTATCTATCGTATCAGAAGGAATCTAATTTTTCATGCATCTGTCACATCTCTCAAGTTCCAAAAAATTTAGTCGTCATTAGTCAAATATTATATGTCATGTCAAAAGGCGAGTTCCCAACACATATTTTTTTATAATAATAAGATAAATGATACAATTTTATATTTATACTTGAATTAATATTATAGATTTTTAATTTTTGATATGATAGTAATGATATATGCTGATAGTTTAAAGTTATTATGAGTTTTGGGGTATGTTGTGTGAGTACATTAAATTTAGTATAGATATTAATATACCAATATTTGAAAATAGGATATAAAAATTTAAATAACTTCAATTTATATATAACTATAAAATTTTACAATAAGAAACCATTTACTACATTATCGTTGATGTGAACTCTCCCCTAAGGTACCGAATTTATAAGGACATTTGTTATGGCTATGGCCTTCATTCCTGCAAAATCCACAATGCTTTGGTTGGTATCTCTCCCTATGGTCCATTTCATTATGAATACGACTTGATTTTGGCAGACTTTTTGGATCTCTTTGCATTTTTGGATTAGGGTATAGTTGTGGACCATTATATTCTGACCAATAATCTTCATGCCCGATGGGTTGAAACTCATGTCGATAGACATTGTATATAGTTTCCAGTTTATAGACATTGTCCACATATAGCATGCAATCTATATGAACATGAGCACAAGCAACAACAACATGTGAATAGGGGTACCTTTGTACTTGAAACTTTCCACAGTCACACCATCTCTCACTAATATTAACTTTATTGTTTGAAGCCACAACTCCTTCCTGTGGGTTTCCTAACTTTTCAATGAAGAAAGATTGATTTGCTTTTGTAAACCCACAAACAAGGTGGGATTAGCTTTCCTTCGATTTTCTCGCATGGCATCAATAACAATTTCGCAGTATGTGTGGCCTACCTCTATCATTGCTAACTGCTTGTTCCCTATTTTAACAAATAGTTCAACCAACCTAAAATATGTTGCTTGGACTAAAGCAATAATAAAAAGATGATGAGTCCCCTTGAACACCGAATTTATACATTCAGCTAGGTTTATTGTCAAATGTCCATAGCGTCTCCCTTCATCATAAGATTAAGCCCATTTCTTTTTCGGGATTCTGTCAATCGAATCTGCCATTTCTACATTTTTCGCATGAAGATTTTCATAGTACCACTAAAAATGAGGCCGCCTTAACTTGTACGCTATTAAAATCATATGTTAATTTATGGACTTGTAAACAGCTTATTAATAAAAATTAAAATTTAGAAAAGTGTAAGAGATAAAATAATCATAATTGTGAATACATACCCATGTTAACAACCTGTCGACACAAGTCCTTATTATTAATCCTCCTCATGAAATTAGCTATAATATTCCAAATACAATATATAGAATATGCATGTGGAGGTTTCCATGCACTACCTGAGTCTCTGATGATAGATTTAATGGATTCATGTCGACTAGAAATCAAGCAAATGCCAGGCTGTGTAACAACATATCTACGTAAATTACGGAGAAAAAATGACCATGCCTCATTTGTCTCATCCTCTACAATTGCAAAGGCAATTGGTACAATGTTTCAATTGCCATCTTGTGCAATAGCTAACAACAATGTTCCTTGATATTTTTCATATAAGAATGTACCATCTATTTGCACAATAGGCTTACAAAATGGAAAGCCTTCAATGTAAGACTTAAAAGTCCAAAAAAGTCGATGGAAAATATGCTTACCTTGCACCAATAGTTGACCTTGTATGCAGGTACGGTCTGTAATTCTATTATTGTACTAAGAACAAACTGTTGCATTGCACCTAACCATTTTAGCAGATCATTATAGGATTTATCCCAATTGCCAAATAGTCAAACAATTGCCTTTTGATTTGCTATCCATGCTTTCTTGTATGAGGTCATGTATCCATACCTATTTCGTATCTCCATGACCAAAACTGAAACAGAAATGGCTGAATTCGCTTGGACCAAAGATAAATGTATGAGCAAATCATGTTAGAATCTAATTTCATATGATCTTATGAAATTTGTCTATATGTGCAAGTATGAGGGCCATTGTATTTCTAATCTCCCAAACTTGTTTCTATTTTAACAATATTGCCCTTATACTCCAGTTACACACTATGCCATACATTTTGCACTTGCCGTGATGCTTGGTTAACGTAGATTCAATAACTCTATAATCTACGGAGTGCTTGATATTGAGTGCTTGATAGCTAAAAGCACTGCCTCTTTTATAGTACACTGCATCCCAACACCGAGATCACCAATAGATGGATTTCAAGTTAATTGCATACCTAAGGTATAAGCATATTTTGAAAATTTTTCCAAGTGCATTGCATCCAAAACGAGGGTGTGCATATGGGACGTAGGCTCAAACTGATAAAAAGGACCACTACCACCAATTGTAGATGACAAATGATGAACATTGATGTTAGTTATGACATATGGATCAGAATCACTGTTGTCATCGCTGTAATCAAATCAATATACTCTTCTAGCTCACTAAAGTCTCCAACATATTCACAGTTGAGTCTAGATGACTGATCCGGATCGAGATCAATATTGAATGAACTTGGTCATCCACTTTTTATTTCAACACATCTAATTGGAGACTCAAATATCATTGAGGTGTGTGGTGCATCATCTTCGATGGTAGGAATTATTGGTGGCATAGATGAATAATGAAACGATTCAACAAAATTATTCATCATAACCTTTGAATCAAGAGGAGGTTGACATCTAGGCTATGACATTTGTGGCAGTATGTTGCATACGGTATGGATATTTGAAACCCCACCATCATCATTAACATCCTCTAGCTCAGCATATAACTCAATTATGCCGACATGAGGAAATTGTTGATGGGCATTAAACATGCATCTCACATCATCATCATTTTCAATTGGGAAACTCCTTATCGACCATATCCTTCCCTTATAAAAATAGAAAGTCTATATTTGATCTTTGATACTTTTCTTTTATTCCCAGCTTTGATTTTTATATGAATTTTGGCCTTCAATTCCTCTATTGTGATGTCTTACTTAACGCTAATACTTTTTGGACAGTCATTTTGGAATGTAATACCTTTTTCGCTATTGAAAATTTATTAAATTCACGTTTAATAGGAAACAACAAAGGCTAGAATAAAGAAGCACTATCAATAAACTCTACAAACAAATCTTGCACAAATTTGAAAGAATATGACAATGAAAGTGAATGACAATAAGAGTAATGAACTAAGGTATTTATAATGGAGTGAAAACAAAAATCTATGCATTAGTCATCTTTTTTCTGTCGTGTCAGAAGGAATTTGATACCCCATGCAATGTTGCATCTTTCGGGTTCCAAGACATACATCTATCATATTTTTCGAGTTTCAAAAAATTTATTAGGCATTAGTCTTCTTTTTTTCTATCATGTCAAAAGGAATCTGATACCCTATGCATATATCACATTTTTCAGGTTCGAAGACATGCATCTGTTACGTTTTTCGAGTTTCAAGAAATTTATTAGGAATTAGTCTTCTTTTTTATCATATCAGAAGGAATCTGATACCCCATGCAATGACACATATTTCAAGTTTTAAGACATGCCTTTGTCAAGTCTTTCGGGTTCCAAGAAATTTATTAGGCATTACTCTTCTTTCTTCTATCATGTCAGAAGGAATCCGATACCCCATGCAATGTCACATCTTTCGGGTTTAATTATTTGTATAATATGTATTTTTATCATTTCTCTAATATGTATGTTCAATACTTGCATAATTTCTATTTTTATCTGTATTCTTATCATTTATATAACATGTTTTTATATCATTTAAAGTTAGTAGTTTATATCATATTGAACTAATGACTAATAGATTTCTTAGAACCTGAGAGATGTGACAAATACATGGGAATCAGATTCCTTCTGACATGACAGATAATATTTGACTAATGACTACTATATGTTTTGGAATTCGAGAAATGTGACAGATGCATAGAAAATCATATTCCTTCTGACACGATAGATAATTTATATATTTATATATAATTTGGATAAAAATATATATGGGGGATAGTTAATTAGTAGAGCAAAGAGAGGTAGATAGATAATTTCAATCTCCTTATTAATAATAACCATAAATATCATTTCCTTCTTTAAAATTATTTTTTTACTTTCACTTTTATTAAATAACTATTTATTAATTTACTTTTTTATAATTTTTCTCAAAGTGGGACTCGCAATCATAGTTGGCCGTATTTGCTTCTTGCCACTCCAACCAACGAGTTCTCAATGCAAAATAAAAAAAAGTACATTTGCGAAATTAAATTGAAAACAATGCATATCAAGAAATAAAAAATTATCTATATTCATATAAAAAAGCCGTTGGGTGTTATGTATACTAAAATGGAGAACAATTTTATTATACACTAGATAAAATTATTAACTATGACAACTAAATTAGGCGAACAATTTAGTTTCAAGCAAGCCTTTCAAACTTGCTTTTTTTTTTTTTTATGATGCTACTACTATCGCTATTCTTTCGAATTTTTTTTACTAGAATACTTTTCTCTGTTGCTTTTCAAAATTTAATAATAAAACTCCTAACCACATCTTCACTCAAATCCACAAAAATATATTAAGATATATTATATGTTAATGGCTACAATAAAAAAATTATATAAGATAAAAACTAATAAAATATTAAAAAATAAAAATTAAACTTACTTGTAAATTCAATCCAAGAGAACGTAGAAAAGAATTTGGTGGCCGAAAGTAGTGAAACTATTGTGGAGTAGGTCGCAATACGCAAAAATAAAGAGAAAGAAAAGAATTCTAATTGATATAAAATTAAAAAAAGGGGTCAAAAAGATATTTCATCAATTAGAAATTATTTTAGTTTTTCCTTTCCCTTCACTTTCCCCCAAATCGTGGTATATAAAAACTGACCATCTTAAGAAAAATTAATAAGGTGCAACTCTCCTTACTTTCCCCCATGTAAAAAAATTAATTTTATCAAATCAAGGAAAAGAAACTCATTTTTCCCTACTTTTCTTTCCCCTTTGCCTCAATCTAAACATAGCAAAAGAGTTTAAAAGTTTTGGTATAATTTGTTTTATTCTATTGTCTCTTTTTTTAAAAAAAAATTAGAAAAGCCCCTAAACTCTTTATTTTTTTTAACAAGTCCTTACGGTTATGCAAAACTCGATCAGAATCGACTTACATGGATGAAGCCAACTTGGTCAATTGAACTATGTTGCTTAGAATGGGATCAATCTAATCCGGTTATTAATATTAATTTTAGTACCAGTCTCTGATATGATTAATCAAATCGATCGATTTACTCGACGTATAATAAATTATTGTATTCATATATTTTTAAATACATTTATAATAAATGTATAAAGATATTAATATTCTTACTCAAACCCAATTACTTAATTACCCAACCCAATCTATTTAATAAAAATTATAAACCCATTACCGAAATAACTAATAATCGAAGAAATTGATTGAATTAAGTCAAGTCGGTTCGATTATTATTGGTTATGAAATAAGTTGGGCTATGTAGGTTGATTAAGTTGGTTTTTAATTTTTTGGATTGATCCAGTCAATTGCTCCATCTTATAAGTATAAAAATAAAGAAAATTAATATAAAGTTTAACATTTTATTTATTTATCATTAAATAAATATTTTCAATTAAAGACTTTTAATGAAATTAAAATTTTTACTTATAAATTGGGTAAATCTTATTAATAATAAAAAATATTTATAATGAAAATTTTAGAAATATAGGAATACCTATATAGTTTTGTTAGTTCAAAAATATTTTCAACATTTGTGCTTTTATATATACTAGTATTTTGTTATCGACTGTGCCACATATAAATTCTTGTTGTTTTATGATTTTTTTAAATATATAGTAGCACATTTTACACATAAATAAAATTAATAAAATATGCATTAACGAAATTTGTATTGACATATAAAATTTGTTGAATGTAAATGGAATAAAAAATTTATATAAACTTAGTACTTGAAGAATTTATAATAAGGATGGATAATCAAACTATTGAAGATTTCTTAAAGATTAAGAAAAATGAAACTAATTCAACAAGAATTTGATGGTATAATCTTTTGTTGAACACATATATTATGTCATTCACTGTTAATAAATTTTACAATTGCATTAACAAGATAATACATATCTTAGAAACTAGATCTAGTCATATTAGATACGTTATACGAATATGACAAACACGACATAAATGAAGAATGTCTCAAAATCTATATAATACAAATTACTCACATATGAAAATTGATATACAAACCTTGAGGTTACCATTGTCGAGTCCAAAAATTCTAGTTCTTTTTTTTAACAGTAATCATGTTTCCTTTGCATTACCAATTTTTTCTTACCAAATAAGAGATCTTTAGTTATTATCTTCAACCAACCATCAATAAGAAGCCATTACCTATTGGTATTTTTATTGAGGATGAGATTTATGATGAAAATAGAGAGCCTTAGAATATTTTCAACAAAGATTCGAAATACTCTTTCTAGGTTTTCAAAAAGTTAAAGGAAAGAAAAAATAGATTAAGAATGGATAGGACTACTAAATATGGATGTTGGCTTGGTCAAAATGTTAAGTAAAGAACAAGAATAGTCGATTTTTAGGGTTTTACAAATAATTTAACTCCGATTGCAAGAAAGATGAGTTGAGTTAAGATAACATTCGCTAGATTATACACGAATTTTCTTTGATGATATAAAATTTTTATGTCAATATGAATTTATTTAAACATGTAAATGGTACTAACAATTTTTGACTAATTATTTGAGTAAGGAAATTAAAGCTAGAAAACAATTATAAATTGCGAAGGTACAGGAAAGGAAGTCCAAGGTAAATGGACTACTATCAAGAAAAAAAAAAAACCCAAAAGATTCTTCTCCTTTGATAGGATTCCAACAAGGATACTACCCAGCATCCCCATGTTGGGTTCAACAAAATACTGGTCTAAAGCCACTTTAATATGTTACAGTTCCTATAACCAGTCAAAGACCTCTAACCATTTATTTCTCTCACCAATGGTCCCAACCCCAGAATAAGAACCAGTCTCATATTCAGAGTTAGTTAAACAAACTACCTCATTATTGCAAAACTAACCTTAAAAGCAAGTAACAGGCGTCTTTAATCCAGGGTTACTTAGGCAAACAAATGAAATAATAGACAATATATGCAACTCACATATATTAGAAAAGAAATAAGCTTTTAGAGAAAAATATGAGTACTTGTAGTAGAAATCGTAGCTAAACAAGGTGAGGTGGAAATGAGATCAAAAGAGGTAATTTTTACCAGTATCCAAACAAGAAATTGGAATGCATAAACAGATTTTAACTTTGAGCATATAAACAATGTTCTCCATGTTTTAACTTATTCAGATGATAATACAAACTTCTCTTTCTGAAAAAATCAAATGAATTTATCTTTTGAAAATGCAAAGAAAGTGCTCCCAGTCAACATTTTCATACTATAAAATGGAAAACAGATAGACTTTCAAAGTCTTGGTCTCTAGGAAAAACTTAAAACTATAGAAATGGAGTTTATTTAAGAAATGATACATTTCCTAAAATTCTTTTTATCATTGATCATGAACCATATGAATTAACCACTATTGAATGGGGCATAGTAGATAGAATAATCTTTTTGAATTTTACTGTCGATAAAAGAAAAGATTGTTCGGTCTTTCTTGAAGTCCATGATTCAGAAAGTAATTTGGCAAAAAGAATCTTATTATTGTTACAAGATTAATATTTTCAGCCCTACAAGGTTCAAACAAAGAGAAATTTCCCAACCCTATCAAATATGGATTTTAATTGGTGGAAGGACTTGTGATTTACCATTAAA
>JBBYHO010000003.1:23247980-23260792 GCA_038382025.1 Adansonia gregorii | reverse complement strand
TTCAAACAAAGAGAAATTTCCCAACCCTATCAAATATGGATTTTAATTGGTGGAAGGACTTGTGATTTACCATTAAACACTTCAGTTTACAAAGGATACATTCCTAGACCTAATACTGAAAAAATTGATGAGGAAATAGGAAAACTATGTTTTCCATACTATTTTATTAAATCAACTATCAATTTAATTCAAGAGGGCAACGAAATATTGGCAAATCATCATTATTACAGGATTATTGGAACTGATGTTGCAAGAATCTTCTGTTCTCCCATCCCATCTTACAAGAAGTTCGAGTAGACAATCTTGGTTGTGTCATTTACACAAAAAGGAGGAAGCAAGAGCCGGCAGCAATGGAGCCAATAAACACGACAACTCTCATCAAAATGGATTTTCCTGAAGAATAATCTTTTTGATAAAACAGAAAAAAAATTATCAAAAAAAGCTGCTGATTTGACACAAGATAATGCATCTAATTGGAATCATAAAGATGAGAGAACACTTAATCTAGATGATGTTCATGAAGATTGACAACTGTAAAAGCAAAACCATTTCCGTCCATTAGAATCCAGAAAGAAAGATTCTTAAAGATAAGAGAGAATCTGCCAACCTGTAAAGAGCAACAATATCATACAATAAAATCCAAAAAGGAAGAGTTTTGAGGATAAAAGAGAACCTATTAGAATTGACGGCACAGTGAAAAGATAAAATGAATTTCCTTATGAAAGAGAGATGGACGGAAAGGAGGAGGCATCAAATAGAAAAAAAAAAAAAAATTTCATCCTCTCAGTAGTCCCTACAATTCTAGTTCTCTGCTTCATTTGTCTTGATTTCCAGTTTTCTATTTCATTTTTGTTTCTTTACTGCAATATGTTAGTATTCCTATAACCAATCAAAGGCCTCCTTTACCTGTTTACTCCCCTTATCAATGGTCCCAAAACCGATAATGGGAACCAGTTTATTATTTAGAGTTAGGTTAAAAAACTGCCTCATTATTGCAAAACAAACCTGGAAAGAAAGTAACAGATTTCTTTAATCCAAGGCGACCTAAGCACGTATATGAAAAAAAAATGGACAATATATAGGAATCCCATATATTAGAAAAGAAATCAGATTTTAGGAAAACAAAAATATGAGTGCTTTAGCAGAAATCCTAACCGAACAAGTTAAGGAGGACATGAGGTTAAAAGAGTTGATTTCTTCCAATCTCCAAACAAGAAATTGAAATGCCGAAACAGACTTTAACTTAGGATATTAACGATATTCTCGATATCTTAGATTATATAGATGATAATACGAACTCTCTTTTTGAAAAATAAAAAGAATTTGTCGTTTGAAAAAGCATAGAAAGTGCTTCCTGTGAACATTTTCATATTATTAAAAAAAAAAGATTTTCATAATATTGGTCTCCGAAAAAAACCTTAAGAGTCTATATAAATAGAATTTATTAAAGAAATGATAAACTTGCTAAAATTCTTTTTTGTCATTTATCATGAGCCAATATGATATAACAGTATTGAATGGGGCTGTAGCAGATATAATAAACTTTGTTATTTTTTCTTCTAACATATAGAGAGAATTTTTTTTTTTTTTGCCCCATTCAATCCCTTCTCCTTTTCTTCCATCTCCCTTTTATAACGAAATTCATCTTATGATTTCACTATGCCTTTGATTTTGATATGTTCTCTTTTTTTTCCTTTCAATATTTCATTTTCAGATTTTATCGTACAGTGCTGTTGGTTTTTACAAGTTAGTAGAATCTTTCTTTTAGCTTTAAAAGTCTTCGTACGATATTTTTATTATCTTAATAAAAAGTTTTAATTTTTAAAATATTTAATATTTAAAAATTTATACATCAAATAAATAATTAAATATTTTTAATTTATTTAAAATTTAATATTTATAATTTACATAAATAAAATTTAAAATACGATAATCATATTAAATAAAAATAAAATATATAAAAAATTATTAAAATATATAAAATTAATTTAATTTGTTGATTCTTCAAAACATATCAAAAAATTTTAATTTCAATTATATGAATAAAATATTTTACAAAATATTTTGATTTTTCGTTATTTTTATCAAATAATCAACAAAATAACAAATTAATAAAATTAAAAATAACTATAAGTTTTAAAATTATAATAAAAACTAAAAAAAAATTCACGTTAATTCCCTGTTTTATAAGTGTTTTTTTTTTTTTTTTTCAAATTTCTGGTTTAACTGCCATTGACTGACTTTTGAAGCTGATATCCTTTGCAATTGTTTCATTACTCTTTCATCCCCTTTCTAATCTTCATCCTCATCTCGGTAGCCTCAGAGTACAACCACCGAGCTGAAGAGACAACGGCCAGTGTCGAAGCGGCGGTGCAAAAGGTCCCTTCTAAAATCACCCATGGTAGCACCATCACCACCCTTTTGTTGAAGAGAGTTGGGTTGGGCCTTTTGGGAGCTGCGTAAGTGTGCATGGTGTTGGTTTTGGCTGCTTCGGTAGGAATTGTGTTGGAGGAGCCTAAGGCTGTTTTTGTTAGACGAAAATTGCTCTTTGATCACAGTACTAAGGTGAACCTTAAGGCTGTGTTTCGCTTTAATGGTGGTGGTTATAGGACGAGGCCGATGGCTGTTCAAGTTGGTAAAAATTTCATGTTAAACTGGGTCCCTTTGAAGCCTGAATCTGATTTCAACAGCCATATTGGGGGTGTTTCTGTCAGGAATTCAGTGTTTTATTTCTAAATTCTTGGATTCTTTTCGAATTTGTAGATCAATAAGTAATGTGATTCTCTAGTTTTCTTACCCCAATCCCAGCTGATATGTATTTTTTAATTTCATTTCAAATTCTGCATCAGTAATGAATGGATAAATCATAAATACTTGTTTGCAGTTTTACTGATATCATACGATATATTAGTTTTCATTTAGTTGTCAAAAGTCAAAACTAATACTGTATCTCAGGATAATCCATAACAATGGAAGATAACATATCTAAGACGAGAACCAAACAGAAATGAAAAAGGAAGACAAGGAATCATAATGTTTAAGATCCTCCTTCCCAATTGTTACACCAAAAACTAACGTTGTCTGACTTCTTCGTTTTTTTTTTCTAAAATACTCAATAACCAATACTTGTGTTGTCCGAATTCTTCAAATTTTTTTTTTAAAGTACTTAATATTCAATACTTGTGTTCATTATGTATTTAAATATGTTCAGGGTATATAATCCTTTATATGTATGAAAAACTTAAAAAAATTTGAACCCGTGCAAGAGGAGCCTATGCCTTTTTCCCCCCTATATGTACTCATTTTTGTATTTTGCCAATGTTTTACATGCTTCTTTCTTCCGTCATATTTGATGAGTGAATACAGAGCTGAAAAACTAAAGAAAGAAGCCTTTAGAAACTTCAATATAACTATGTATTGTAAATGACGTATAACTTTCCACCGTGCATATTAGTGACACTGCTCTATGCCCTTAGTTTTACTCTCAGAAGTCACTGAAAATGATATTGCAAATTTTTTTAATTTCCAACTTGTATTTTTATGTATTGGAGTCAGGGGTAGTCCGGTATATTACTTGATGAATTTCACCATACAAAAGATGTTTAAAATGCATATCCAAATAAGTACAAAAGTTGAGATAACTACATGATTAAAAGATATGAAAATTCTGATAACCACTACCTCCTGGAGTGCTTTATTGAGATGAAGCCTCTCTATTAGTATAAACATGTTTCTAGTAACGTTTCATTTGTTGTTCTGTTTCTATCTAGCAACTACGTACCCTCAGATAATGGTCTACTGCATACTTAATGTCTGTTTATATGATCATCTAAATGGTTGTTTTCTCACAAATTTTTTTTACGAGTTGACTGCAGAACTCTTATGAACTAATGGAAATGTATTCGCAAAGTCTAGCCAGCCACTGATGTCGTGATTTAGAAGACCACTAGTTTGGCTTGCACAGACATTTCTCATGGGTATACCACTTTCCCAAGTAATTTCCAGTGAGACACAAAAGATTAAGATTGAGATGTTTATGAACAAGGAATGACTTCCGAGGAGTGAAGCTGATAGGGTAATTATGGCTCCAAGGGCCGGGACTTCATTCCTTTCGAAGTTGTATGAAGCTAAAATAATTATTAGTTTGCAGTAACCTTGGACAAAAAAATTGGTGCACAATTGGAAGAGGATTATGTATGGACATCTATCTATGTTTGCACATTGTTCCTTGCAGCTTTTGTTGACTGCTTTAGATCAATATTATCTCTAGTGACAACAGCAGGTTTTCGGTACACGAAATGAAAAGGGGAACCCAAAGAACCACTGATCAGTGGCAGAAGTGATCAGAATGAGGTTTCTGGTCTAATGAGTAAATGGCACCATTGCAAATGCAATTGGTAGGCAATCTTTCTGCACAAGGATTTCTAAGATATTGATGGCTCATCAGCGTCAAGCATTAGCATAAATAGGGATGATACGAGTGCTGTCGTTAAAGAGAATGTGGGAGGTATCTTTAGTTGGTTGAGTTAGTTATGTTCCTTACGAAGGTCCTTCCTTTAGTCTCATACTCTATAACAGTTGATAGGTCTAAATAATGGACTTCATTTTATTCCTATCTATAAATCCTCAAAACATGCATTTGTAACTTGCTTTAGGTTTCCTTGCTAAAGAAGATGCCAACACAATCTTGGTTAATTTTTCAGCCGCGTTTGCTTTGATTTTAGGACTTTTCTTGGTCCTTCTCAGTAAGCCTTCTGAATTTTCCTTTCTAAGGGAAAAAAAAAAAAAACCTTAAATAATGGCCTTCAGATAAATAATAATAATTATAAAGCTCTCATCACCCTTATTGTTAAATTTGTATCTTTGTTTCATTTTCTCATTGACTTTTAAATGTTGCTGATAACACATTTTCTTTTGACCTTCTTAATTAATTTAAGAGATTTATTCATACATTCTAACTAACCTCTAACTTGAATGTTTAATTAAGCCTAATGACTTGACCTAGATACAATTGGCAGGATTAAGTTTCATATCACTTCTCTATCTTGTGGAAGTCAATATCTTTGCGTACACGCTTGCTTAAATTTGATCGTCCTCCATACTTGTGCCATAGTCTCTCATAGCAACATGATAATACTGTTTTCAAAACAGCCCGCAGCATGCGAAATCATAAAATTATGTAGTTGAATTAGGTTAGCTTAGAACCTAAGGCTTAACCAAGTTGGTTCATGCAACCAACATTAAGAGGCAGCATCCAGCAGGTTTGAGGTTTGAATTCCAGCATCTGCAATTTTTTTTTTTCAGTGTTCAGCCAACTTTGTACAAAAAAATAAAATAAAATAAAAAGACCCTTGAGGTAGTTCAAATTCAAGATCTGTTTAGTTTAAATTCAAATATCGTAGATGAGTTAAGCTAGTCTCATACCTTTTCGATGATATATGTACACACACACACGCACACACACACACACACACACACACAAATGATCAATGAAAACAATAGGTTCAGACACAAAAATTTCATCTCTCTTTTAAAAATCTAGTCAGAAATTTTAACAATTTTTAGCAGTATTTCGATGTTTGCTGGGAACATAACTGGATTGCGAATAAGTATAGATTGGTTTTTGCCGCAGGAAATAATCCCAGTTTTTGCTTCAGAATTTGTTTTAGTCAACTTCAAAATCTCTCAAACATAACTCAAATAAGAAATAAGAAAAATGATGATTCAAAGTGGCTTTGATTGTACAGAGCAAATTTGTATAGATTTGATTGTATAATTTCGGGTTCATTACAATGATTTCAGAAATGGAGAATTTCCACATGACACCATTCAATGATAAAATTGCAGTAAGGCTTAGTACATTCAAGGGCAAGGCCTTTGCAAGGGTTACCACTTCTACTGCATGGAGGGTGGCCTCTTGTCTTATGAACAAAAGCAACAGGATGTGGATGAGCTTCATATGGGTATGTTTTTCCTAACTTGATGTATGGATACTGGCCCAAAGCACATTTCGGATGGGCAGAAAAGTTGCATGTTTTGCAGCAGTAGAACCAGTGCTTTGGATTTCTTTCTTCTTCGCAAATGTCACAGTATATCTGATCTGCATCATCATGGTAAGTGAGATCAAGAGGGTGTTGATGGTGCTTATGCCTCACTGTATTCTGTAAAGAAGCACAACTGAAGTCCAAGGCAAAGTTGCAATCAGAGCTGGAGTATAAGACCTCATTACGATAACCACAGCCAGTGCAAACAGTGCATTTGTTTCCCTTACTGAAAACAAGGGGATGCTCATGTGCTTTATGTTTAAGGATGTTTGCAAACGAACCGCATCGAACATCAAGGTTGAAATTGCATTGCTCACAGTTGTAAGTGAAGCCATGGCACCTTTGAAAACAAGCATCGCAGAAGAACAAGCCTTCAAAGTTAGGGTGCTTTGCAAAAAGGGTTAAGGGATGCGGGTGAAGAGGATGCTGCTTCTTCCTAGGCAATTCGAGGCAGGTTTTGTGGAAGATGGAGTCGCACTCTTGACAACTGTAGGATGGTTCTGACACGGGTATTATGCAACAATCACAAAGCTTTTCATCCATGACCTTTTCATCGAAGGTTAACTTATGTGGATGGCTAAAATGCTTGACCACCATAGCTATTGTACCCCCTTCAAGGTTGATCTCATTGCTGATATCTGGGATTGAGTTAAAGCATTCATCTCTAAAGAATATGTTCTCATCCTGACCTTCGGTTTTTAGCATAATCAGATCAACAGAAATGGAATTTGCCACTGCGCACTTTACATGAACTAACAAATTGCAGCTAAAGCAACCATAACCGCCATACTTTGTGCTCACTTCATTGTGACAGATACTGCAATGATGGTTACTCAAATTACTACTTCCTTGAAGGAAATAGAATAGAGTAACAGGATGACAATGGCCTATTATTTCGATGGTGTCAGATAAAACTCTGCATTCTTCATGGACTATTACTTGGCAAAGAGTACATAAGTATGGGAAACGGTCACCCTCTATGCCGCAGGCATCACATATATATGGGAGTGACTTCATCAGATGGATGAACCGGTGTCTGTGATTTTCAGCTTCAACGAAGCATAGAGGCAGCGAAGCACATTTGATGTCTAGATCGAACTTGCAAAAAGAACAGTGATAAACAAAGCCTTGACATGTTTTGTGACAAAAATCGCAGATGCAACTTGAATAATAAGGCGGGGGATTTGTCAAAAGAATAAGAGGGTGTTCGCGATGGTAGGGGTGATTAATCTCGAGGGATAACATAGAACATTTCTGATGAAGGAAGAACTCAGACTGAGAGCAACTGTAGCTAGAACCAGAAATCACTTCCTTGCATCCAAAGCAGCGAACTTTTTTGTCTTGATCATCATGATTTTCTTTGAAAACCAACTGATGTTGGTGGCTGAAATGCTCCAGCTCTAGAAATTCTCCCGTTACTCGTGGTGGCAGCAAAGCACATGAGACGTCAAGGTCAAACTCGCAAGAAGAACAATGGTAAACGAAGCTATTGCAAGTTTTATCACAAAAATCGCAGAGACAATTCAAGTATTGACTAGGGGGGTTAGACAGAAGAACAAGAGGCTGATGGCGATGGAACGGATGATTAATTTCGGAGGGTAGCTTTGTGCATGTCTCATGAAGGTAAAACTTGCATTTAGCACAGTTGTATGTTGGACCCAACACTAGTTTCCCACACCCTGAGCAACGAATTCCTTTGCCTTCATTAACATGCTCTTCGGTGAAGATCAGTGGATGTGTGTGGCTAAAATGTTGCAGCTTCATCTCCCTCTCCATTGCTAAGTCAAGCGAAGCTTTTTTTTTTTTTTTGGATCGAACAAGTGATGCATTTGTAATTAAATTTGTGACATATATATGAGAAGCAGCTAATGTATTAAATATTGATTCAAGTTAGAAGTTTGGAGAATTTGACTAATTAAAACAAAGACTAGTTCTAGTTCTAGTTGCATTTTATTTATTTATATAATATAGTACTTGTTCTTTCAACTTTCAAACTAAAAAATATTTATAAATTGTAGCCGATGACATCAGATACATGCTTACTTGATCCGGAATGCTGATAAAAAGTGCTTTCAAGGAAACTTTGGGTGAATATTTTAACTAGATATTAAGAAAAACATTTATAAATAAATATATATATATATAGGTAATTATCTTACACACCAACGGTAAAAAAAAATTCACAACCGCTATTAGTGAAATAATATGTCTCGAAAATTATATTTAAAAAAATAAAAATAAATATATGGGACACATATATGTATATTAATGGTGTTTATGGGCTAAATTCTGTCAAGTTAGCTCTGGTTGATATCTCAAAAATCTTATCCATGTGTGATTCGATTCGTCCATTTAGGTTCGCTAATGTACAATATATTAATAAAATATTTTTTAAAAAACTATTAGATGAATATTTTAATATATTTTTAAAAATTTTGTATGAATATTTTAATATTTTAAAAATATTTTTACTAAAATTTTTTTTTCAAATTGAAGGGAATCTAAACTTCAACCTCTTTATCTTAACCTGGCTCAAGTAATGGTCGGGCTCCCTAATTTATGAGACAACCCCACCCTAATGAGCAATATAGCTTTAATTGATGAACTACAATATTTTTAACAATGAACACTTGGTTTTGCAACTGCTTATAATATAAGGAGATCATACAATTCTTATATTTATATTATATTTGTGTATTCTATTATATCATAATTATTTTTAAAATATTTTATATTTATAAAAATTTTAATATGTTAATAATTTGTTTTATATATTCATGTATCCATCCCGTGTTTGCATTATTTTATTATGTTGTACAGTATTATATTATGTTTTAATTAATTTTTGTAATCATGTAATCTATCGAGCTTAACATTATAAGATCTAATTATAAAACGTTGTAAAAAGATTTATTTATAAAATAATTTTCAAAATTCTAAATGGAATTACTCGTTTGGCAAAATAGAAAATTGAAATTGTCAAAATATTTGAACTTTGAATAAGAAATTTTGAGATTTAAATTATCTTTTCAAATTTCATCACAGAGGTAGAATTTATGTTTTTTTTTTTTAAATGTTTTTTGACCCAATACAATGTTGTTATTTTAAGCAAAGGACTCTTTGTCAAACAAGGAATTGGGCGTAATCAAGATAACATCACATGAGCCAAGCATAAAAAAACCTTAAATATTAGAGTATATTTTATTATTATTTATTCCAGCATAATATCTATAAAATACAAAGAAAAAGAGAACAAAATTATATTTAGAATTTTATATCATTGGAACGAAAATAGTACTTAGAGTGAGAAATCAATATTTACTATGTTTCATTTATTTTTTAACTTTTATTTTATTCAATTCTAATTATAAAAGTTTACTATATACATATATATTGCCCTTGGATTTTCAAGCAGGCAAACTGACTTGGTAATACCTTCATCCTGCTTGGTCTCTGAATAATATTTTGGGGGTTCTGCATTTCAGTGGTGGGGTGGGGAGACTCTTGGCTATCAGTTCTTTATTTTTATTGTCAGTTTTTACTTTAATTGTGTAGATTACCAAAGCAAAAACTATATCCGAGTGTTTGATAACATCTGGGGGTGCTGATTTAAAGCTTGAGGAGGCTTTCTGTGTGTTCCTTCTTGGACAGGTTTAGATTTTATCTCCTCTCTTTTAACTAATGCTGCGGTAAAATATGTAGAAATTGAAGGTTTGGTTTATTTGGAAGCTGGAGCAGTGTTTCATTGACATACTTTTCTAACTCATATCGTAGCTAGTAGGGAAGTGAGGCTGAAGTTATTAAAAAGCTTCAACTGCTTGAATCAACTTCAAATCCTGCTCCCCGGAATTCTATCACAGGAAAGGAGAAACAAAGCAGTTCTAGTACAAATTCGTCATTGGTAAGTCTTAAACCATCTCCTGCTTCAAAATATGTATCTGAGATTGCAGTGAATAGAAAGTTCAAAAGTTGGGAGTAAGTATATGTTTAATTTCCACTTTTCACTCTGGATATTACCTTTTTAATACATTGTTACTTATTTTGAATTGATGATGAAATTGTAATTTATGTTTGCTTAGGAAGCTTTGGAGAATTAGGGAGTCTGTGTGTTTTCTCAGGCTATCAATGATACATATAATGGAGTAGCGACTTGTGTAAACACTAATAACAGGTGACCTGAGTATTGCCTAATGGCAATAGTTAACACCAAGGATCAGCATTGAGGTCTTGTCTATTTGCCTTGGTGATTATGAATTTGTTAGGCATAGTCAAGATGCTATACTTCGGTGCATGCTTTTGCCGATGATATGAAGCTGTTGGATGAGATGTGAGCCTTGAGTAATGCTTGAGCAATTGAGGGAAACCATAGAATCAAAAGTCTTCAGTAAGTCTAAAAGAAAGCGTCTGAAATGAAAGTTTAGTAAAGGACCGGCAATGAAGCAAGTGTAAAAATTGAAGAAAAAGATATACTGCACAGTTAGTTGTTCTAGTATTTTGGATCAATCATGAAGACAAGGATCCAAGTATGATTGGTGAAATAGAGAAATTTTACTGGGTTGATCTTGACTTGTTTGACAGTAAATTCCTCTTAAGCTCAAAGCAGACTTCTCCATGATAGCAATAAGGCCACCCGCGTTTTGTAATTGAATTTTGGGTGGTTAAGCAAAATTAAGCAAAAGATGGAAGCAGTGGAAGTGAGGATGCTGCGGAAGATATTTGGGTCTATATGAAAATATAGGATTAGGAATGCACACGTGGATTTAGGAAAAGGTGGAAGTAGTAGACAGACTATAATGAGGAGAGTCAGGAGACATGTTTAAGGTGGTTTGGCCGTGTGAGGCAGAGTTCTTTAAATACTTTTGTTGGAGTATATGACGGGGCGTGGGGAGAGGGAAGGATATACAAATGAAGAGATAGGAAAAAAAACTACCAATTTAGTGCTTAATGATGTTCCTATGGTTCATAAAACACAAATGTTCCATTTAGCTGATGCCATGAGTTAGAACAGTGTTGTAAAGGCACATGCCTAGCTGCTAAGGTTTGGTGTCAATCAAGCAAAGCACCTTACACCCCTTCACGCCTTTCGTTCCTAGGATACCTTTTTCAAGGCTGAAGGCACAGAAAAAAGCGTGCCTGACTTAAGTGTCCTTTGGTTTCTTTAGTTTTTCTATTCTTTTGTTAGCTATTCTTTCAATGGTCAAAAAGGGACTTTTTCAGCTCTATGTGTGGGAATAAAAAAAATTAATGTTTTAACTGTTGCACAACTTCTTGTTGAAGATGTTAGTGAATGGAAACTTGGAACTTTGTTTACTGACATTACTTATGATAATTCGCAAACTTTGGATTACATTAGGTATTGTAATGGCACCTTTTTTGCACCTTGGCTGATCTAAGTGCCTAGAGCACACCTTGCACATTGTCAACACTAGGATAGAAAAAAGCTTAATTCTTGCTTTTGTAGAGACATGGACTTAAAAACTGTTGAACATATACAAATTCAAGCCACAGGTCATGTTAATTAATGTTCTCTTTTTATTGTTTCTTTCCTTGTTTTGAAGACAAGTAATTTTGTGAGGCTTTGTACTTGGTAGCAATGATTGCGGTGCTGGTTGGACTGCGTTCCACTTCTACATGACCCCTGAAATTTTTTGAACTTCTTGTTTATCTTCAAGATCAATGCATTCTCTAATGTCAAACTGCCTGCCGACTTAATTAGGAAATTTGGCTGAAGGATGCTGTGCTTTCTCTCTTTCCTGGTACAAAAGATTGTTCTCCATCTTTTGTAAGGGCAAAATGATTGAGCTATCAGATTAACAGGGAAGTGTTAACATGTGTACATGTCTGCAGGCCAACTATTTTGATGGTCCAAGAAAAGCTCCTGGGAGCAAGAAAAGTAAAGGTGCCCCTCAAACCATCCCCAATTTAGGCCATAGATCACTCTTTACTTCTCTTGCATCAGAGAGGAGAGATTTTGAGGATTCCCTTCCCTGTAGGAAATCTTCTCTACACTGTGTCAGCTGTTAAACAATTAGCACCCACTGATTCGGAGAGCCCTTTGGTAACGGGTGACAATATCAATGGAATGTTAGTGCATCATCTGTTCAATTGGAAAGAAAATTTGGACTACACCAGAATAAAGCTTGGGAAAGCTTGTTTTCCCAGGGAATTTGATTGAAAGGGTAACTTCTGTTGCTGTATGAGGGTGCATTATTTTAAGTAGCTTTAAGCTATCAGGATTGAGATTAAGTGGGGTCAACTGTATGTCAATATGGGCCTCTTGTAAACCTTGCATGAGCACAAGTTCCCTTATCCATAGAGGATTCTTCCTTGGATTACAATATGGGCTCTGCTGATGTCAAGGAAAATGGTATTGGTGAAAGAAACTTTTGGAATTGCCTAAGTTTCAATTCAGGAACCCTTCAGACGCTAGGAATTCACAAAGTTCATGCCTTCCTACTGTTAGTACGTGGGGAACCGAAAAATACGAGAAATTGATGAAGGCTTTAAGGTGTGTAACAATGCCATTTTCTTTAAGGTTTTATTCGCCCCCACCATTAATTAGGTACGCAAAAGGGTTATCGGCGTATAAACCTCGAGGATATAATGAAACCCTATGATTGACGGCGTTTTGCATTGACGACATCAATCCACTCTGCACTAAGCAGTATTTGACAAAACTACCAAAATTCTCTTGTGGTTTTCTATCTAGTTTTCTCTCTATGTCTTCCAAATGAGAGGGGTTCTATTTATAGGTAAAGGAATGCCTCT
>JBBYHO010000003.1:23222113-23239335 GCA_038382025.1 Adansonia gregorii | reverse complement strand
ACAGGGTATGAGTTTATTTATGCTTTGATTTACTGGTATTGATAGTTGGAATAGCAAAGCTTATGAGTAACTACCTCCAAACACTAACGCAACAGTGGTTGAAGTGCCCTCGGCCTCGACTATATAAGCATGGGCAACTGCCCTCTCACTTAGACTCATTTCCTAACAAGAAACTAAAATGGCTCAGAAGAAGCATGTTCTGAAGGAAGACGAAGAACATGATTCCAACAGAAAAGAAGTTCGTCGAGCTGACTTCCATCCTGACTTTGTCTTTGGTGTTTCAACTGCTTCTTATCAGGTTTCTGTTTCTATATTATTAATCATTCTCTGAATTCAGCAAGCAGAAAAGGAATCTTCCTTTCCTTCCGCATCTCTTTATGCCTTTACTACTGTGTCAATTATCCATTTCTTTCATATTCTTGGAGTTGTGCTTTCTTCATAGTTGACTCTTTCCATTTCTTTCCTATCATGCATGCTGTTTCTATAATATTGCAGGTAGTTAGGTTTGATGAAGATTAATTAATCTTCATAAACAGCTTTCTCTGGATAAGGAACTCATGACGTAAGCTTAAGAAAGTAGCAAAAAGAATGATACACAGCAAATATTTAAATTGCAGTCACATTTTCATTCATGTTACGTTTTATTGAGGTTGCGGACGTAAACTAATGTTATCGATGTATATAAACGATGGATAGAATTAAAACGATAAATAATGATTATAATGTCATATTGTAATCGTTATTTAAGTAACTTGGTCTGTACAATTACGATGGAAACTGCAACTCCAACTTGAGTTGCTTTTCTTTTGACAATAATAAGGGCTTCTAGAGTACTTCAGGAAGAGATATGATCGTTGTGAATTGTGATATTTAATGGCAATGAAAAAAATATAACTTCTGTCTTCTGGAATTACTTTTAACAATAATGGCTGATGCTGTATATATTAAGATAAATTTTCATTTCCAAACTTAGTTTCTTTTTCTTTAATTTTTTAGATTGGAGGAGGTGTCAATGAGGGTGGCAGGGGCGCAAGCATATGGGATGTATTCGCACATACTGAAGGTACATCTCAAATATAAGGAAAAGTTTTTTTTTCTAAATTCCCCCCCCCCCAAATAATAAAATAAAATAAGTCCAACGTAGTGCATAGAGTAGTATAAATTGGCAGCTACCGACATATTTTCCTTTATTCTTTTTAAGAGGCTAACCCCCCCTCAAAAAAAAGGGAAAAATTCAAAAAAAAAAAAAAGAAGATGGACTTAAAATTATGATAAAAAGGTAAAATGTCAAATAATTATTAAATAAAAGAAAATAATAATTATTATAATTATTGACAAAAAAATGTAATTATTTTTTTGTGCTTAATTCATTATACCTTTTTCAAGTTTTCCAAACAGTTTTTCACGTTTTCCAATTAGAAAAATCAAATAGTATACATAATATACATTACATATATTAAAAAAATTATTTAAAAATAATAAAAGATTAAAAAATACTTTATATTAAATTTTAAATTTGTAAAATAAAAATATTATATTAAATTTTGAATTATAGTAAATAAAATACTAATTATATCTTATACATATTGGAACTATATTTAAAAAATAATAAATATATATATAGGAACATATATTTGATATATGTTCCAATATGTGGAGGGTTACTTCATATACTTGGAGAACCGACATAATATATATTATATATAAATTATATATATTACAAATACTATTTAAAATTAATAAAAAATAAAAATAGTTTACATTAAATTTTTAGTTATTGTTTAAAATAACAAAAATTAAAAAATAGCTTATATTAAATCTTAAATTATTATTTAAAAATTAATAAAAACAAAAATATTTTATAATAAATGCTGAATTATTATTTAAAAAAAGATTATTTTATAATAAATCCTTAATTATCTTTTAAATAATTCATGATTTTTATTATTTTTAAATAATTTTAGATTTAATATATATTTATATATTAAATTATTAAATTATATATATTATATGACTCTAGCTTACATATAACCATAAATGGATGCAGATATGTACAGTACTAAATATACCCATAATTGCAGTACACATGAGCAACAAATTAGGTAATTAGTAAAACTCAATTAAATATACCTTAAACTCACGACGTATTAAGTATATATAACAATAACTGAATATACTGATGACCATAATTTATTATACCCTAAACCGTATTAGATAAGTAAATTCTAATTATGGACATTACCAACATTGATAAGATGATAATTATATGTAATGTACATATGATCATAACTGAATGTATAGATGATGAAAACTAATATATTCAATTCTAATATATATATTGATGTTAAAATCGACCCTTTTATATATTTGACCATATATCAAATATATGCTGTAATATATATTTATTATTTTTTAACTTAATTCTAATATAAATAATATATAATTAATATTTTATTTCTTATTATTTGGGATTTAATATAATATTTTTTATTTCATAAATTTGGATTTAATATAAAATATTTTTTATTTTTTTATTATTTCAAATAGTATTTTTAATATATATAATTTATATACAACATTATAATTTTATAAGATATATTATATCTTATAATATATGGGGTTAGTTCCTTATTAAGGGAACTGACCCCCCTGAATTGTTTAGAAGCCACATGAAATGGTGTAACCGTTAAGGGTAAAATGATAATTTTTGTTTCTTAATTATTATTTCTAATAATTGCTATTTCTTTTTATTTAATAATAATTCTTGCTTTCATTTTTTTTTCATAATTTTAAGTCAATTTCACCTTCCAAAAGTTTTTCCAAAACAATAAAAAAAAAGTCCAACATAGTGCACATACTATAAATTGCCAGCTGTCGACATATTTTCCTTTTTTCCTTTTAATAATGTATTCTTTGCCTCCCTCGAAACCTATCAGCAAAATATACATAAGCATATGTTAAATTGTTTGTTTGTTTATCTTTGTTGTTTTATTAGGAAAAATTATTGATAGAAGCAATGGTGACATTGCAGTGGATCATTATCACCGGTACAAGGTTAGTATTATAGGTATTAGATACGTTGGACTTGATTTTTTCTCATCTTCTTGCTCTGCTAACTCTATTCCAGTTCTACTCCATTGTAATATATATGTAGAGATTTTAATCTATTTAATATATAATCCAGGCAAAACTTTTGCATTCAAGATAATAACTCAGGTTGAGGTAGGTATTCGACCAAAATTTAAATTAGGAAACAGTTTGGCTTGTTGTAAAATCTATTGGCTAGAGATTATTTTGTAGGTAAATTTATTTGACAGTAAATATTCTTAATAGAGAATAAGTCTTAGTGAATAAGAATTCTTGATGATCAAGTAACTAACCCTATAAGTATAAGTATGGATTGACCTTTAGAATTCATTAGAGAAATATAAACCTCGTGGGATCTCAATGTGGGAGATGTATTTGTAGGGATCTGGAGGAGAGTTTGGTTAAATACTAGGTTAATCGGATAAATAATATTCCTTGTGTTTAAACCCTAAAGCATGGAGGGCTCAAGTTTTACCTTTTGTTGAGCGGGTATTTTATACTCTTTATAGTCTCTATTTTTAGTGAATTTTCTCCTCTCATTCGTGGATGTAGGAAATAAAGATTAAACCATATTAAATGTTGCCTCTTGAGTGTGTAAGTTAACTCTGTGTGGATCTATGGTTCAAGACTTATCATGATATGATAATGAATAATGATGATTATTCAATTTTGGGGGAATCTGTTGGTGCAAAATTATGATCATGAGATCAAAGACATACAACATGAGAATTGCTGCAACAAAGTGTCAATTTCAATCTAAGCTATTGCCAATTGATTCGGTGGTTTAGTTCTTTGGTTGACGTGGTTAGCTAATAATCTCCTAAGAAAGATGACACTAAAAGACAATTCTGCTAAGAAGAAGCATTCAAGATTGATTCAATCATGTAGAGTCAAGATTACTTAAAGGCCAATGTTTTGATGGAATTTGTGTTGAGGTGGAGATTGTTAGGTATTTGACTCAAATTCAAATTCAAATCAATTTAGATTGTAGTAAAATTCTATTGGTTAGATATTAGTTGATAGTTAAGTTTATTTGATAGTAAATATTCTTAATAGGAAATAAGTCTTAATGTGTAAGATCCTTGGTGATCAAGTAATTAGCCTTATAACTATAGAATAGGTGTTTATATTTAGAATTCATGATAGAGTTGTAAATCCTCTGGATCTCAATATAGGAGATTGGTTAGTAGGGATATGAGGAAGAGTTCAGTAAAATATTAGTTTAATGGGATAGATGGTGTTTCATGTGTTTAAATCTAGAAGTATGGATGCTTGAGTTTAGTGTTTGTTGAGTGTGCTTTATACTTTTTGTAATCTCTATTTTTAGTGGATTTTCCTCTATTATTATGGATGTAAACAGTTCAGGTCAAACCACGTTAATATTGTCTCTTGATTGTATTAACTCTGTTGGATCTTGGTGTGAATGCATTTCCACTTAACAATTCCTAATAAGTTTAGTGTGTAGCTGTCCCATAGATTGCTAAACTATGGCAGCTTTGATTTTGACCCTAAAGAGCTTTTAATTTTGGACATTGCATAAAATTGCATATGCCTGCAGATTATGTGTTTTCATTCTTTGACTTTTTGCTCTCCTAAGAATGTCTCTTTATCTGTATTCTTTTCGTTTCTTTTCTAAATCTATCATTAACTGTGACATCAGGAAGATATCAACCTTATATTTGAGTTGGGGTTCAAAGCATACAGATTTTCCATTTCATGGCCTCGTATCTTCCCAGGTATATCCATATATTCAAGAGTTCAATTTTATTATAAACTTTCATTTCAGGTGCATGGTAGAATATAATAAAGTATTTAGCATACATTTCGGGTAATGGAGATTTTATTGCCAGTCAAAAAGAAATTATGTACCAGAGTTATAAGCAGCAATTGCTTACAATAGATAACATTGTTTTTCATTGATGTTTGCAGATGGTTTGGGAACCAAAGTTAATGAGGAAGGAATTACTTTCTATAACAATGTGATTGATGCCTTCTTGAAAAGGGTATGATTCTATTTGTACTTGACTTCCTCACAATGCTATAACAATATACATTTCAAAGAACATTGTCTTTGCACTTATAGGAATTGAGCCCTACGTGACTTTGTATCATTGGGATCTTCCATTACATCTTCATGAGTCAATGGGAGGGTAGTTAAATAAGCAAATTGTGTAAGTGTTACATTACAAATAATTACTCGCATATTAGACATGGAAAAATGAATAAAATTTGTTCTTTTTGGTGGTGAAATGCTTTTTCTACATATACATTCTGAATGTATTCCGATACATATAAACTTCAATATTAATTTCTCTTGTATTTAAAATGCATGTCTCACCTATTCGTCAATTATTTCCTCTCTTGTCCTGATGTTTCTTTGATGTATACCAAGCTTATTGATGCCATCTAAACCTGTTGTTAGTTCTTGATACTGATGGAACGCTTTCACATTCAGCTATGGCTAGGATGTTCGACTGTTGAGTGCATTGAAACCAGCGTGATAGTGACTGATACAAATTATGAAAGAACTTTTGAGAATATTATATTATTATCAGCATTTGTTTGAATGATGCATTAAATTGTAACTGTACATTACTGTTATACGTACATTTAGATAACAAGATCTTAATATTAAAAAGCATTTACATTCAACATAAGCTCTTTCATTTTCTCAGCTGAAAGAATGAGAGGTCTAGTCCTCATAGCAATTTGATGCAAAGAAATAGTTGTTCCATTAGGCACGGGACAATCTAGAGGTGCTTGCTATTTAAACGTGACTATATCTTTAGATGCCTCTACGTTTTCAGTTTTACTTGTTATAAAGCACTGTTAGTAGTCTAGAAGCATTACATCATTCTGGTTATTATTTTATGCTCATCCTATCTATATGATTTTTTTTTTAACATTTTCAACATGAAATGCATTTGCTTCATGCATATGCTCATCCAAAGGTTATATCTTACTAAATTATGTGTTTTTGGCATGAATTTAATTTGTTAAACTTCTGCATCTCATACAACATTTAACCTGCCTTAAAATCCTTCTTCACTACACTATCAATTGATGAACTCAGTTAGGTTTGGATTTATTCATTTTGGATCCTAAAAAATCTGGATCAATTTAGGCTTGAGTTTCATTTCGAGTTCAAATTTTTTTCAGATTCAGATTGAGTGGGTTTGGGTTTTTGATTTTTTTTTTTTATCAAAATTGGATTAGTTAAAACCAAGTTGGATTAGGTTTGGGTGGAAGAAAGTGGGTTGAATTTTTGGGTTTAGTTTGGATTTGACCAGTTTACACTTGATTTTATTTAAGGATTGACGGACAATATTCATCTGGCCAATTGTCCACAGACTACTTCGCAATATTTGCAGATACTTGCTTTGCACATTTTGGTGATAGAGTAAAAACCTGGACAACAATAAATGAGCCACTGCATATTGCCCTGGAAGGGTATGATACTGGAAAATCTGCACCTGGGAGATGTCATAATTCATCGACAGAAACATATTTGGCTGCACACCATATGATTCTGGCCCATTCTGCTGCTGTTTCCATATACAAAAGCAAGTACAAGGCACAATATCTCCTACCATTGAATCTTTTTCTTTTACGTAATTTAGTTATCTGTTTGAACAAGACATTCCACTTTCATTCCCTTTTCAGTTCTTGATTTATCACTTTCTAGTCCATCTAATGTAATGGCAAGTGACTGTAAGGAGGACCTCTGTCTGATGGTTATGATTTTATATCTCAATTAGAATGAGTTGTGCATAAAAATAGTAAAATATTTTGCATTGCTGTAAAATAACCTATATATATATATATATTTCAATTTGTAAGAGTCGTACCAGTCTTGTAGGATAAGCAACGGGGACAGATAGGATTAGTGGTTGATTGTGAATGGGCAGTGGCTAATTCAGATAACTTGGAGGACAAATGTGCTGCACTAAGGCGCATTGAATTTCAGCTTGGATGGTATTTTCCCTCACCTTAACTCAGTCATTGTTGTTAGTTGTTTTACAAAAAATGTTTGCAGATACTAGTTTTTGTGCCTGTGCATTCTTACATACATACATTTACCTATATGCACTTACATGCTAAATGCACAATATAGAAGGAGCGTACTAGCTGCACGAGAAGTCCTATCCAAATGTTCTTAACTGGGACTTAATTTTGAAGCATACTTTGTCAATTGCTTTGCAATTATGGTGTAATCTCACTGACGTGAAGTACATATATGGGAGGATCTGGGTTTTATTTCCTCATGTTATTATTTTCTTGGTGATGTTTATGTTTACAGAGCTTATTCTATATATTCTATTGGACACAAAACTTTACAACATGATGAATACTTAAAGTCTCCATAAAATTCCATAATGAGCAACTGTGGCTAAAGCTGGCTTTCGACTAGAAAATAGCTTATCTTATATTTTTATTCAGGGAAATATCTTATCTTATTCCCCAACCTAATAATAGATTCATTAACTGCTACAGGTTCTTGCACCCTTTGTATTTTGGAGATTATCCTACAAGCATGCGTGGGCGACTCAGGGATCAGCTTCCAGAGTTCACAGAGGAAGGCAAGGAGTTATTCACTAACTCCATGGACTTTGTTGGCTTAAATCAATGCACGTCGAGGTTAGTTTCTCATGCAGCAGATAGTGCTGAAGAGGGTCATTTTGAAAAAACACAACAGATGAAGAAAATCGGTAATGATCAACATCTGAACAAATTTCCAAAAACTTACTAGCTTGTTATTCATATCTCTAATGCTAGCTCTTGCTTTTTGACAGTGGAATGGGAAGATGGCGAGATGATTGGCGAAAAAGTATGAATCTCAGTCTCTCTCTGCCATGCATGGCTACATGCAGTAAATTTACTAAAATCTGAAAGCAAAACCACATATGGAATTTACAGTCTTTTAACAGATTATTTTATGGCAGGCGGCATCAGACTGGCTCTTTGTTGCTCCTTGGGGCATGCGAAAGGTTCTCAATTACATATATGATACATAAAAAAGCCACCAATATATGTAATGGAGAACGGTATGCAATTAAACTCGAAATGCAGTTCGAGTTCGTCAAAGGATTAGAACATTTTAAACTTCCTTACACCTACAACATATTTATTTTCTATGAAAGGAAGAGGATTCTATGTTAAGCCTTTCACATCTACTATTACCAACTTCAATGCTTGCTGTAATTTAGGTATGGATGATGAAGAAAATAAAACTGCCTCTCTGCATGAGATGCTTGATGACAAACTAAGGGTTCGTTTTTACAAAGGATACCTTGCAGCTGTTGCTCAAGCAATCAAGTAAGTAGTTTAAATGAAAACTGACGTCAATTGCTGATGTTTCTTTGGGAAGCCAAAAAAATCATTGAGAATTTGATAAAATAGCTTAGAAATTAAAAAAGTTGCATTGACAGGGATGGAGTAGATATGAGGTGATATTGTGCTTGGTCATTATTAGACAACTTCGAGTGGTCTCATGGCTACACCAAGCGCTTTGGTCTGGTATATGTTGACTACAAAAATGGCCTCACCCGCCATCCCAAGTCTTTCTGCGTTTTGGTTCAAGAACATCTTGAAAAATACTGAAGGAAGTAACGAAAATCAAGAATGAGCAATTAACTGCATGCATAGAACCTGCCAATATTTCTATTTCAATGGCCATAATCGAGGGAATGCAAATAAACATTGTGGACGTTTCTTTTTTAATTTTCAGTTAGATTTTAATTTGAATAAATATGGTTGGCGATTATTTATCTGCCACCAAGATTCAAGGACCTCTTTTGTAATTGTTTATGGTTTTATCAGTGCTAGCTCTATCTATGCATGATCTAATCCATAAAATTATGAATCTAGGAACTTTTTATTCATAATTTTGATTTTTGTTCAAGTCTAATTGTTAATCAAATTTGTTTAGGTATGATGCCCTCACAATGTGTGTATATATATATATATATAAAATACTATTAATGAACTAAATGATGCCACCTCATCAAAGTTTTTATATAACTATTTTTTTGACAATAAGCAAAGCTTTCATTCATCCGTGGTATAGAAGCCTAATTTTATATGGACTCCTAAATCCTAGTTTTCTTAACCTTAAAACCTTCCAAAAATCTAGAGAAATTTCAAGTCTTAATTGATTATGAATTAGAAGAGCTCAGAAGGATTAGGTCAGCCAAACTTGGTCAAACCTAGTTAGACCTATTCAACATGGGTCAAATTTAGTCAAATAGGTTAAACTAGGTTAAACTGAGTCAAACCAACCAAATTAAGTCAACAAGATAAAAGTATTCAAACCATCAATATAGACACCCTATTTTGTCTGGACACTCATAGAAGGCATGTCACTATTTGGGGTAGCGTTGAGGCCATTCAGAGGAGTATGGATCAAGTCCCCACCATTCCCAGCTAAGGTGACTTGTTCAGGGGTTCAAAGGTATGAAAAATCCATATTTTTTCATGCAAGTCTCGATACATGGCCTTTAGGTATCGATACAAGGCCTCAATAACATCAAAATAAAAAAAATCCACTATTTGTATCAATACAAGAGGCCATGTATCGATACACTTGCCCAATGTATTGATACATTAGCCATGTTATCAATACAGAGTTATGTCATAGCTAACATAGCGAGTTTTGGCCAAGATGCATCGATACAATCTTTAATGTATTGATACATCTGGGCAAAATTGTTCTGTGTATTGATACAAAATTCTTTGTATCAATGCACACAAGCAAAGTTTGCCTAGTTCATGCCATTTTCACCCCTTTGCACCATGATATTAAAACATGAATTTGGTCATGATTTTGGCTACAAAAATCATTCAATCTCAAACATAACTTCCTAAGAATCATATGGATTTCATTTTTAGGCTTTAAACAATAATCTTAACATTTTTGAATGGTTCATTTAGCTTGTTAGAAGGGCATTTCATGCTATAATATGGATTATTCAAGGGCAAGCCAAACCTTGCTCATTATGTCAGCTCATGCATGGATTGCTGCTAGTGTTAAGGCTTTAAATCAACTAATAAAATGCTAAAAGGTTACTTTTTGGTACAACAACTCACCATATTATACACCACAAATGTCCTAAATGCCTTACCTTTGCTAGGTTTTTGATGGCTGAAATAAAATCCTGTATAAGATACATTATGTGCTCAGCCAAAAAAAACATTACACATATTTTACATTAGTCACCATCCTTGGAAAGATTTTAGTCCTATAGCTCTCTCTTAACCTTTCCAAAAACCTTATGAAACCCTTTATTTCATAGATTTCTTCTCTCCAGCCTCCCCTCTATTGATATTACAACCATCAAGCTCATTCTTGGCCATCTATTCTTGCTAATCTAGAGTAAAGAAAGGGAAGAAAGTGAGCCTAAAGTCTATTGGTTTTTTGCTCAAAGGCTAAAGCAATGATTAAAGCTTTTTGGTATAACTTCCATTTTTTCATTTTACTTTTCTTTATTATTACCATTTTCATCATCCTAATGAGCCTTAGTACGGTAACCATGACCCGAATTTTAGGATACTCCTGCATTTTGTGGCATTGGTTATTGTGGACTTAAGGGTTTTTGATGTTTTGTTAATCCTTCCACCATGTTTTTCTACATTTATATGCTTGTGTCACGCCAAGCGCTCAAAAAAGGTAGGCAGGGTGTATTAATCCCATATCAAATAAGAAAGGAAAGGTCTTTGGCATATAAGCGGGTGCACTTTACATCCCATCAAGTATGTCTTTTGGGAAAAGGTTAATGGCCCCATGACAAGTGGTATCAAAGCCAACCTTGACCATTTGATTTCACGCCAAACACCCCAATAAGTGGGTAGGTAGGGTGGACCAACCGTGACTCCATGCCAGACACTTTAGGGGTAGGGTAGGCAGAAATGGTGGAGAAGCTCTTGAATAGGGCGTCACAAGATTGGGTGAAGGAGAATGTCACATTAAGCGCTTTAAAAAGGTAAACATTGTGCATTAATCCCACATCGGATAAGAAAGGGAAGGTCTTTGGGCATATAAGCAAGTGCTTTGCATATCCCATCAAGCATGTCTTTTGGGAAGAAGGTAATGGCCCTATAACAAGTGGTATCAAAGCCAACCCTTGACTATCCGATTTTACACCAAGTGCCTTAATAGGTAGGATATGCAAGGTGGACCAACTGTGACTCCACGCTAAATATCCTAGGGGTAGGGTAGGCAGAAATGGTGGAGAAGCCCATGATGAAGGCGTCACGAGATTGAGTGCGAGAGAATATCACGCCAAGCACTCTAAAGAAGCATACAAGGTGCATTAATCCTATATCGGATAAGAAAGGGAAGGTCTTTGGATATATAAGCAGGTACATTGCATATCCCATAAGGCATGTCTTTTGGGAAGCAGGTAATGACGCCGGTACACTTCATTTTAAAAGCATCTTTTAATGCTATCTTGAAGTTGCGACAAGCTTCCTTCTTTTTTTAAGGATGTCCACATCATTTCCATGGCTTGATTCTTGATGTCATTCATGAAACAAACATCCCCATGCATCTTGATGCTCATCTCTTTGTATTTTTGTTATTATTTTCATGTTTAAATGTCATCTTTTGTTTTTTAAAAATGTTTTCCTCATTTATTGCCATGAAAATCATATTTAGTTCATTACATTCTTGTCAAAATGCTTGTTTGATGTTTGTTAAAAATCTATTTTTCAAAAACCCCAACTTAAGTTTATATTCTCGCAACATACCTTGGGGTGGATCCCCGCGGATCTATGGGTGTATACGACTTAAAATATTTTTTTGACTAGGAAATGTCTTCTTGACTGAGACTTTTCCTTCGCAATGTGATGAGAATGAAAAAATATGGATTCTTGACTCGTGATATAGAGAGGAGGACCATAAGACAAATCGCTCATCTTATTGGTCTCGGATGACCATCACAAAGTGGCCAATGCTTAAAGTCACCACTGATCATTTTGGGCTAGCCATGACTGGATGCATATTGAAGCCTATGTCTTGAGTTGCGAAACTTGAAACATCGATCCTGTGGTTTGCGTGGTACAAGGATTTACCATTTAAGTTTAAGAGTTGGTTATGCACGATGAGGCACAAACCGCTTCGTGACGCCCGAAATTAGTACTTTACTAGTTATGTCTTATCTCGGTTTTGATTCTTTTAATCTTAACTCATCACTATTTTGATATAATCCTCTTTTAACACATGAATTTTATAAAAATACAAATCCAAGTTTTGATGAAAAGATTTAATCTCATGCATGCCCAGATAGATGGGGAATATAGAAATTTTTAATAAAAATGACCTCTACATTTTGCTTTGAAATGGGAATATTCCATTTTAGGCACTAGAGAGATACCCACGCGTAACATCACCTTTAATTTTACTTGAAATGATTTGAAATTATGAATGCAAATAATCATCACCAAGAAATCACATTACTAAGGCAACAAATGAAGCAACATAACATGGACCATTCAATGTAATGATAAAAAGAAGGGATTGACTATTGGAGTTTATCTCACAATTGGCATTGATTATCTAGGAATAACTGAATCAATAATTTTTAAGACTGATCTAGGTTCCTTGATTAAATGAGGTTTTTTAAATAAAAATAGGCTTGACTCTTGACATGTTCATGGAAATCTGAAAAGAAAAAAATTTAATTATAGTTAAAAGATAGGGTTAGAGTATCTCCTTCGAAAGGTGGCGTTGGAGTATCCTAAGGATGACGAATAATTTTGATATAGGAAGATTTTTAAATCTTAAGAATTTTGAAAAAATGTGGTTGAAGTATCCTCCCAAAAGGCTGAGGTTGGAATATCCCCAAAAGTGACATGTTTGACAATTTTTAAAGAAGTCAAGTTGGAAAACTTAAGTTGATAAAACTTTGTGATTTAGAAAATGAGTGAGCATTTTGACATTTTTTGATAAAAGCAATTATTGTGAATGAGGATGGCAAAGATGTAAAAAAAAATTTTGTGCATTGATGCGAGCCTATGGGAGGTCAAAGCATGTTCTCGAGGCTAATCAGGGTGATATGGTGACATTCAAATGTCTCGAGACGAAGCTCGGGAAGATAACTCAATTTTGACCATAACCGAAAATAGGGGGACACCATCGTGCTATCCTACTTTCTAAATTTATCTAAATTGGTTTAAAGGTTTTAGAGGGTGAACAAGATACTGTTAGAAAGGTAACTCGATGAGGGTCAATCTACAACTATTCTCAATATCCCAAAAGGTCTCTTTCCAGGTGAATAATTTTTAAGTTTGGATTAATTATGCTGTTGGCAGAGCATACGAGGGACAAGATATGTCAAAATTTGAAAAATCACCCTGGACTCGTTTAGTATAAAAAAATTACAAATGATACCTTTTTTAAGGGAATTTCATGAATTTGTTAGGAAAACTGTTTGAAGGATTTAGAAAAATCATTTACTAGGTTGAAAGGCCTAATTAGAATACATGTTGCTAATTCTAAGGGTTCTAGACAGTTTAAATTTAAAAATCATAACTTTTTCATCCAGAATGATCCGGGGTTGAATAGGACATTGTTTTAAAATAATTTGACACATTTTGAGAGAAAAATATTAAAAAAAATCATGAAAAATCATTTTGGATTTTAAACCAATTTTTTCAATTGGTAATAGTTGTGCTTCCAACAAGGGACAGAGCAAAGCAGGGGATTTTTTTTATTTTTCTTTATGTTTTTGGTCCCAAACTCAGGTTATTGACATTCGAACGTCCATGACTAAAAGGAAAGAGTGGCATGAGTGTCACGAACTCATTTGGATAACCCAAAAGTAGTTTGGGATAATAAAACAACCCATTGATAATACCACTAAAGGTTTCAACTTAAAAATAAGGCACAAACATTTTGGGAACAAGTGCAAGGCCATTTTCATTAAAAAATTAGAAGTTTTAAGTTGTTTAATTAGGATTCCAGATTTGAAAAACTTAATTTTCCCCAAGATTTTTTTGCTAACTTTAAGCAAAATACTAAGTTCATGTTAATCCTCATTGGTTGAGGTTAACACGCTTAGCTTAGAGAGGTTTAGAAAATCAGTTTTTGACAGCCATTAAACATGCACTTAAATAAGGAGAAGATAATGAACATACAAGGGCATGGCACACAACATGAATGGGGATGCCAACTTTACCAGTGGTCTTGACAAAAAAAATATTATGCATACATCTAATGAAATGAAGCATGTCGAAAATGATAATGATTCATGATAAAATGAAAGTTACCATATAAACATGCTTGAGACATGCTAGGCTAAGGATTTGGGCATAGATTGAGCATAACATGATGCATGGATATGGCATAAACTGCATAAACAAGAGCTATCAAAAATAATAAGGATGAAATAAGACATTTTGCACATAAAAAAGGGCATTAAGACATTCAAATCCTAAGCTACCATAACCAAAAGCCACAATAACACATGAGAAACCTAAGAGGGTGATGGAAGCATGAAAGGCTCACTAAATGATAAAGATGTTGAAAACAAAAAATAAAAGTGATTAAGTAGGAAGTTATAGTAACAAAGCTTCAATTTTTTGTCAAGTGGTTTGAACAACAGAGATGGCTTGAATTCCCTCTTTTCTTTATTATAAATTAGCAAGAAATGAGAGAAAAAGAAAGGTTTCAGTTCTAGTATGGGTGCCGATGATTTTTTTGAGTGTATAGTGGCTGGGAGTGAGTGTTTAGGGCTGTTTTTGGATGTTAAGTGAAAGGCTACGGGATTTTTTTTTTGATGTGTAAATGCATTGGGAGAGTTAAAATAACCTGGAAAAAACTTTTTTTTACTGAGATATTAATGGCCTATCTATACCAGCACTTTGGAGCTAAATTGGAGGTGTTTTGGTAATTTCTCAAGGGGACAAAATTGTGATAGCTGATGCCTATAGGGTGGCTGTACGAAGCAATTTGCTGCCAATGTGATGGACATAGGGTGGCTAGTTTGATTGCTGAAATTAGATACCAGGAAGTAGGGTGGCTGACGGTGATCTTTGTCAACAAACAAGGGAGGAGGAGGGTGATCATATGATAGTGACCCTTTATGATGTAATTTAGACTTCAAAAAAATGTTTTGATTAATTCAAAAGTCCAAATTTGTAATTTGATATGGGTTTTGATCTTTCTTATACAGAAACGAGTTAAAATTGAGCTTTGGTTCAATGGTGGACAAGTTTAAATGCTTTGATCATGGAAAATGGATTGCATGTATCGATACATTGAAGAATTTATCGATACATTTGGTCTAAAAAACCCAGAACGTATCGATGCAATGAACATTGTATCGATACAATGATCATTGTATTGATACTATGAAATATTGTATTGATACAATTTCATTGTATCGATTATGTTGATGTGTATCGATATATCTACTTTACATAATGCAAGTTTTGGTTCTAGCATGGCCTAGTATCGATACCAATAGGAATATTTTGATTTTTTGGGTTGTTGGAGCATTTTATCAATACATGAGAACCATGTATTGATACAGTTATGCAAAATTATGAATTTCCCCTGTCTTTTGTCCCCAAACTCCTAGAACTATGTCCTTTGATGCCACATCCTCGCATTTCTTTAATATGATCCATAGGCATTCTTAACCTCCTCAAAAGTACTTTTTCGCTAAGTGACACCAGCTTGATAAAAATAAGCCTGGACAAAATAAGGTGTCTACATATATCACCTTTAATAAATGGAGATTGACATGGACTTAGTATTTTCTATCAATTGGTCTTCTAATCATAGGAAAAAATCAAGCTCTTGTGTTTAGCTTCAATGTTAAATAAGGCTAAATACTTTGATTTTCAAAGTAAAATGTCCATTTCTTTAAATTTTTTCCAAGTTGTTTGTGCCTTGTTATTGTTGTCTAATGTCCCTTACTAGTGACATGGCTAAGGGGCTATTCAATCATCCCAAACTACTTTGCTATCGGAAAATAAGCTTTGAAAGCCATTACCATTAATTCCCCTGTTGCCATGGACGTTCAAGTGTCCTATCGAGTTTAGTTATAGGGAACCTAAAAAACTAAAAATTTCCCCTATTTCATGTTAGGAGCATTATAGTAATGGCTTGAAAAATCATTTTCGAATTGTAACAAATTTTCACGAATTTTATGATGTTTTTCCCACAAAGTGCATCAAATTAAAATTCCAATGGTGTCTTGTTTACCCTCAGATCATTCCAGATGCGAGAGTTATGATTTTTTGAACCAACGCTATCTAAAATCATTTGAATTAGGGATTTATATTTTGTTTGTGCCATTTCAACCCACCAAATGACTATTATGGTGATTGTTTAAATATTTTTTTAAAACATTTCATGAAATTCTCTTTCCGAAAAGGTATTGTTTGCAGCTTAACGATCTCGAATGAGTTCAAAGTGATTTTTAAAAGTTTGCTACGCCACTTCCCCTACATATGCTGTTAACATCAAACAAATCCTGACTTTAAAAATTATTTCCACCAAGAAATTGATTTTTTTAGGGATTTTGAAATATTTTTATATTAATTCTCATCGGGTTATCTTTCCAAAGAGGCTTACTTGATTCTTAAAACCTTTAAACTGGTCCAGAATAAAATCAAAAATAGGGATAGCACGACACTATCCCTATTTTGGAATTTAACAAAATTAATCAAGTTTTGGAAATTTGATAAATTCGACTAACCCATATCGAGTCCAAGAACATGCATCAACTATGCTATGATCAAGGCACCAACATTTCTCCTAATTTTATCAATTTTATTTTCATAAATTCCCATCATTTATAAATAAAAAATTATTAGTTTTTGATTCAAACATCAAAAATATCATTTTTGTCAAGAAATAGTCAATTTTTTTAATTTAAATTTTCCAATCTCACATTTTCCATTATTTTTAAAAATCAAAATTTCTCTTTCCCATATTTTCTCCAAACTTTTCAAAATTCAAACTCAGTTTTCACGCCTTAATCAACCATTGGATCCAAATATCTCTTGAAAATTGTCAGCTTGGTTATTTCTAGATAACCAATGATAATTATGAGATACATCCCAATTGTCCTTTTCTTTTCCTTTTTGTGTGATTTATTTTATGCGATATTATCTCATTTTTTTGTTTG
>JBBYHO010000003.1:23191960-23204052 GCA_038382025.1 Adansonia gregorii | reverse complement strand
TTCAATATGATTATAATTTGAAGGGTTTAAAAACATAATTTTTAAATTCACAAATATTTGTAGGTACTTCAAATTCACCACTAAATAGGCATTCAACAAATCCATGAATTTGCAAAATAATTATGAATGTTACATTTACATGTGTTTTATTACACAATTTACACTACTCTTAAAATCCAAATCCGTGTTTTCTAATCCAAGTTCCCAAATGCAACCTTCATGTTTGAACCGTGCTTGATTAGAACTTTTTGTTTGTGGTACACAATGAATGTTACTAGGTGTTGTTTTAAGGTGAACTCTGGTCTCTGGTTGGTTGCTGAGAAAAGAAAAGTAAAGAATCTTGGATGAATGTGCTATATATATGTGATTATGGTTGCCAAGTACTCTTTATTATGGTTGCTTAGAAAGTGACAATATTTAGAAGAACATTAAAAAAAAAAAAATTGGGTTTAGAGTTCGTGGCTGTTGCATTTGGTACTTAAACTCCCTGTTGGTTGCCAAGGAAATGCTAGAAAACAATAAGGTAAAAAGAAAGTTTCATTGTTACTGTTTGCTGTTCTTTTGATTCAACAAATCAATTAGTTATCTGAACCTCACTGTGTTAGATATTTTTGTTTATGAACCTGCATGAATATGGCAGGTTGCTAGTGATAGAGCCAAAATTTAGATTTTTCATTCTTGAATAGTTTGCTCTTAAGTTAGGATCCTCAAATACTGAAACCAATACTCAGTGTGTTCTTTCTCATGGTTTAGGAAGCAGCAAAAGAATACATAAGACTCAGTTTTCTTTCTTTCCTTTTTGTGTTTTTGGGTGACTAAACGAGGTTTTTTATCTGCAGTTGGAAAGCTTTATCCGTAATTTCTTGTTAAATTTTGGTTTATGATACAAATTTTGTTGAAAGATGACATGGAAAAAGGTTTGAATTTTTATTTCCAGCTATTCAGGGTTTCAGTCAGGTGCAGATGTAGAATTTTCATCTGGAGATTTGGGGCAATTGAGGGTTCAAGACGTTGGAGAAGGGAGTGTCAAAATCAGGTGCATTTTTACGGATACACTCATGCACGTGGACACAAAATAAGCTGAATATGTTTGCTACTGCTGGTGAAAAACTTGCAGAATCTTTTCCATCTTCCTACTGATGCTATTCATAGCAGTCCATCTGCAGGCTTTATGAAGGTAGAATAGCTCAGGGTCCATTCAAAGGCACACCAGTGATCTTTAAGGTTATGTTATTTATATATTTCCCTTAGTACAATTTTATCATACCATGGTTTAACATAGTCGAAGATAAAATGAGGAAATCATGCAGTTAACTTGAAACTTTGTCCTTAATATTTATTTGAAAAATTCGATCTTGATCTATGCTTTAGAGTTTTTCATAGGCCACACTTTGCTGGGAGAAGTTATTAGGATTCTTTTTGTTTTGCTTGTAAGGGCAGGGATTTATCATTCCTTTCAGGGTAAACAAAGTATTGTCATTGTAGCCGGTTGCTTTTGATCTACCATAGCATAATTATGTGGAGTCTAAATGATTGGAAGTTGAGTTTGTGTGCCAAATTTTCTTTAAAATAGTGTGAGAAGTTTTGTTGATGTCCTTTTCTTTATTCATATCTTAAATTAACTCTTGAGAGTGGAGGCTTATGTGCTTGTCGATATTGTTTATATATCTAGACCCTATCTCACTGTGTAAGTGAAAAATAGCAGTTTGCGAGAGATAAAGGTACATTGAAAAATGGAATTTAGTATTAGCTCATCTGCCACACCAAGGAACCCGAAAAATAAAAAACCTGCAATCTGAACTGAATCACAAATTACACTCTTAGACTATATGGATTTGTTATCCTTTTAGTTATTTATATTCACTTTACTAAAAACTTTTGGCCATGAAGGTTTACCCTGGACAACGAGCTGCTGGTATTGAGGCTGATATGATGGCGGCCAATGAACTCAATGCTCATGCTTTCCTCCAGGTAAAATGAAGTGGAACAATAAGTTTCGACCAATCAAAAAATGTAAAATTTGTGTTTCTTTTGATAATTGCAATTTATCAGTCTGAAAATAAAAGGAATGATACTGATTTATCTTGATTACGCACCTGTTCAACAGAGCAGTTCTGAAGGTATAAGTAAGAATCTTCTATTACTTCTTGGTGGATTTGAGGTAAAAACAGGCGAGCAGGTCTGTTATTTCGTATCAACTATATTATAAGTTGTGAAGTTGCTTTTTCTTTTTAGTAACTTTAGAAATGAAGTAGCTTTGTTCTATACAGTGGCTTGCCTTCCGCAATGATGGTAAATATAGTGCAGCTGACTTTGCGAAAGCAGCCAGTGAGAAAATATCAAGAGCCCATTCTTTGGGAGAGAAGTCTTGGAATCCTTTTGAGAAAGATCAAGCATTTAAACGCAAAGCATACTTTGTCATTAGGTTATTCCGGGGTGCTATGAGCGGTTTAGCCTACATGCATAATCATGAAAGACTGCACCAGAGTCTTGGACCTGCTTCTGTTATACTCAAGTATTTTGTTTGACAATATTCATTTTGAAGTCTGGATTTATACTCCGTGAAAGACAAACGGTTTAGTCCTCACTTCAAAGTTTAATCTGCTGTTTTGTTGAATGATGTCAGTACAATAGTAGAAAGAGATGCTGCTTATCTGGTTCCAAGGCTTCGAGATCTAGCCTTTTCTGTCGACATCAGGTACCGCTATATTGTTCTTTGCCTTTTCTGCTTCCATGACCTCGCTTTCTTCCAGAAAGATGTAATCTGATTTTCATCTATGTTCGCAACCCAGGGCTGTGGTTTTACTTTGTTCCCTAGGATAGATTAAATAGTGAACAAACTGAGCTAACAATCCCCCTAAGCCAAGATATATCTTTGTCCTTTCGATGGCCATCACAAAATCATTATATATGTACTAAATCATGGTACACAGAGTGAGATAATGACAGAAGGGACTCAGTTTTCACAGAAATTTTGGAATTTTAGATTAAACTCCCCTTGCATGACATTGATGGCTGTTTGACGTAAAAGCAGATTAGATCCCTAGCTTTTAAAGCTAAAAGATGACACTTCTGAAGGCTGCAAAAGATCCACCAATCTTATTGAGAATAAGGTTATTGTTTCCTTAATATGAGCATGCATTATATCTTCTATTTAAAATAAAGAAGATGTATCTCGGTTCCCTTTTTGCTAATTAGAATATTCTTTTGACAACAAGGGAAATGCATCATTAAATTTTGCATGGAATTGATTTAGATTTTCAACATACTGCTATTTATACCCAATGATATGGCATTTTGCTTTCTAGGTTTTCATCTTTGGATGAAGTTCCTAGCACATTGTCGGCAGATATTTGGAGAAGGGCATCTTCTGCTGGTGCATTGACACCTATGGAGAGAAGAGCCTTCGGAGTTGCGGATGACATGTAATGTTTTGATTTTGGTGACGCTTTGTCTCTTAGCTATTTGTACCAAAAATTAATTTCTTTTTTTTTTTTGTCTCTTGACAGATATGAAGCAGGTCTTCTTTTTGCCTACTTGGCATTTGTTCCATTTTGTGAAGCAGGGATTGTGGATAGCCTTTCATTGCAAGTAAGCAACTGTTATATCATTACTACCTTCTAAAATGTTTTGGTTCTGCCCATTGTGTATAAGCATGCTCCAGAAAAATATATAAATCGATAAACATCAAGCAATTCTTGGGCAGAACTAATTCTCATTTCATGTATTGCAGCGGCTTTTGGAAAGCACTTTCAAACTTGATCTCACGGCTACAAAGGAGTAAGCCTTTCAAATCCTCAAAACAAGTATTGTTTGTACTGAGAGGCATACAGTTCCATTAATTATTATGTAGTCATTATACAATCCAGTTAATTGGACGATGTAGTGTTCACTGCCTATTCGCTAGGAAATTATCCTTTGATTATTTTGTAATATACTGACAGCCTTCAAAAGTTCTATAGCATGTACGAAATCATCGATCCTTATTGATTTAAAACTGGACGCAGTCACATAGAAAGGCTGAATTATTTACTCTGGAAATTTGGATGCACTTTTCTAATTTCTGAGGCAACAGTTCAGAAGTTTCCCTACATGTATAGTTTATTTTGGACAGCCCTGTAGGAATATAAAATGATCATCTCTTGTTTACTAGACATGACTTGTGTGAGAAATTGAAAACTTCATTTTAGGGTTTCAAACTATGTTGCTCCAACTCTTCATTTTGCTTGAAATGCTCATGTCCAACGCTTATCCTGTCATAGGTACGGAGATATGACCTTCCAAAGACCCTCCATACATGGAAATATTTAGAAATAATTGAACATACCCATATCTGACACTAACAGCCGAGTCTGTATAACATTGCTTGCAAATTTTCATTTTTTCCAGCTAATAGAATCAATGTCCAAGTCTTATCCGTGTTTCAGTCATAACACATTATATGTTCTGCCAAACTATTTATTCCTCTTTTTCGGGTGCTTTAATTTTGATTAATTACCTCTATTTTACCCTTATTTTTATTCTTCTTTGTTTGTGCGTGCAGGTATTGTTTGGCAGATGACCGGTTCTTAGAAGCTGTCAAATTTCTAGATCTTGGTGATGGTGCTGGTTGGGAACTACTTCAGGTTAGTCACAATGTGAAAGTTACATTATATGCTTTCCTCTTCTCTATCAAGCATCACAAAACATGGTCAAAGAAGGTGCTAGCCAGTGGAGGATGTTAACAGCCAGAGAATTCCTAGACTAAATGTCTTAATGTAGTTTGATTGAACTTTTAACAAGTTGGTAAATACGATAAGGATCTTTTTTACCTGGAGGAGGTTCATAACCATGTTAGCTATTATCCTTATTTGCAATTGGGCTCTAACAGATTTTCATCTCCTTGCAGGCAATGCTGAATCCTGACTTTCGAAAACGGCCAATTGCAGAAGCTGTTGTCAATCATCGGTTCTTGACTGCTAATGTTCTCTGAGTTCCAATGATTTAAGGTAAAGTACAGCGTATATAACTTGTCACAGTCATCACATATTTCATTAAAGGAGTTTAACATTGTGTTTTCTATACTAATTTATACATTTACCTATATGAGGATTCATTATGATTATCTAATCACCATAAGTATATGGCCCTAGGAATTTTTTGCTTTTCTATTTTTTTTTTAAGCTTTGGGTTTGAAGAGGAGAGTTCATTAAATTTTGTAGAAAAAGTGGTCCACTGAGGTGAAGTATTTAGATTGAGCTCTCAATATCATTTGAAAGTGGCCTTTTCTGACAGTGTTGAGATGAATTTCTTTGTTTCAGCAGTAGACCCCACTTAGCTCTTAAGTGACAATATCATCTTTAACAAAACTCTCAATATATGTTAAACGGACACATTATTTTCCCTAAAGTACTTGTGTTCGACAGAAATGGGTATAGGGGTATATAATCCTTCTAATATATGAAAAACTTAAAAAAATTTGAGTATACCCGTGTTGGACACATTAACAGTATCAAAGACTCACCTCCGAGTAACATATATCTTGGTCCCTTTCTGTGAAATTATGCTATTGGATTTCTGTCTATAATAGTTTCCTCTCAAATGAATGTTATTTCACATAGGTAAAATCAGAAATAAGCCTGTCTGTATTCTCTGAGGAACAATTCCCAACGGGCCAATGCCAGCCTACATTTTTTGAAATATATTAAAAGCTGATCATAATTAGGAACAAGAAATATTATAATCAATTTTCTGCCGGCTATTTGCATTTTCCTTTTATGACTCAAAGACCTTGAGAGATGAGCTTCACTTTTCTAACTTTCTGCAGATGCATATATATGTTCTATACTTCTGCCTTTGTTGAAGGAACTTGTTATTCATTTGTGCTTCAACCTTTGTTACTTTTGAAGGAAGTAGTACCAATAGTCATGTCAAAGTAGAGAAAAAACAGAAGAGAAACACCATTCTAACCCTAAGTATGGCTATGGACTTTACATGGAAGTTTCTTCAAGCTCAGATGAAGCTGGACATTCGTGATGAAGAAAATGTTTTCATAAAAACTATATACAAGTATGAGTTGTGAATATGTTTTTTTTTCCCCTTTTGAGGTATGTTTTACCAAATAGATTTATAGTACTCCCACCCTGGCTTGTCATCGGAATATGTAATCGGGCAGACTATTCTAATGTAATTAATGAGAAAATACTATGATCTCATTCTTTAGGAGAAACTTCTTTCAGCCTTTCGAGCAAGAGCAAACAATGCAGAAGGATATTTTATTATTAAACCTATGTTACTTGGACTTAGGTGCAAGTGTTGGATATGGGTATGGGTATGTATATAACATGGTATGTTCAATTTTTTAAAGTTTTTACCTGTAATTAGATGGTTCTTGAAGGGTTATATCTCTATACTCATATCTAGAAATGTATCGAACATGGGTACTTATGAGTACTTAATTTTATACAAATTATTCTTCCAACTTAATCTTTTCTTGTTATTTTTTATGTTTATCATAAGCATTTATTTATCTTCTTATTTTGTAGGATTTAATTGGATGAAAAATATAAAGGAAACACAAATTGGCTAAGTTAGGGAGTTTGTGCGGGTATTGAATTTTAGTGAGCTGATCTTGGAGAACTCTAGTTACACTAGACGAGTCAGAAAATAAAGTTTTACTGGGGTTGAGAGTTTGAAAGCTAAAAAGTTGCAAAGTCATGGTGGAAGTACTTACCTTTGAAGGTTGATCAGATTGATAAATAAAAAAATAACTCTTAGATAACTATGCTATTTATCTCTTGAATAAATGAAGAAAATCAACTCACAAATTCAACTTTATGGCTACATTCATCAAGAAAAAATATTGCACACAATCTTTCAAGAGATCAAGATAAAGAATAGAGATTAATTTTTAATTTTTATTTTGATAAATTAATGTAATTATCGTTGTCCTTAGCTCTAGTTGAATTCTTTCCCCATAAGTAGATAGCGGGGTTGAACAATTTTTAGCATCTCATTTTTATTTCATGTTTTCTAAACTATGCCTAATTTTTTTTTTTTTTTTGGCAATAAAAGATTTGCAGACTTTTACATTATTTTATCATGAGACATAAATGAAGTTATTTTCAAAGTCAATTTTATACAAATATCTTGTGTTTTTTTAATTAAAATGTAATGGTTATATAATTTTAACTTTTAGGATGCATGCTAGTAATTTTTTCATATTTAATCTAGAGCTAGTTTAAGTAATCAAATAGTTAGTTTTACATAATTATCAAATAACTTTAAAGGGAATGGTCAAGTTTTTATTTCAAAAGTCATGAAACATATAAGGTTTTCTTAAATAAAGTCAGCTTTTGATTTTGTTAGATTGAATCAGATAAACTTTCTTAATTTTTAAAGCTATCTTTTAATTACATTCTAAAAGCTTCTTTTAAAGTAGTTAAATAATAAAGGTTAATTATAGTGCTTAACTTGATTAATTAGAAAGTAAAGGAAAGTAAGAAAGCTAATACATGTTTGATTCCATTGCTGATTTATTTGTTGGAAAAAGTTCATAAAAACTTTTAATGATTGATGATAGTACATTAGTAAGCAATGTCGATTTACTAACAAAGTCTTTTCCTCATTGATTTTTCACTTAAACTATTTTCAAAGTTGTTTTTGTTTTATTTCTAATCAAACGCATTTAAAACTCCTATTTACTTTTATTGTTTTCTTAACTAGGTCCTACCATTTTTCTAATCACTTTATTATTTTTTTTCTATTCCTGAAATCATTTTTAACTTCTAAAAGTTTTTGTGGAATGCGATCTTTATTTTCTTACATTACAAATTTAAAATCAAACTAAAGGAAATGAGCATTATAAGCAGGTAGCATTGACAATTACGAGTATTTCAATCAAAAATGAAGAGTTGGAGCAACATAGTATTAAACTGTGCCCAGTGCTCGGGAGTTTAGCCTACATGCATAGTTGTGATAGATTGTAGCCAGAGTCTTGGACCAACTTTCTGATGTTCTTATGTGTAGGTTTGAGAATATCCATCTGAAAGTTACGATTTGTTTTCTTTACATGACGATGGTATATTTTTTTTTTTTTTTCACTGCATGGTAAGTTAATGAAGACAGTTAGAGGGATTTGCTATTAGTTCCAAGGCCTGGAGATGTAGCCTTTGACGCTAACGCACACAGTACTAATATTTAATTCCTCCCATTTCCCTGTTGTATATTTTTATTATTTGATATTCAAAATTTTGTTAATGGCATAAAATGCTATGCGCATATTATTTCAAGACTATTTGTAAATACTGCAATAGGTTTTTTTTTTTCTTTGGTGGACTATCAAAGGTCATATTTTTCTCAAATCTTAGAAGCTTTTTATAGGCCTAATATGGGATTTAAATAATGGTTACTATGCAATTTTGCAGTTTTAACTCTCTTTATCATCGGTAATCGCGATCGATATTTACTGTAATTAATTGCGATAATATTCATTATATCTATAATTACAATAAACATGACACAATTGAAAATGCGTTTGCAACTACAATTTAAATCCTTGATTTTATATTTATATATTCTAATGCCTTTAAAAATTTGTGGCCATATGAGAAATTCTTGAGAGAACATGTTCTAATTTCTGTATTCTTCTTAATTAATTATAATTAATCTTTGGGTTTTGGAGTTTTAATACTTGATTTTAGGATATTTGGAATTTTGGGTTTTCATTTATTTTGTTTTGTTTCTACCAAAAAATCGGGGTAATCAATTTGGGTCAAAAGTATAGAAAACCTTTGATTAATGTAGATAAAGAGGTTTTTGGAATTGAAATCAAATTGATTGTGCAATATGCTGGAAATTTTTTAAAATAAAATGAAAGATACGAAGATTAATAATAAATAATCGATTAGTAAGAAATTAGCGCATAAGAATTATATGATGGCTTTTTTAAGTTTCAAACATTTAGTAAGTTTTAAACAAAGGAAATAGATTTAAAAATTAAGTGGAGAAGCTTTATATATGACGATATCTGAATATTTATTCATGGTATTTGAATTTCATGAATTTTGGAATGAAAAATAAGCTTTTGTAGTATCTTACATAAAAAGATTCATATAGCCACCTAAAATGCTTGGAATATCAAGTTCGAATGGTTTTTTGTTAGAATTTATGAAGAGAGATTTGAATCTTTGATACGAAGATTCTAACCTTAGTTTAAATTTTGATAAATTAGTCTACAACAGTTAGTGAAACAAGGGATTAAAAACTTTATAAATTCCTTTAAGGTCTAAACCAATGTCATATAAGTTGATTGCAATGGTAAAGTTACACTATTAAAAATGCTAAAAGCCAAGTATATTAGATATCTACACACATTGATTAAAGTTTAGCTATGTATGAAATTAATTTCATAGGGGTCATCATATATTTTGTTAAAATAAGAAAAAAGATCCTTTAACCAAAGAAATTGTTCAGGAAATAAAGTCTACATCTTCAAAGGATGAGATTCAAACTCATTTAATTGAGTCTTAATTAGTCCAAGTACATCATTAAAATGTTGCTACCAGCATTATCTCATACTTATTTATCCCAAGATTAGTTAAGTATTTGGAACTGTAAGATTAAGGAGGAAGGTTGAATTAATTTCTTAATGAACGCATCAAATGTAAATTAAAATGTTAAAGTGCTTTATACGGTGACCCTTTTTTCCTTTTTTGTGGATTTCGTCTATATTATTGGAAGTGGTGCTACTTATAGAGTAAAAGAGCTTGGCTTTCAAGCACTTAGGAAAAGGTACAAGATACATAGCGAATTCCAAAACCTTTGGTAAGTTTCAAACTAAGAAAATTGATTTAAAGATCAATTAAAAAAGCATTACATAAAACCAGATTCGAATAACCATTTTTAGGATTTTAATTTCTTGAGTTTTAGAATGTAAAATAAGCTTTTGTAATATTTTACATTAGAAGATTCGTATATCCTTTCAAGGGGATCTGAATTCGTGCCCTTTTAGAATTTGCGGTGATGCTACGTTGATTTGGGGATATTATGTGCTGAACATGTTGGGGAGTTTGTTATGTTTTACCGAAGGAATCTGAATCAGTGTGTGGGAATGGCTATATGCATTCGCAAGAGTTAGCTATTGGAAAATTGTTGAGAAATTAAAATGCTGATAAACACAGGAAATTATGTGATAGGAAACTATCGAATTCCATCGACGAGCGTAATCATTATTAAATCTGGATAATGTCCTGGCAAGTCTCTCAATCTCTTCATGTATTTAACCCCATGGCTCATATTTTCCCTGCATGCTAATCACAACCATGTTCCTTTCATTTTTCCTTTTCTTTAGATGGTAATGAGACAATCAAAGTTTGATAAGGGAGCTTAGATGGATTAACATTTGGCTATGAACTGCCTATCCTACCCAAACAGAAGTGGCATGAGTGGTAAGATGTTCATTTCCATGGAAGAGAACCAATGTTCAATACCATGTAAGCACATTCTTGTGAAAGAGCAGCCAAGAACCATGCACAGGATTAGCTTCGAACCTTAAAAATGGATCAGGACACCTGGGTAAAGACTGAAAAAAGAAAATGTACTCCTTATCCGTTGTAGCTTTCTCATTAAACTTTGCATCTCCATGTGTTTGCAAGAGGAAGGAGCAAAACCTAAGATGAATGAGGATGTAGCAGTCGGAAATCGAGAAACAGATGTTACTAAAGACCGTAGTTCTTCAAAGTCCAATGAAATGGACGACGATCAGGAAATATTGAGTTCATATAAAAGTGCATTTTAGGAATAAGACCAGAAAAAAAAGGGAGTGGTGTAGATTTTCTTAAAAGGTTAAAAGAAATCACAGAAAATGAGCATATTTGATTGTTTCTAATATCTACCTATCTATTTTCATATTAATTTTTTAGGCAGTTAGTGACTGTCTTTTGCAAAGGGCAATTTTATAGGGGGTTAAAAGTGGGATCCCTTCTCTTTCATACGAGGGAATCAATCATTTATGTCTTAGTCATAGGATGTATATATTGTCTATACAACTGCATTTTTTTTCCACAAACGTCTTCGTCCATTTTACAGTTCTACAGTTTGAGACTAATTTTGTTTTATGTTTGTGATTGTCTCTATTCAAGAGAGCATTTATACGAAATCGAACGTTCGTTATCATTCGTAGGTATGACCGTGCCTCGTTGAATCATACCATTGTTCTTTTGAGAATTCTTACTAGTAAAACTTGTTATTTGACATGTATTTTTGTGTTTATATTTGTTGAATCTTTACCATTTTAAATTCTGTTCATTGCAGCCAACTTCCATTAAACATCAAATTTTTTGTAGAGCATTGCTTGCTACAAATAGACATCAGATTAGTGCTGGGCTTAAGACTCTTATCAGCTTTGTCTCACCAAAGATCTTGAAAGTATATGTGTTCAAACACATGTCTTGACACACTTAGAGTTAGATATAAGAGTATGATTAAGCTAGTATGCCGACATGATAATTTTAAATATGGTACAAAAAAATTAATTAAAACATAGCACAATGTATCATAAATACATAAACTTTTTAAAATTTACTTAACATAAATTATTAAATAATTAAAATTTATATAAATATATAAATTTTAAATGATAAGAATTGTCGAAGTATACTTATATATCCAAAACTATATTTTAAGCTTAAGTCTATTCCTGACTTGCCTATATTTAAGTTGTGGAGGGAACCTCAGTGGACTTTCCTAAACTCTACCTTCTAAGACAAATACTTTCGGAACTGTACCTTTTAACATCATTTAAAAAAGAAGTTGATCATATATGACAGAGATCTGTAGCTTGGGTTATAATTAGACCTGATTAGGGGTCGGGTTATCCATCCGAGCCCGAAAGTCAGTTTGAAATTTGAGAGAGTTTGGACAAACATAATAGGTTTGAAAAAATGGGCCTCGACAAAAAAAATAGGCCCGATTAAAAAATGGGCCGAGCTTTGGGTTCGACTTTCAAAGGCCGAGCCCAGCTCGACCCGGCTTGATTTACTATTATATTATATTATATTTATTTTTTATTTTATATATTATGTAATTTTTATCATATAAACGATACATATATA
>JBBYHO010000003.1:23165644-23180086 GCA_038382025.1 Adansonia gregorii | reverse complement strand
TTTATATTTATATTTATATTTTTATGTTAATTCTGTAGAAGATATTTTATAATAAGTATAGAAATATGTAAAGATGATTGATAAAGGCTTTTTTTTTAAAAAAAATTTTTTTGATGAAGGCCAAAATGAAGTCGTTTTCTCATATTGACAAATAGAAAAATAAATAAATAAATAAAAAGGTTGAAAAATGCCTTTCTAATTGAAAGATCACAACTACTCCAGCAACAAGCTGACAACCACTATCTTACAACTTCCTGCTTAGGTCTAACTATAGGTAACTGAAAATCACAACGACAAGCTGTTGTTTGTAAAAATCGAATTGGATCAACTAGTGAAAAATTAGAGGTTAATCTAATATAATATATTTAATAAAATTAAAAATTTTTAAAAATTAGTGAGAAACGGTTAAATTAATAAAAAAATGGTAAAAACAGGAAAAATTCATAAAAGATAGTATTTGAAAAAAATCGGATCAAATTGATCGGTCAAACTAGTTAAATAAAAAATTGGAGGTCAATTCAATATGATATATGCTATAGAACCATAAATTTTTTTTAAAAAAATGATGAGGAAATGGTTAAATCGATAAAAAAATCAATAAAAACTGTTAAATCAGTAAAAAAAATCAACAAAACTTAATTTTTTTAATTTTTAATATTTTTTTATATGTGATAAGATTTAAGCCTTTAATCTTGTAAATCCATATTAAATACCATACTATTTAATTAATATATATTTTTATTAAGTATTTACTAAAAAATAAATAATTAATTTTAAATTAATTTTTTTAATTTTTAAAAGTTCTTCGTATGTGATAAGATTTAAGTCTTTAATCTCTTAAATCCATAATAAATACCATGCTATTTAATCAATATATATATTTATTAAATATTTATCATATTTAATATTTATTTAACATTTAAATTTTTTTTATTTAAATTATTCTATTTAACCAATCAAATTTAACCAAACTGATTGAGTTAGTGATCAAAATTCTCGTTTGATTTGACTTCTTATTCAACTTCTAAAGCAAAATATTATGCCCTGCTGCTTCTCAACTCGAATAACTTCGTATCTCCCAATAAGGTCTACTTCATGGCTAAAACGAATAATGTTGGTCAGATTTTTTTTAATTTTTTAAAATATTTATTATTTAATATTTATGTTTAACATACATTCAAACATAAATACATAGATATATAATTTTTTAAATATACAAATTTAAAAAAATTAAATAAATTAATATCCAATGTATATTCGTATTTATCACTTAATTTCCGGTTCAAGTAACATAGGTTTAATTATAAGTCATAACATTTAGTTCAAGTAGCATAGGTTTAATTTAAATAAAAAAAATTAAAATTTGCGTTGACCTTTTTATTTTTATAAATTTTAATTTTATAATAAAATTAGAAAATAAAAATCTATAAATTTAAACATTAAACAGATTTTGTATGATAATACATTTACTACTAATTTTAATTATTTGTATAATATATAACTATAAATTTTTAAAAATAAATAAAACAACAAGTATTTACATATATCATACGCGAGAACAAGTTAAAACACCCTAAGGTCTAATCTTTAAGGTTGTGCACTATTCCAAATCACTTACCAACGGTAATTTTAAAATTTACGGTTGTCGCTTAATTGTTAATTTAGTTCTATATTTCAAAATAACTGAACCAATCGAGTTTCATGAAATATATATATATGTATAATATTATTGTTATAGTTTTTGTTAGATATTTTAAATTTTCAACCCCTATATATACTTTTTTACGTTTATACTTACTTTATTTATGCAAAAATAAAAGATTTTAAAATTTCAAAATGTAATTTTTTAACTTATTAGTAGTAAAATAATTAAAGTTCAGTTAATTAACCAACCAAATTAACCGATTTAACTTACAGCAGTACATCTAATCTTGTAGTATTTATTTTAATTATAGATTTTTTTTATTTAAAATTTGTAATGCAAATGTTTTAAAGCTTTGTGCCTAAAAACCCTTAACCCCTAACGAAGAAGATCAAAGCATTAGTCTGCAAATTTCTTCTGATATTTTGAAATATAAGCTCCGGCTTTCATTCTCTTCTATTATATACAAACAGCCGTGACTATGTCCACATGTCACAGTCCGAAAGTCTAAACTTAGAGCTCAAGTGTCGCCCCATGACATATGCAATCAATCAAAAAAGGGAAACAAAAAACAAAACCGAGACAGAAGAAAAGTAATTACTACGTTCTTTCTGTATGGGTTGGTTATGAACAGATGGAATCCGGGTTTTGTCCGACAAAGCCGCGCCGCATGGAAAGCTGGCAGCCATTGTTACATGAGCTAGTGACTTGACCTGACCCGATCTGGTTTACATTTTTACCACATTCATGTTCACGGAGGGGCAAAGAAATTTTGTATAATTAAAACAACCCAGGACCACGCCACCATGTTATTTTGCCTATTATTTGTCAGGGAAGCGCCCAAACAGCAGCAGGGAAGTATTCACAGCATGCCTTTCGGGCAAGAGCTGCTCGGTTTTAGAAATGGACTTTGCATTCCATTCCTTTTTCGAAAATGGGAAAGAGAGGGAAAGGGAAAGGGAGTCGGATATATCATCCTCCTCTTCCTTTCCTTTTGTTACCTTATTCAGCGGCATAGCCACGGGCTGGTCGATGGTTTTGCCGACTGTTCCAACAAAGAAAGGCAGGATCCCTTTGTTTGGTGGTCTCGTCTCCACCCCTAAAGCAAGCTCAAGATTAGGAGAAGCATCATGAACTTGGACCTCATCTTTTATGGAGAGCTCCTTCCACGGTTTAGAATTGTCCCCCAAATGAAGTTCCCTCGGAGGATTTGAAAACACGGGAAAGAACCTTTCACAACTTCCCACGTCCACGGGGATAACTTTTCTTTCGCAAGCAATATCACTTCTCTTCTCTTCAACAGAAGCGCCGGAACACGGATCATGTCTATGTGACACTAAACTATCATGAAAAGGACCTTGATCTCTCGCACTGCTATATTGATATACTCCACTGAAATCTGTTCTTGGCATTTTATTATCGCCACCTCCATCTACAGAAAGTCTTTTTGCCTCACTCCATGGCACTTTTTGACTTGTACCGTGACAAATTTCTGAAACTGCTTCCGTAAGATCTAAGTATGTGCGTTTCCGATGACTCAGCTGCCAACAGTCAAGATCTCTCATTGAAGAGGTTTTTCCATCAGCGTACCCATCATCCACCGAATCTCTAACTTTAATAGAATCTCCAGCAATCTTCCCCACAACGACTGCCTCTTGCTTCCCAGTAAATGGATAATCTTCTCGTACGTGCCTTTCGTTTTTCCCAACCATAACAGAACCACTATCGGTTTCAGTAGCTTGAAGGCAAGGTTTGAGCTCTGTGTCGAATCTACAATCTCGAACTTTGCTCTCTTCCTGAAAAACGATGGTGAAAAGGTCAACATTCGTAGGAAGGGTTTTCTGTTTCTTTTTCCTGTTTGCCAAAAAACAAATGCAACAAGCTCAAATAAAACAATAAGAACTCACTACACAAATTTAAAGAAATCGACTTCCGATATCTTTGAAACATTAACACATTTTTCAACTGAATCCCATCCTCCCCAACTCACGAGTAAATAGATAAATAAATAAATAAACGAATAAAATGAAGTTTTGATGATATTACTAGTCCTTCCAAGGTGGCTAAGATGATGGACTTCAGACGCTATTGATGCTGCTGATGAAGGTCATTATGGCCAAAACTCTTTAGTTTCAAAATGTTTCTATCTAACCAATTTGGCTGAATACAACAGTCTCAAACAGAAAAGAAAATATATTAGACCTTAAGAATACATAGCTTTAGATATTAGTCTGAAAATACAAGGATTCTAATGGAGCACGTAATCAATTTAATGAGGTCCATCAAGAAAACTCGTGACAACACCCACCCCAAAAGAAACATTACACAAGGCCAAATATCACAACCATGCACTGAAAACAGGGCAAAACAACAACCAATCTGACTAACAATCCATTTCGTTTTTAAAAACAGGGCCCTATGCACAGGCAAGCATTCTGCTTTTAATCATAAACAGTCAAGGAGCACCTCCTGCCCATCGTAGCAACAAACATTCAACTGAACAGATAACATAGAAAACAGAAATGGAACATGCCATGACTGAGTGGAATTTGACTTCATTTGTAAGGATGTGCATAAGAGGGCAACACTGTCCGGTAAAATTCGAATTGGGGCCAATGAAATAAATAAAAGGTTGAGAATTTACACAAATGAACCTTTTAAAAAAAATTAACAGCACTAAGCCACTAAAATTAGGAAAGAATTACATTCTTACTTTCTTGACTTCGAATATATTAATTTCTTATTGTTTTGATTATGTCACTAAATAAATAGCATGCTATATCCGATTGTAGGGTTGAAGATTAGTAAATAATGGAAAGAATAAATATAAGCAAAAAACTATAGCAAGAGCTTGAACTTGACAGCCCTTTTTTAAGAAATAATATACATTGATAGAAGAACATATTACCACAGGAGGAATAGTGCATTTCATTTCTGGATGCAACTGGGTGCTGTTTGCTGCAATCCCCGACACAAATTTGAGGTCACTTTTATCATCTTGCTCCAATTTTGCTTTTATTCCCACATATGCTTGCTCAAAAGGCGAGATCTGGTTATCATCGACTCTATCTGTTGAGATACATGCCTTTTCAACAGCACTGGTTACTGGGACTACATTGCATGCACTGTCACATGCAACTGATTCATTATCGACTGGCCGAGTAATATCAATAGACATCTCCCTCTCCAAATGTACCATACTTGCATCAGGAATGCATACACTCTTTGAGGAATTTGAAGAGTTTGCTCTTCTTCCCTTGAAAACCCCCCAGAGGAATAATAAGGTATTCCACCCTGCAAACAGCAAATCACAAATTTTAGTTCCTTTTTTCCCATCTATAAGTTAGTAAAACATATCAAACATAAAAACATGGAATCATAAAATCCAACAAAAGCAAAGACTAATCTGAAAACCAAGAGACACAAAACAAAACAGATCTAAAAAAATCGGCCCCAAACTAGGTCCCCTTCCTGTTGAGTACAGCTTGAGAGACTGAGAACAGAATGTTCTGTGCATATGCTGACGGATGCACTGGTGCAAAGGAGCCAATGATTTGATACAAGCCAGAAAAAAATTAATAGAATAAATTATGAGTTGAAGTGCATTAAAACGATTTGAATCAATGAATTTCCCATATAATGTCACATCAAATAGATGGAACGAGAGAAAAGGATTCATAGATCCTGCCCCACTACTTTGGGATTAAGAAGCAATTGATCTTGAGTTATGCTAATACAGAAACAGGAGGCCAAGCAATGAACATCGATTGATAGACTTAAATAACTCCAAGCAAATGATATACATAAGACAGAAAGAAGTCACTCTCCAAACCTTCCCTTAAATCCATTATCTAATCGCTACTATTCCTGTCAATGTTATCAGACCAAAACCAAATAGCAAAATGCCGAAGCCAACATAAAAAAATTGGTAATGTGCTAAAGAAACTGTAAACATTTGCATGCCTACAGTCTACAAACAAATTTGTCAAATCTACAGGCTATGGTACTGTAAACATTTTCTAATGCAGGATAGAGCACCGAAGTCGGCAAGAGAAAAAGAAACACTTGGGAACAACAGCTGCTTTCGATGTTGTGTAAGCAGAGTTTATAACCCAAAGGACATTTTTTTTTTTTTGGCAACCATAAGGATCCTTTCTTTGAAACACTAAGAGATGACATAAACTCTGCCTACAATTTGGTCATTAAAGCATCATATCATCTAGTAGCCCTAGCCCACACAAAGGCATGCTATAAAAAGACTCGGTCAAATCAATGGATTACACGTGTTAGATCCATATAGCAGGCAAATTTGTCCATTAACCCACAAATCTAGAACATAGACGTGGAAAACAAAGACTAAGCACATCATCACCTTGTTGCACATCTCGATAAAACACAATTCATCAAATTACAATGCCTTGGAAAAGAGATGCTGTTTTTTCCACATACATTTGCTTTTTTCCTGCAATTGGGGGTAGGAACCTAAATTCGATGCTCATCCAATTGTTTTAAAGCTTTACATTTTACAGGGAAGTATACAGATTATTTTCTCATTTACAATAGCTCTGTATAAACTCTGCAAAACTGTTTTCCTCAATTCCAGAACCACAATAGAAATAATGAATTATGAATGCAAGTATTGATAGATGCATTAGAGGGACAAAGAACCAAAATTAAGGAATGCATCAGTAAAAAGAACATTTCTTAGTGCGGTGGGAAAAATCAAATGGAAGAAGTTTGCGAGCACACTAAGAGGTTGTGACTATCATGGAATTTCCATATCCAAGTAATATGGTTAAGGAGAGTTCTTTGAGTCGTTGCTGTTTATATTTGTGGTGCAGACAAACAGACATAACCCTTTATCCTTGCGTTGTCATGAAACTTGGATCAAAGCATGTAACCCAACCAAGTAAAATTACAAGGTACTAAAGGGCATTTGGATATCTCAATTGTGCAACAATTCTTACGCTGGCAAGTTTCAGGAAGTTGGTTGGATGGGAATATCAAGAGTTCAACACCTTCAAAAGATCCTTTAAGAGCAAGGTCATTCTTGACCATGGTATCCAAAAGGACCTTGTAGTTCTTCTCATAACTGCAACATAAGCAGCAGAAATAAGTTTTTTTTTTTTTTTTTTAAAGAAAGCAATGAGAAAAATCGCATTGGTGATTATTCCAATTAGAGAAAGGGAAGAGGAAGAGGGGAAGGGGAGGAGGATGGTGTGAACGAAGGGGGAAAAAAAACAAAGTATATTCAAATCTACCTTTCAAGGTCCTTGGCAAAGAAGTATAAAGCAATATTATCTTCTTTAGGACCACTGTCATGAAAGTATGTTGGCCAAGTGCTCAAGCGAGGTACTTCATTCAAGGATACTTTGTGGGGAAAAGTTTTGACAACTTCAAGCACTTTAGGTGATGCAAGCGTTGAGAGATGGGCTTGAATTCCACCCGAAAACTCAGGAGGTTTTCCACTTTTGTGCACCTCAAAAGCCCCCCTGCATAAAAGTAACAGAATCTATCTCATTTAAGAAACATCTCAAGGCACAGTATGCTGCAGCAATAAATGAAAATGGCACCAAAAGGGAGCATCTTTTTCACCAAAAAGAAAATTGTTCAATAGAAGGATGAGAATCCTACTGCCAGATGTATTCATGTTCTGGAATGGCAGAAATCTTAGAGACAGAAGACATTGAGGCTAAAGGCGGGACAGAGATATCTCTCATTGAAGGATAGCCAACAGAAGAAACTACAGAGACAGCATCAGTGGAATGTGCATTAAGTAGCTTGCTATTATCAATGGAAGCCTGATTACGAAGATTTGTTTGCCCTTCAGGTGTACCTTCAACAGAAATCATATTCTTTGCCTTATCGGAAACTGATGATGGATCCTGGGATGTTCTTTCACATAATCCAGGCCTCAAACGGATAGCTGCCTCAATTGCAGCTTTCAACTTACTGCCTTTATATACCTCCTCCCTAGAAGTTCTTGGAGCAGACAGATCAGCACCAGAAGCCTGAGAGACTGGGCAAAATTCAGCCGTATGACTCGTTTCTTTGCATTTTAGACAAGGAACACTTTTTGAGGGATGACTAACAGAGCCCTCCCTGGATTTCTCACTCTGGTTTATTGAATCTAATGACTGAGATAGCCCATCAGACATAACTCCATTAAAATTACTAGGTTGCTTCTCAGCTGTCCATGAAGAACTTGATGATGGTTCCTCCATCAGGCTTACTTGGTTCAACTTCTGTTCAGAAGAAATGCGCCCTTTGGTGGAGGAGACTCCAACAGCTGCAAAATAAGAAGAATGCCCTTAACTTGTCCGGATCAAGCAAATGAAAACAACAGATATGATGTAAAAAACAAAATACACAGTAAAACATTCTAGTTAGGTGAACACAAATGAAAACAAAAGAAATAGCATTCTCTCCATCAGAATGTCACAACATACCAGAAGTAACAGCATTTTCTACACCTTTACGAGCTAGATTGCTGGTTGATCTTGATAAAATACTTGGTTTTCCATCACACTGAACAGTCTTAGTTTCTCTGGTGTTGCTTGCAGATAAATGGGAAATTTTATTGGCACGAGGTGTCAGTTTCTGATCAACCTTATGTATGGAGACAGGAGAACGACAACGATCCAACTTCGAGAAATTTTTCCTTTCTAATGAGATCCGCTCTCTAATCTGTTTTAATCCTTTTAGATCTTGAACAGGCAGATATTTAGATGATAGCGTTTTAAATTTTGATTCCCCAGTATTTAACCGTCCTGAGTTAGTGGATTTAAATGACAAGGATTTGTCCATCATTCCAGCAGGTTCCTCTCTACTACGAAGGGATGCATGTACTCTAGCACTTTTCTGTTTTCGAAGAACAATTTCATCTACAGGCTTTGATTTGGGTTTGCAATTTAAAGTATTGAATGAATTGGATTCCAACAAGGTACCTGTATCGAGTAAAACGATATGCCAACGCTTAAAACCAATAAATATGGGAAAAAGTTTTAGCCAAAAAAACCAATTCACTTACCTTTTGGTGTTTGCGGCCGTGTATCAGACGTAGGAAGGCATACAGCTTCTGGCATATCATTACCAGAATGATTTCCAAGAGAAACTTTCAGAGATTGCCTCACTTTCCCCTCGTCTAAGTTCTTGAATGAACCCTCTCTAGACAAAGCAGATATTCTTCTGGGGCTCAATGATTGCGGTGATCCCATATTTGTTTCAACAGCCAGCCTTTTTGAAGCCAAAGCACCCTCTAGATTTTCTGCATGCTTCTTACCTAAGCTTTGTGTACTTGAGATGAGTTTGTTTACTTTTTCTTCCTCAACATCCAAACCTTGAAAATTCAATTGCAAAAGAAGTTCAGTACATGCTCTTGTCAAACTGCCACTTCTATTCCAGCTGTTAGATAACTAACCTTGCTTTTGGCTTTCAGTTTCCTCAGCCAGCTTGCATTCTTCACAAAGCCAATAACCTTCTGGAACTTTCCGAAGCATTTCTCGCATACAGTAACTGACCAATGGCATTTATAAAGTAAAACTCACCGATGAATACGGGCAAGTAGATAAGAATCAATAGAAATGCAAAAAGCATGCAGAAAAACATATGAATAAAGGGATTTGTACACTTACGTGTGTTCTGCACCATCAGAGCACTTGCTACATATAGCAAGCAAATCTTCTCGCCCTGCATCTCCACAAATATCACATACCTTAACCTAATCCAGGGAAACAAAGAAAAGATAGATCAGCAAAATTTATTGATATGAAAAGAAAACAATAAATTTTTATTAAAAAAATGATCAAGAAGTCCTACAAGGTAAAAAAGGGAATGCTTCCCTTTGAGTAATATAATTTTGATGGAATCCAGTTTAATATACTTAAACCATTTGACAAGTTCAAGGACCTCCACATTCATTTTAAACGAATTTGTTATACGTAAGATATTCCTCTTAACAATGCCTAAAAGAGTCGAGGATCTGGCCAGAGTCAGAACCTTAATAAGTTTGAGACTATTATCATCACTACTTATATTCTCCTAATGATGGCCCCTGCCCTCCAAGTGCAGAGGGAAAACCAACTAAAATATGGTATCTTTAATATCATTCCTCTCAGATTAACTAAATTAAGCTAAACAGATAGTCTCCACAATCTCAGCCCTAAATAATGTAGTTAAAACCAGTCATGCATACAGACTTTCTTCGTACAAGTTCCAGAAAGAAGAAAAAAATTACTGACATCATGTTCCATGGCATCAGATTCATAACCCTCATCTACAGAATGTACTTGCAGAGGAGACTCCTGCTTCTCAGGTAACTCAACCAACTCGCTCAACTCATCTTGCTTGTCTTCATTCAAACTTTTACCAGCATTAGCTAGTGGAACACCACCATTGTTGTCAATATCTGCTTCTGACTTCAGATGGATTTTTGTAGAAATCTCAGAACTTCCTCCAATAGCACTTTTATCACTTTGAGAATTTGAACATGGATTTTGGATCCTCAGTGAATTACAGCCAGCATCTTCCTCCTTTAAAGAAGGAAGTTGTGAATCTATCTTCTGGGAGGAGAGTACCTTTCCAGATCCTAAACTACAAACTGACGTTGAACTATGAGATGAATTCTTAATGTCTATATCCTTGTTATTCACATCACTGGCTCTACTAGCATAAGAAATATTATTGTCATGGCCTTCAACACTTTTGGAACGATCATATTTATTTGAGAAGGTTCTTTGAAGCCCAACATCTTCCACAGCATCAGATACACCAGATGGCCTTATAGTTGCTTTATTTTCTATATGTTCAGAGTAAGAATCATGACTTGAATTGACAGAGAGTAAAATGCTAGCTTCACTGGGGGTACACTGTAAGCTATCACCTGTTTTATCCTCATTGACAGAATACTGACTTGCCACAGCAACGTGATCAGTTTCATTGGAGAACTCATCACCTTTCAATCCCATTTGACCCATACTAAGGTGCATACAAGATGAACAAGGAGCAGAGCAAACGTTGCAGGTTCTAGATTCTGCTTTTGCATGAACCTTTTGACTCACGTAACGCCTAATTAATCTTCTTACAGTTTTCGACGGTACCTAAGAGAAAAAAGCAGAAGTAAGCAAATAATGAACAAAATGCAAATGATCCATGCCTTCTAAGAAACATGAATTTACGCCCTTTCCTCAAAAGAAAAAAAAAATCTTATGCAACAAAAATAATAGTAGCAAATGAAAACAATTTTCTATTCAGCAATCACAAGGACAAGATTAAGAAGCACTGCTTTCTACTTTGGCAGAGAAAGGATGTGCATTAACAAGAAAACTAACGAGCTTGGTATTAGATATATTATCTAGAAAGGCGGAATGAGGAATCAAACATAGCACCAATCTAATATTTATTAATTTAAGATCCATCTAATTTGGCAGAATCTTTTATACAAAACTAGCTTGTGACCCATGCAACGCATAGGTTAGTTTTATGTATTTACTAAAGTAGTATTTGTTTCTATCTCGTGTTCATGTGTTATAATTTTATTTTTATATTATTAATTTATTATATAATCAAATATATAAATCATATATAAATAAAATTTAGGTTGAATTTTTTTTCAAATAACTAAATATATTAGAAGTTAGCAAATAAATCATATATATAAATCATAGTATACACCATGAAAGTAATTGATGAAATTATAACTAGGTTTGCTAAAATTTTAAAATAATGAAATAAGATGGAATTGTAAATCTTTATCTTCTCTTCAAGTTTAAAAATGAAGGGTCATAAAGAATCACATACAATCCAAATTTGAAAAAAAAAAATGTTAGTTTTTTTTTTTGAATTTGAGATTTAATGAGATAAGATATAATTTTTTTAGCTGATAATTATTTTTACTTTCCATGGATAATTTATATACTCATATTAAAATCATAAAATTTTAATAACTAAGCATTTGGCTTAATTAGTTGGTGCATGTTTTCCTTTTATTGAATGAGCAAAGTTCAAATCCTTCCTCAAAATGGTCAAAAAATTTTAAATTTTAATTTATACTTGCTTCTTTGTCAAATAAATGGTCATCCACATAGACATTCATGTCAGCAGTGTATATACGGTCAACCTGTACCTTTTATATTATATACATATATGATTATCAATTCTACACTACAACTACTCTAAAGATTGTTATTAGAGATAAACCACTAACATTTCTAATACACTCTTCATCATTGAAACTGAACAGTACAGAAAATTAGCATCATGTATCAACTGCAACAAAAAAATAATAATGAAATGAAGGGCTTTATTCCAATAAAATAGGAAGGTTTAGATAAATCATTCCAACCCACAACAGAAGCCATATATGCTAAGCAGATTTTATCTAATTCTTAAGTCAGGGAATGGATGCAAGCATGGGAAGAACAATTTTAATTGGTACTGAGAGAACTTAGAAATGGAAATGATGGAGGGACTGCATTTGCTAAGCCAATAACTTTGAATCCAGAAAAACAAAAGAGACCGGGAGACAGCAGACAAAAACTAAGAAATAAGTACATCATTTTCTTGTATTCCACTTCTACGCCATTCTCAAAAAGCACGAGTGGAACTGCATGGTATAATAATTTTCTATTCTATCTTTTTTCATCCCCCACCTATCTTTCATGTAGTTTTCAACACTATTCACCAGGAAAAATTCTAAAAGTTAACCATAACTAAATGCTACGCATTATATGTCCGAAAAGGGCAGCAAATGCAAAGAACTTGGCTCTGTCTTTTGTTTATACGAGGAAATAGATGTTCTTCTTTCAATCTAAAACATTATTATACTAACATGATTGATAAAGAAAAGCATTTGCAAGTTAAGAACATAGATTGCAGATTAACCTGTTCTCACCATATTCTTCTGAACACTCCGATCCATCTCATGGACTGGCCCTCGAATGCAATAAATCCCTCTCAAAACAGGCGTGACATAAAAAGCAATCGATCTGTATCAAATAAAGCATCATTAAACAAAATCCAGTAATTAAAGCCCATAGCACCAATACTTCTCTATTTAATAAAATCAAAAACTACGAAATGGCAAAAACTTGCATCTAAATTCCATATTGACTCCTAACATAGTGTCATACTCTGTACCGCGACTAAACACAACAAGCATGGAAAGAATTTCCGAAGAGGACCAAGAACCCTAATTCCTAACGTAGGCCACCCAACACCACCTAATTGAATGATACAGCAAATTTAATTATAAATATTACAAATATTTGCACATATTACACGGTTAATCTAAATAAATCAAACGTTCAACTCAAAAACACTATCAATTAAAATCCGAAAAAAAATGAATTTAATATTGAAATGTTTCTAATTGATAAAATTAAACGAAACCCTAAAAAGAGAAAATATGATATTACATGCCTCTGGTTCATAGATTATCTCATTCGCACAGTAAAGCTCCTCAGCACGCCGCCGCTCCTTCCGCCTCACCACAATAGCTACTGCTTTCACAGCCGCCATCGCGGACGCAAACGATCGCAACGCAAATGGAACATTAAACTAACTCCTCTCTGTCGCTGGATTCTCCCCTCCTCCTCTATCTCCCCTTATTTATCAGCTTGGGGAAGTTTCCGATTGAAATTTCAATCTCAATTCCCCAATTTCTACTTCAAATGTCTACAAAAAAAAAAAAAAAACCTGATATTCACAAAATATATTATAAATTATAAAATAAATCAATATAAAATTTTTCTAAAAAAAATAAATCATTCCAATTTTTTCTCTCCATAAATTTAACACTTTTTTCTCTAATTTTCCTTTTTTTTCTTTTTCTCTTTTGATGATCTGAGAAAATATCTTGAACTTACAAAAAAAAAAAACAGAATCGAACTTTCTCCCTCAGACATAAACAAAAATCAAAAATTAAAAATCATGAAAATTAAAAAAAATAAATAAATTTACCTCTCTTTTTTCTTTTTCACTCTTTTAATTTTTCCTCCTTTTCCTCTAAGTTTCTCTCTCCGTCCCCCTTTTGATATATATATATATATATATATTCTCTCCGGCTGCGTATTTTTCCCTTGAGAAAATATCAAAATTTGAGTTTTTTATTTTTAATATTTTGTTTTTGTAAATTTCGTAAGAAAAAAATTTTATATTCTGTTTTTGTGCGAAGATTAAAAAACGAATCAATTTGTTAAATCGATTTAAATGAAATTAAAAATCAATCCAAATTGATAATTTATTAAATACATAGAAAATTATTCAATTGAAAAAAAAATGAATAAATTGATTTTTTTGTAAATAATAAATTTTTAATTTTTAATTTTACATTAAAATTTATAAAATTAAATTAAATATTAAGTATGTATTTCTGTTAATTAATTTATTATTTATTTAATATTAAAAATATTTTTAATATTTAATTATTTTAATTAAATAGTCAATCGAACGATTAAACCAATAATTCATAGCACTAATTTTTACCTACGATTGTCGATTCAACCTATTACAGTATATGAAAGCAATTTCCTCGAATTGAGGGGATTGCTTTCCTTGTATGAACGCAATCCCCCTCCAATTGAAGGGTTTGCTTTCATTGGGGCTTGTCATTTTTATTAAGAAAGACAAAAAAGAAAAAGAAGGAAAAAATATTTATCTATTTATATTATATTTATATTTTTTATCTTATAATTTTATTTAAGATATTATATTTAAATAAATTTTGATACGTTAATAATTTATTTTATATATATCTTAATATATTTATATATTTATGTCATGTCATATTTTTAATTTTTTTT
>JBBYHO010000003.1:23155003-23165544 GCA_038382025.1 Adansonia gregorii | reverse complement strand
ATAATAATAATAATAATAATAAATTACAAAGTTAATATCACGTTATTTAAATTAAAATTTTAAATTGTTCCTTAATCAAAACTAATAATTATGATAAAAAATTACAAAATTAATTATATATTAATATCATAAAAACACTTTTACAAATAAAAATTAAAACATACCTTACGAAAAATTTCTTTTCTTCCTCTTTATCTTCGATATGAGAAGAAAAGCTTCAAGCTCTATTTATAAAAAGCTTGAAGCTCTCTGAGCTCCTTCTCCAATCATTCCCCCTCCCCAACAATAATTGATTGTTTCTTTAAGATAATGGACTATAAAGTCTGTGATCTGAAACACAATGCCTTGCCATAAAATGGCAGGGTCACCCCTTTGCCCCTAGTAAAATAATTGACCTAGGTGGAGGGGATGAATCATTTAGTGGGAACTCACCCACTCACAATGGTATATTATATATTGATTCCCATCATATTTGCTTCTCGTCACCTTAACCGATGAATTTTCAACGTAAAATAAAAAAAAAAACACATTTTGAAAATTAAATCAAAAACGATGTATAACCGAAAAAAAAAAATTATCAACATTCGTATAAAAAAAACCATCAAGAGTTAGGCTTCCTCGCCTAACCTTTACCCAAGAAAAATAAAAAAGAATTGGGTATCAAATATTTGGATGTTGATATTAATAAGAAATTTTTGGGTATCAGATACTTACAGCTTTTTATTACTTTGGAAACGCCAATTTCGTTTGTAAACACAGAAAAACTTCTTAAATGATGTGATAACGTTTTTTTTTTCTTTAGTATATAACGTTTGTACACAAGTTTCCTAACATAAAAAAAGGTTTAGTCTTCCTCTTTAAAATATTCCTCTAAACAATCAAGCTTCCTTTTAAACATTAATTTTTATAATTAAATTTAAATAAAAATTTTTATTATTTAACAATAATTCAATTGATCTAAATCAAAAAATACGTGTCAACACTAACCCAATGTAAACCGGACAAATTACTCAACCCAATACGTGCGCGGTGGGCCGCCGGACCCTGCCCTGATTCTTTTTTTGCTTGATTAAAAAAAATTTTCCGGCTCTATGAATATCTTCTATGTTCTCTTCCTTCGCCAGCTTTTAACTTTTTGAAGCTTCGTTTCAACTTCTGTCTTCTTCTCATCTTCAGATCTCATCTCTTTGCCAAAGGTATTTTAATTATGATTTTTCAATTATTATTTAGGGTTTTTCTTTCAGTTGGAAAAAGATCGATCAAACCCAGCTCTTCGAATTTCATAACAGTGAACATAATTTTCTCTCGCAAAAACCAAAGCCATCTGTTTGGCTTCCGAGAAAATGTAAGGAAAACTAATAGTAAAGCGTGCGTATAGTATGAATAGTATTGTACTATTTATTGAAACAAAGAAATATGGGGTATTTTCTTTTGATTTAAAGTGTGGAAATCAGTAATAGAAAGCATTTCTATTTTAAAGGTTAGCCCATGGCAACAGTTAGAAATCTGAAGATCAAGACATCGACTTGCAAACGAATAGTTAAAGAGCGGCACTCTTATGAGAAAGAGGTTGAGAGGGAAGCTGCAAAAACGGCTGACATGAAAGAGAAAGGAGCTGACCCTTATGACCTCAAGCAACAGGTAGTTACTGTATATAATTGCTACTTTTCTAAAGGTTGTTTCTTGCTTGAGAATGGTAGAAATTTTCCTAATGCAGAGGTGTAAGTTGTTGAGAAAACCAATTCTTGAAATCCCATGTTATGTTTCACTTGCGGTCCGTGGCTAACATATATTCAGATATAACATGAAAAACTTTAAAAAATTGATTATAACTGTGTCAAGCAGATACATTTATTTGACACTCACTTTGAGTCCAATTAAGTTAGAATTCACTTGGTAACTATGTCACTCAAACTTAGGTGTGAGTTTTAGATATTGGTGTGGTTAATTTTTTTCAAAATTTTTATGTATTTAGAAGATCACATCCTATAGCATTATCCATATATGCATCTAACAAGTGTTTCGGATATAAATACTTTAAAAAAATGAAAAGTCGGAGTAACATAGCCTGTTAAAATTAGTATGAGTAATATGGAACTACTGCATGTAAATTGTTTTCTATACGTCTAATTTTTTATCTTCTTGGACAGGAAAATGTGCTGGCTGAATCAAGGATGATGATCCCAGATTGCCACAAGCGACTAGAGGCTTCATTGGCCGACCTTAAAGGAACTTTGGTATTGTACATTAATACTATTTGATGAAGTTATTGTCAGACTGAAATTCACCATTAATGAACTGTGATTTGATTATTTTTCATTGTTTGTTTTACCAGCGCGTCATAGATAACCCCAATCAGGTTTTTATATAACAATTAATGACTTGTTCCTGACTGAATTTTGACTAAAAGTTAGGGATGGAATTATTGATTCAATATCATTTCATTAGTTCTGTTTCAGTATTGGAGTTTTTATTGCACCAAGGCTGGATGGTCCAACTATTATGAAGTGCGGACACTCCTATTGGATGGTCCAACAACTATGAAGCACAAGCACTTCTATCAGGGGAGTGTCCAAGTATCAGACACGTCTTGATTTTTTTAGAAATTACCATGTAACTGTGTCCTTGTCCGTGTCCGTGTCCATGTCATATCGTACCCGTATTATGTGTCCGTGCTTCCTAGTCCAGCAATCAAAGCTGCTGCACAAATCCATCGTCGAAATATATATTGCCCTGGCTTATGCTAACGGATTTTGGTTCTTACGGACTTAAGTTCCGATAGCAGTTGTTATTTCAAGGGTTGTCCCAAACCCTCTTCTCTTCTAGAAAGATGCATTCCTTGCTGATAATATATATAGATCATGAATGTACTTGAGAAAGGTAGGACCATAAGTAAGCTGCCTATCACTGAATTTGCAGGTGTCTTTTAGGGAGAACTGACTTCCAAATACTTCATGCTAGAGCTAGCAATTCATATATTAGTGTCACGTCTATGTTATTTTCACATTTCATAACAATGTTTAAGATATTTTATATCTATGTAAATTTTGATATGTTAATAATTCATGTTATATAGATTTTAAGACGTTCGCATATTCATGTTTTGTTCATGTTAATTTTTTAGTTGCATATCGTGTTTTAGTTATTCCCCATGTTATGTTCATAACTTGGAAAAAAAATGGAGCAGGCCTATTATCACCTCTCTTTTCGTGTCTCCATGTTTCGTTATTATGGCATTCGGATTGTAATCTTCGCTGTTATTTCAGTTGCGTTTGGATTTCCTAATTCACTATTTAGATACCTTTTATGTACATATTAAATTTCAGGCTGAATTGGAGGAAGCAAATGAGAAGGCCGGCCTGGAATTCGAAGAAGCTCGCAGCACCATAACTGAAGTTGAGAAGTTATTTCAGACAACAGAGGCTTAATAACTCAAAGAAAAGTTACATGGAATGCAAGCTAAGATGTATTTTGAACTTGGTATCTTGCCTTTTTATGTTTCTGAAATGGATTCTGCAAATATCATGCCAATTAATTTGATCTTGTGAGTACCTATTATTGTATGGGTTCCTCACATTTTTGTGGAAAAATCAAATCTTGGGTGAAAATATGGGAATTCATGCTTATTTTCACGATGTATGTGGTGATGTCATTAAAATATTGCACCATTTTGCTGGAGGTTAATCAAGATTCAGAAGTTGGAATGCTCGATGGCACCTTCGGAAAGAGAGGCATTCCAGTTTGTCTCAAGTTAAGTATTCTCTAGCTTCATTATTAAGTTTTTCAAATCCAACCTCCTTCAGACCTTAACTTATTTCAGAATCCAAGTTAGATTGTATCTTGGCCATTTCAAACTGTTGTTCTCATAATGCCCACTTATTTTTAGGGTTGGCAATTTTGCTTGAATCCACCAAGTTTTGACTCGACCTAAACTTCTAGGGAAGGGCTTTTTTGAATGTTGGGTTTGGAGGGGGAATGAGTTGATTTCATATTGAAAGTTTTGGAGTTGAGACTGATTTTTGTCAAAAACCATCCCGCTCAACTTGATATATTTACTAAAATATCCTTTGTCTAATTTTATAATTACTTTTATATATTTTAATTAATTTTTTTTAATTTTTAAAAGACTTTATCACATTTATTTGCTTTAATTAATATATTTTTGGTTTCTTCATTTCGGGTCAAGTTATGGTGTTAGAAGTCAAACTAAATTCAAGTTCATGAAAGGCATTGGATGGAGATATTTGTCAACTTCAGGAAGGGTATTGGGTGGTGAAATTTGAAGATACGAGTCAAACTGAAGTGCATCGAAACAGAGTTTTTGCTCCACACCATGTGTTGTATTTGTAAAGTTTTGTTCATGAGCAAATAATGGACATTGACATAATGTGCATTTGGTTGAATTGTCTGAACCACCTGATCCATGGCTCAAATGCAATTAGTGTTTTTTTTTTCCCTCACATAAATGGTTCCAATGGTCAACACTGAGTCCTGAAATCTTTTTTTAACAAAAAAAAAAAGAACAGCTCGAGAATAAATAGGATGCAAATGTTAAAATCCAAATTTCAAATCTATTAAATAACACTTTTTAACATGAACTAACCGAACGATAACTTCATGTTTACCGACATCTAATTTTAACCAAATGACAGCCACTGGAAGTGGAAAAGCATCATTACACCAATGATAGCCAAAGGTGCAGCAGACTACAGCTGGTTAGGTCTAAAGCTGAAAAGTAACCAATCATCCTAAGGAGGGCAAATGATGGTGGTGATGGGAAGTACAATCTGCCCAACCCTATCAGAACTGAAAAACAGACTAACCTCACCAGCTGTACAAAGGCACCCCTCAGCTTGATGACTGGATAGAAAACCAGAAGATGATCCTGTACACAGATGCCAAATTTAACAGAAATCGACATAAATATAGAGCCATTCTTTTGTTCATGCAAATATATCACCTTAATTCGTTTTCTTTTTTCATAAAGAATGGCGGGAACTTCTCAACTTTCTTCGGAATGGCTTGCATGCCTTAATGCTGAGGTCAACGGCAGCCGCGAGTGCCATGAAGATGGCAGCATCCTCGACACATGTCACGTGTCGCATGGCCAGTTGCACTAATGGCTTGCTGCTCTTACCTTCCCCTTGGACTCTGCAGTTCATTACAAAGCCACCGGCAATCGGACTTAATGCCGAGAAGTCTCCACTGCTTTGCGGACTTGGTACAGGAGTTGCTGCCTGCCGCATTTGTCTGTCAGTATCAATGAAAAATTCCCCACCCTTTTCAGCACTAATAAGAATCTCGGACATGAGAACCTCTGCTCCATCCTGGGCTTCAGACAACAGGTGAAATCGGCAGCATACAGAGTCTCTGATGCCACGCTCACGCCATGCCTCAAGCTTTCCCCAAGGTAACCAGCTCTCTGGCCTGAAAACATCCGGACGAACAATCAACCAAGCTCCTGGGTTGGACTTGGCAACCCAATAGCAACCTGTTGATGGCACAAAGGGAGTGGTTATGAAGGCCGCCGCAACAGCTGAGCCAGAGAGATCGTGTATCTTCACCTTCCATCCTTTCCTCTCTCTTCTCTCCGTCTCTATGTCTAAACCGTCAGCAGAACCTGACCAGTAAGTGCTTAATGGGTCAACCTGTGCTACCCTGCAATTCAAAACAACCATGAGGAATTTCCTGAACAAACGGCTGCAACATAACAGGGAACTCTTTCTGAGTTCCATGACCCCAAGAAGTCACTTCGCACTCCCCCACCAAAAAACAAACAGTCCAAAGGTCAAATATAAGACTACCTATATGGAAATCAATTCCGTGCAAAATTTGGGGATATATATATATATAATCCTAAAATTTTAGCTACTTTAAGCTTGTTTGTCTCATTTAATATGCTGATTTTTCTTAAGCAACCGGGATATTGTTTCCAAGAGTCATCTATATAGGTCCAAAAATATATTTTAAAACTAATTGCAGCGTTTCAAAATTTAACTTCAATAAATGGAAACAAATGCAGCAGCTTATAGTCATAGATTTACATCACCTGTCTCGACTGAATTTGCAACTGAAAATTGGTTGTTTTAGGGAACCTCGAAGCTGTAATATCTGAGGACTCACCATGGTCACATCTCCAAACTGGAATATATATCTTGGATCGGGATCTAGTTTTACTCTCAAATGAAGTTCTGCTCCTGGTTTTCCATTCTCATGCTTGCTTTTACCAATCCCAACCCATCCATTGAAAAGAACCACCGGTTTCCCTTCAACCCATTCAGGACCCACCGCCAACTTGAATGTCCCAATCTGCTGTTTCTTGACTCCAACACCAAAATGTGTCCCCTTCCTCCCCATGAAGATGGTAATCTCCAGATAAGCATGAGGGTTATAGAAACAGCCAGGTGTCAGCAAAGCCTTCAAATGAGAGTCTTCTAGATAAAAGCAAGAAGCAATACTGTGAATATCAGGCGTAGCTTCAGGGGAAGATACTAAAGGAATTGATGTTGTTTGTACAGGGAAACCTCGGAGTCGTATCTCGCACAAACACGGGGAAGAGAATGCATGAATTCCAGCTTTCGAAGAATGCAGGGCTGATCCAGGAATCCTCAGACCCAGTGAGCCTATCGACAACCGAATGAAAGCCTGAGGATCCATTATTGTCACAAATATTTCCCCATTTTATAAAAAGCTTTAAGTTATGACAACTCGACAATCCTGTCATTTCAGCGGGCAAGTGAAGATTAGACCACAAAAACAAAGTCAGAAGCATGTCATACCAAAATTATTGCCTCACTAGGTGATCTGCATGTGTGGATAACTTGAATTAAGATCAGTTTAATTAAGTATAAAAGGTGAGAAGGTGGCATATAGGCAGAGCAATAGAGTTGCCCAAGCAAGAAATTCTTGGTTGAGGTCAACCAAGTAATTACAACCACTTAGCTTGGTGGTTGTTTTCTGGGAAACATACACTGTCTATGTATTATCGTACAAATTATGCTGGTAGTATCATACCATCCTTATTATCTACTTTTATCCAATATTTCAAAAGAGAAACAAAATGCCATAATGACAATGCAGATTTAAAAGAGAACCCATCTTATTTTCCACATAATCACCACCTGAACAAATCTCCTTGCTTGTGTCAAGGGAAAAAAAAAAAAGAACTAGTAGGATTTATAGATACCGTACATTTCAAAGTTATTTACTACTATAGGTGCCAAACTAAAGAGCTTCCAATGTCAGACAAATAAGATTACAACCCTAAGCAACAGCCGGAAGATCTTGCCAAGTTCCAAAGCTTCATATTACATCCTGACATCATATACTAGAAATTCAAAAGATAAATCACTCTCTTTTGTTTTTTTTTCCAGAGGCAATACATGAATCATCAGTTTCTAGCCAAAGATATTCCAGGCCATGATCTACAGGATGTAACAATTATAGTGACACACATGTATCTTATCATAACCATAGATTTATCAGTTGTCCTGTCTGTCCTTTCGCTTTAGAAAATTTATGCAGAAAAAAACTCAACAGAAGAAATGAAATCCCACGATCTCCTTGCAGTTAATATATATGTCCAAACAGGATTAAGCAAAACCATATTAGTGCTAGTTTCCGAGGTCAGCAAGTAACGTCTTAAGGGGAATTCTGTGCACTATATGCTTCTGCTTGTCCTATATTATTCAAACTTTGCAGTCAATTCAAAGATGCTTCAAACATAACACTAAAATCACTGAAAAATAACAAACAAACAAGAAAAAAAATCAACCAGTTCATATAAGACTAAGAAACTGGAAACAGGGACAATCCTCCAGTTGACATAGATCTAAAAACTCTAGCAAAATAAACTTATAGTTCTGTCATCTATTGGACATAGAAAGTAGAAACAAAAGTTGAAACATCAACACATCAACAGAAATAAATTCCACAGATTTATCACTTCTTTCAGAAGGAAATCTTGTGTTTTGGTTTCTGTAAATAAGTCTAATTAAAGAACATGCCTAGAAACAGTCAAGAAAGTAAGCACGCTATCTATGTTCAATTTTCCAAACTAACTTTTCATTTATTATTTTATACTCATGAAAATGATCATATATATTAAAGAAAGCCTTCAGTATCTTTACTAAAATATCATTATCCAACCAGCAAGGCAATCTGGCTTCAGTTATCCTTCTGAATCCTTCAAGTTTCTCCTAAAAACAGCAAACTGACCTCACCTGCGCCAAAAGTTACTATAATTATGGTTCCATGAAACAAGACTAAAGTTCATTAAAATCCTATCTTAAAAAACAAGAAATATTTTGCTTAGACTTCCAAATTCTTCTCTTTTGTCACACTTTTCCGTGGACAAATCCCAGAAGAATGCCTCCTAACTTGAATTCAAAACGAAAAACTCGCCAAGAATTCCCGCCTAAAAGGGAAACCCCATATAGAATTTCAACTTAAAATGGAAAACAAACATTGAATTTCAACAAATATTTGTCGGTTACTTCCAAACCAAACAAAGACATTGAAACCCAACAAAAAAGCGAGCGAAAAATCTGCATCCACCAACTAACAAAAGTCAAGGTCACCTAAAATAACCCACCAAAAAAACTCAAATTTATATTAAAATGTTAAGTATAAACAGAGCAAAAAGGAAAAATTTTAAATTAAAACAAAAAAATAAAAGAATCCCACCTTTGAATGAAGCTTTTTATTCATACAAAACTGAAGGAAGCCAATTTCCCAGAAAGGAAAGCATCAAAATATCATCCCCCCAGAGTCCAAAAATCCCTTGCTTTTTTAAGCCCCCAAAAATAATTTCATTTTTTCCTACTTCTCCAAAAAAAAAAAAAAAGCTAAGCTTATTAAAGAATGTGAACAATCATTGGGTGTCGAAGGACGACGACAAGGAAGAATAATAAGGAACAAAAAGCCTTTTAAAAGGGCTTTAAAACAATCTGGTTTTTCTCCAAGTAAGACACTTCCACAGATCACGAGGCAGCACTTTCTCTTTTTCCATTTCTTGTAAAACTATTTTATTTTGCTTCTTCTTCCCTTTATTAAGTCTCCCTTTCCCATTCATTTTCATTGTTTTTCTCTCTATTTGTAAATATTGTAATTATATCCAAATTATTTCTTTTTTCAACAATATGTCCCGAAATAGACGGAGAACGTTCGTTTGTTTTTGTTTAAAAAAATAACTTACTTTTAAAAAAAATTAATATTTTTTTATTATTTAATTAAATTTTAACTAAAAACAAATAATGAAATATTTAAATTAATTTTTCAAAAAATAAATAATTTTTGTAATTTTTTTACGTCAAAAAAATATGTACAAAAGTAAATGAATAAATTATTAGTAGAATAAAAAATGGTAAAAAAATGGGGATGGGAAAGGAGTGAATAACAGCTGTAATTAACTGCGGGGCTTTTGGTTAACACTGCACACTAAGTTTATATTTTTTATTTACTATTTTAGTTTATTTTCACAAATTACTCTAATTATTTATTGGGTATCTATAATTTTTAAATATTTAAATTTATATAATTTATTTGAAATTTAAAATTTTTTATTATTCGATAATTATTTGAAATCATTATTCGAATCACATCTTATTTAAAGAATGATGTTCATCAAATATTTAAATTTATTAAATATTTTAATTCATAAAATTGTTTTTTTTAGTAAAATATAAAATTAAATATGTAAATGAATGTTGAATTCGGATTTTAAATATGTTATGCGGATAAATAAAGTAGATTTGGGTGTGAGATACTATCCGAATCAAAATCACAGCAGATTTGAATAATTTATATCTAAATATTCATATTGAAATCCACTCCGTATCCACTAAAATTATAAATCTAAGATTTGAATCCATAAATTATCCGAACTTATAATATTTAAATTCACAAAAATAAATCAAATAATATCAAATATTCGATTCTTTTACTATCCTTTACCTTACCACCCTGATCTATTCTTTTTTTCTTTTCTGCTCAAAATGTTTTATTTTGATTTTTGATGTAGTTAACATTACTCCGTTAATAAAAATAATGAATTTAAATTTTTAATGTTTTATCAACAAACTACATTCATTTATACGTTGTTTTTATGCCATTAATTAAAAACTTGTGTAATTAAAGCTTTTCCTTTTAAAATACCCCTAAAATGCTAAAGCACAATTTCACCAATTTATCTTTAAAAAAAAAAACAAAAAGAAGCTACTGTATGAAAATTTTTTTTTACTCTTATAATATTTTTTAAATAATCAATGAGCCGACAAGCAGACCCGAATTAGGCTCAAATAAAAGATTTAAAAAATTTAAATTATGATCTAATCCGATTCATTAATAAGTTTCTTTGAGATATCTTATTGGCTAAATAAAAAGAGCTAATTCAATGTATGTTTATATATAAATTATTTAAAATTCCATCAATCAAAAATAAAAAGAAAAAAAATCATATTAAGTAATAGTAAAACTATTCATAAATTGGGTCAAAACATATCAAGTTTAGATAAAAAAATTTACTCGACCAAGGTGCAGCC
>JBBYHO010000003.1:23114996-23139142 GCA_038382025.1 Adansonia gregorii | reverse complement strand
ACCTCTAAAGGTCATTTAGGATGTCTTTTTGCTTATCAGTTAGAAGTGATTCTCTTAACATATTATATTTAACAATATTACTTCTAATATATGTGCTACCTTTCCAATCAACTCTTGAATTTTATTGTTTATGACAATAATGTGGTTGATAGTATTATCATTATTTGGAACCACTCGATAATTTTTCAGATCTCGTAATAGCATTTGGACTCTCCTTCTATGGTCCTTAATCCTAATAACCATGGGCGTTCAGATAAATCTCTTCATTTTTCTATAACAAATACAGAAAAAAATATGACAATGATCATATAAACAACACACGTTTATTATGGCTAACAATAAATTTTAATCTATACATTATTTATTGTCCCATAAAGTCCAATGCTTAAATGCTTTAAATATATATTTGCATTAAAAAAATATTGACTTTAATATATGTATATATAAAATAAGAAAAAAGCCAATTGTTTAAATGCCTTAAAGAATGCATTCTGCCAACACATCTCATCTATTTATTTATTAATATTTAAATATATTATAAACATTTTGTTAATGCATTCAATGCTATTAAGAAAATGATAATGCATAGCTTTAAAAAAATCAGCCAACATTCACCTCTTCAAATTTTTTTTAACAAACATTATGTCATTGTAAATATTACATTTGGTTTCGTAATATTAACCAAATATAAAATAAAAAATTTTTAAAAAAAAATTATTCACGTAAATAATAAAATATTGTACACTTAATATTCAAACTGATGACTTTCTGACATGTTCTGATTTGGATTTCAAAATAAAAAAATATAAAACATGCTCCATTAATATTAGAAATCAAGCCTAGAGGCTTTGATGCCAATGAAGATTATTATTACATATAAATAATCTATAAACAAATACAAAATTAAATAACTTACAGGATCGTGCGATGCAAAATTGATCTTAATTCATTGATCGGAGACAAAATCACTTAATCGAATATTATCTATTTTTACAGTACTAAATTCCTTTAATTTTTCTGTGGAGAGACAAACTATTTTTCTTTTGTTTTATTCACTGCCTGAAAGGCTCATGGAAAAAATGAAGATTGAATTTTTTTTAAATGGCAGAACCATGTCTTTTAAAATGTATCCCAATAACATGGGATTTCTTGCATGAAAAACTGTCAAGCAGTTACCATAAACGACAGTTCGTATATTTTTTTAACTATAGGATCGAGTTCTACCCATTATGGGCGGATCTCGACCCTATATTTCTAACATATTGAAATAAAAATATTTTGTATTTATTAAAAGTAACAAGAAATCTTTATGCAAAAAATAAATATGCTCGTTAATGTTTCTCTTATTTTTCCCTCAGTTTGCATGCCCTAATTCAAGGTGGTACTAAGGAGGGTGAATCTCATAGGCTGTAGGATGATAACTATTCGCTTTGCTTTTAGAAAAAATTATAATTAACGTATAATATTTCAATTTTTTAAAAAATTAAACTAAAATCAAATAAAATAGTATTTATAACTAATCCAAATCAAATTTTACCGATTCGGATTAATTCTATTCATCGAGTTCCAAAAAAAATCTATAGTATTTTTAAGTACTTTCCACTAATTCATAAAAAACAAAATTTATTTTTATAGTATAAAAATCAAAATTAATTAAAAATAAAATTTGATTTGATTTGAATAATTATGATTTTTTAATTTATAAATTTAAATTTAAATTTAAATTAAATTAAATATATTTAACTACTACTTATATTAAAACTAAACCAATTATTACAATTCAAATTAAATTTTTAATTTTTTTAATTTTTTCTCAACCCCCATGAGTCGAATAAGTCTCCTCTGCATTGTCAACCAACATGTTGAACCAAATTTTACTCAAAGGGTCAAAAAATAGGCTGCAAAAATCAAAGGATATTAGACAGCTCCAAATTGCATGTGCAAGCATGAGAGAATTGAGCCCCAAACCATTAAAAATTAAACCACTCTCTTCACAAAGAACATGCAAAAAGGTTACTAGTAGTAGGTTGTTTGTAGTTGTTGCCGTTGACAATTCATAAATTAAAGCCCCTTGTATTTTAAACAAAAATGTAAAGGATCCAATTGGCAATGTTCGGGAAAAAAATTCATATCACTTCATTATTTTATTTTTATTTTGACTTTCAATTGGGTTTTTCTTCCTTTCTTGATTTTAAGTTCCCTCTTTAAATAAATGAAGATCTTTTCTAATCCCAAGAAAATTTCTCTACTTTGATTGTGGCAATTAGATTTATTAAGGACATACGTTCGATTCGAATCATTATTTATTAAAAAATATTTTTTATTTAAATTTAATTTTTAAAATATATAAATATTAATATAAAATTATTTTTTTATATTGTAAATAAATTTAAATATAAATATAAATACAAATTTATTTTATCTTTATAATGTCCACTTTTTCTTTTCAAGATGCTCAAAAATATTCTTTCTTCATTTTCAAACACCATATACCTTTTATCTTTCTATATTTAAAATTTCTTTTTTCAATTTCTTTTTTACTTTTTGACAATAAAAAGCATGATACGTCAATATTATAACAATAAATTTTTAATATTGAATGTACTAAAATCAAATTTTTCTTTCTTAATAAGCCCTAGTAATACATGTATTTATGTCTATGTATGTATGTTATATTTCATGTTTTTTCATGTAAACATAAATAGAAAAAAATTAAATATATCAAAATCTTAAATACAAATATGAGATGCTTGTATTAAATATATCATATCATATTTATTGTACTAATTTCTTATTTATTAAATGTATCATATTTATATCATATTTTTTGTCATTTTCAAAATTAATAAATCTGTTTTTTTTTTGTTTGCTTATACATAACTATTTCTATGAACAAATCAAACATGGGGAAGGTCTACATTCATGCCGTTTGAGACTTTGAGCCGTACATAGATATGCTGCCTCACTCTATTCAAAGGTTAAGTGTGATCAAATTAGGAATGGTAATGGAATGGGATGGGATGAGAGTTAGGATCGTCCTATCCATCTTTGTTTTACTTTTATACGGATGTAAAAAAACATTGACTTCTATGGATGTTAGTTATATCTATGACCACTCCACGGTGCTCCACTCTAATAATTTTGCAATTTAATATTGTGAAAAATTATATTATAATTTAATCATCAACATAATTTTAGCATATATAATAATTCTTTAGTACACATATATAGTACACATACCTATATAGTGTATATATAATTTTAGTGCATATATACAATTTTAGTATATACATCTAATATATATTTACATAAATATACTAAAAATATAAAAGGGATATATAAATTTTTTTAAGAAGTACAATAGTAATTTTGAAAAAAGCAATAAGCATGGTGGAGTAAACATTTACCAAAACCGTCTTGCTCCATCCTACTTCAACTTAAAAAAAAAAAAAACTTTCTTATTAACAATGAATCGATGCAAAATTTATAAAAAAAAAAAAAATCAAGTTTTATCATCTACAATTCAAATCATCATCAACCAAATCAAAACAATTCATCATCGATTTATAAAAACAATCTTATCAACACCATCATCATCATCATCATCATAATAACAAGAATAATCATGATTTGAAATCCCTTTTTTTTAACCAAGCATAAACAAAATGACTTGGCAAAACTATGATGAGAAGAAAAAGAAAATTAAGCTATGTAATTCTTTAGTGACAATTATACACTACGTTATGTATATTATTTTGAACCTTTGTACAAAAACCAAATATAGTACAAGATATTTTTTAAATTAATTTTATTCTAATATGAAAAAAATTCTTTAATTCTTAATTGGGGTTCGATAATTTTGAGTAGTATCTTATGAGTCAAATCTTAAATTATATTATGTCAATGTGAGAGAATACACTTGAAGTTTTACGAAAAGTAATTAGTCCTATCAAACTTTAAAAAAATATACTTTATCGTATTTCCAAAACCAAATTTGATAAAAACTTACAAATTTAGGTCCTGTATTTACTACAATGTTTAAATGCTATACCCAAGACTCATCCGTACATAAAATTTCTAATTGAGTTGGTGTCACAATTCAAGTAACCCTAATTCAGTTAAATAAATTACATATAAACTAAGTCCAATATAGTTATAAAATGAAATTAGGTATATTTAGACTTTTCAATTTTAAAAAAATAACTAGTCACTTAAAAAAATTGTTTTCTTTTTCTCTAAATATTATTATTTTTTAAAATATTATAATTACTTGTAAAAAAATTTCACCTACAAAATGAATAAATATGATAAATGATCAACTTTAATATCAAAAGAGATGCATAAAGTCTCAAAGCTAAACAATCCAACATATATATTTTTTAAAAATGATTATTATCTTATTCAAAATTAACTAATAACAACTGGCATGAGGTATACAGATAAACCAAGTTTAATAAACTAATTAAAAATAGTAGATTTAAATACAAGTTTTTTTCAAAAAAAAATCATAACTTGGGTTGAAATTTAAAAGAAAAAAGTTGTAGATATTGGTTTAAACTTTAAATCTGCTAAAATCTTAAAAATAACTTTATAAATCGAATGAGATAAATTGGGATTAATTTAAAATAAGTTGATTGAAAGCGAATGGATTAGGACTTAGGAGTTTGATTTGAACAAGATGAGAGGCATCTTCCTCCAATAAATGCCATTGATCAATTAAATATAGATGGACCATATGCTAATAACCCCTTTCATCCACTTTCACAACCTTAATTTGGAGGTGCTCATGGCTCATGTCAAATTGAGTTTGGATCGAGTTTAAATATTCTTTGTTTTATCATGCAAATATATATATCATAATAAGTAATTTAGTAATATATATAGTGTCAATCTCACGAGAAATTATTACTAAATTCGCTAATTACTAAAATTAAAATATCTTAATCTTATTTAAATAAGGAATTAAAAATTGTAAATTAAGAGTAAACTAAAATTAACTAATTACCAATTAAAGAAAGCAAATTGAGTTCTATTTATCTATGAGAAAAACCTAGAAGTACAACTCCCCTCCATACTTCATTTGAATTTGTTCTAGCCACTTAACTTGATTAACAAAAACAAGTTACTAACCTAGAATTCTAATTTATTTATAAAAATCTTTCAATGTTATTATAAAAAAATCTTAACTAATTTACTATATTTCTATACTAATTGAATTAAAAAGAAAACCATTGAGCTTAAACTCCAATTTAGTTGCACATGACATTCTTGTTTATTACTTCCTAATATGTAAATTAATTCATAATAAATGAAAATGAAAAGTATGTTATTAAATCCAGATATAAACACAAAATTTATTTTTTTTTCAAGTTCATTAGGGTTACCAAATCTAATTGTTATACAATCAATTAGAAATATTAAAGATAAGATTGAATAAATAACTAAATTATTATTAAATCAAGAAAGAAGTAAAATACATGTTGAGTTTCATTGTAACTTTAGAAAAATAAATTTAGTTCATGCTGATTATGTAAAAATAAAATAAGGAAGTTTCACCATCATAACAATACAAGAAAGATAAAAAGATTACAAGAGAACTAAGAGTTGTTAGGTCTTGATCTTCAAGCTTCTCTAAATTGTTCTTCCTTAGTGCAAAGTTTGATTGCTCTTCTCCTTCTTAAAAAATAAAGTTAATAACAATTAAAAAATCTAAAAATCTCTAACCCTGATTTTAGTCCTAAAAATTCCTATTTATAAGTTCCCAAAACCTTGAAAGAAGAAGTTTATGCTCGAGTAACATAAATAGTTTATTTTGAAAAGTTGCTAGGCTAGGTTCATTTTGCTTCCTTAATATGTTATCACGTCTCAAAAACTCTTCCAAGCTTTAAGCCTACAAAATATAAAAATATTAAATTACTATATAATTTAATCATAAATAAAATAAATCAAAATTAATAAAATCAAAATAAAAACATCTAAATCTTAGCTAATTTTAATACAGATTACATAACTGAATAACTCTATTTCATAAAGTTATCACTAAGCATAGTATTAATACACTTTATACTTGCTAAAGCCTAATCCAACCGAAATATGAGCCTTAAATTTTGCTCAGGCCTACTCATATTTGTAAATAGGTAATTCACCTCATTTAGACTGCCAATATTATATTTGTTTCTAATTTATTTTTTAAAATTTAATTTTTAGTAGTTTAATATTTTATTTTATTATGTTTTAAAATATAACTAAGTTAATATATTTTGTGATGTTTACATCATAATATTATATATTTTTATTTTTTATATGATAAAATTACATTATATATAAATATAAAATTAATATATTATTATATAATTGAAAAACGAGTCAAATCAACCTTGAAAGTTGGAGCCAAAGCCTGATTCACTTTTAAAATAGGTCACATTTTTTTACCTAAGCTCATTTTCTAGACCTCACATTTTTGCCTAAACCATCCCCAATATTGGGTAGGCTTTCGGTCTTGGGCAGATTGCCCGACCATGAACATCTCTAATTTAATCTTAAGACCTTTTATTTGAAATTTTATTTGTTAAATTATTTCTAAAAATTAAATCGTAAATTTTTCATTGCCTATAGATATTGAAACTATCATTATATCTTATTTAAAATTGTTACTGTATTTTTATTTTTTATGAGTTTGTGAATCTCATTTATTAAAATTGAATATCCATCAAATAATTTGTTAATAAATTCAAAATTAATTTTGAATAAATTAAAATTATAATATGACATTTCACAAGTAAAATGTGCATATGAATGTGTCACATTAAAATAAATACTTTTCAAATATTAATTTAACAAACTTTTTTAATTTATCAATTAAAAGATATAAGGGAGAGAGAGAGAGAGAGAGCAAGTAATTGGAAAAAAATATGATGATAATATTTTTTTGACATGGAACATCAAATATACATTTTTAAATGTGAAATATCAATATTATATTTTTATTAAAATAATTTGCAATATAATAATAAAATATTTTCTTTTCATTGAGTATGATCCGAAAATTAGTAGAAGTACAATGAGAAATTTTAATCAAAATAAAAAAAATGACAAATTTCAATATTCACTTATAGTTTATTTTTTTTTCTTTTTCTTTTTTTGTTTTTCTTTTCGTTTTAATATTCTAGGGATAATACCATCAATCTTTATTCAAAATTAAAATAAAATATTTATTTTAGTTAGTTGAATTAAAGTTATAAATTTTATTTCATTGTAAATTTAAAATAAGATCCCTTTAACATTACAAATTTTTTTTAATTGACAAATCTAAATTATAAAAAAATGCTTACTCAAATTTATTTAAATGAACTAAAGGACAAATACATAAAAGAATATGATTTACTTTAAGAGCCACTTATTTTGAGACTTAATAAGTATAAATAAAGAAATAAAAGTTTATAATCTTAATTTTAAAATATAAAATGTTTTATTTATATTAATTTTTCTTATAAAATATAAGAGCTTCTTGAAGCTAGTATTATCTCACACTTTTTACTACTATTTGTTTTGATTATCCTCTTTTTGTTACCTTATGAAAGGACCAAACATGTTGAGGACAAGAAAATTAATGTTGTTCTTAAACTATCCTTACTATATTAATTTGCTTATAGTAAATCTAGAACCTTCAAATTCTATTTGCAAGCAGACCTCATTATACGATATAAGAATAGACAAATCCTGTCTTGGTCCACTTAATGTGTCTAGGAGTGGGTTACATGCCTGGTACTAGACTTGAAAATTTGCATACGTGTAACGTGTTTTGTACTTTTTTATATAAAAATTTAAAAAATAAAAATATTCAGTTAATTTTTGCATTAATTTTTTTTTCAAGCATAAACATAATACAAAATTATTAAACAATTCAAAATTCTAAACACAAACCAATCTATGTATAAACATTACAAGTTAATCGTGTTTAAATACGTCATCTTCTTAACCAAGTCAAAGCTGGATTGACAAATTTTTTTAAGCTTGTCCAACTCAATTCGAAAAATATTATTTAAACATATTTAATTTGATTTTTGGTATATTAATAATAAAGCTCTTTAGCTTCGTAAGCAAAATTTAAAAATTATCGTGTCTCAATTTTTAAAATTTTTTTTAAATATACTTTAAAATATATTACTTTTCTAAGACGATTTGCAGAGTTTAAAAACTTTCACTGACGGTGGACGATAAGTTCTCCCAGACATTTGTATCAAATAGTGTTGTTTGTCATTTCTAATTATCAAATATTATGCAAATGAGTAGTTAGGCAAAACCGCCCAGCAAGGCCCAATTTTCCTTGTTCAACATGTTAGTGTAGAAAAAGAACATGTAGAGGTTTTTTTTTTTAATTTAAAAAAGAAAATGCGAAATCAGAGGGCTAATGCAAAGGGTAAAAAGGGATGACATGCAACTTTACTTTCTTTCCAATGGAACCAAGTCATTCACACGCACGCACAAACACACACACACACACACACACACACACACATATATCACAGTTGTGATAGTATCAGCACCCCAAGCAGGATTAAAAACAGAAACAAATCCATGTTTATTGAAGGGAAATCGGGAAAAAAACCAGGTCATATTATGATAAGAGACATACGGTATGGGAAAGGTCAACTAAAAGCATATAATATATACTATGATAAGAGATATATGGTATGGGAATCACATACAGGAATTACTTCCACTTCTTGTATCCGAACTTGCCCTTGTGTTTCCCAAACATGCCATGCTTCCCAAACTTCCCGTGCTTCCCAAACTTCCCATGCTTAAATTTCCCATGTTTGAATTTTCCATGACCATGGCCATAGTAACCCCCATGTCCAAGATTATGAGCTCCATGTGCTAAATGGTGAGCCCCATAAGCAGCAGCTGCAGCAGCAGCGCCTCCAGCTATTAATCCGCCCACACCATGTCCATGTGAACCTTGTCCTGTAAATGATGATGTAAGATGAAAATGAAATAGCATATATAAGTGAGTGAGAGCATCACTCCATATATTTTTCTTTTTGAGTTTTGAGGTTTAAAAAACAATGGATGCAGTCTGCCAAAGAGAAATCTATGCAACTTGTTTTGCTTTGAAGCAAGGATTAACCAAATAAGTGAATTTTTATTAAAACAAGACAGAGAAAGACATAATCAACCATAACATTAATATCCAATGTCATGTTCGTGACCATTGCTCTTTGAAGCATGAACAGAAACCAAAGACCTTATGTCACTTGGACTAGGGTGTAAGTGTCGAAGATAGGTATATTCACTTTCTTTTCCATGTATTAGGAGGGTCATATCTCCATAGCTATGCTAATTATGTGTCAGACATGGGTGCGAGACATGAATACTTCAAGAAAAATTAAGAGTCAGAAGAAATATAGCAAAAACCATAAGGCCTGCTCTAGGGAAGATTAACAACTTGAATCTAATGTCAGCAACAAGAAACAACCATAGGAAAAATAAAGGGTCATGGAGCATACCAGGATAACCAGCTTGTGGATATCCACTATGAGATGGATAAGCTGCCGGAGGAGGAGGAGGATATCCAGCAGGCGGGTATGCGCCAGGAGGAGGATATCCCCCTGGTGGAGGATATCCGGCAGGTGGATAGCCTTGTTGGGGATATCCATGAGGAGGATATCCTTGTGGAGGGTAGGATCCAGGCGGAGGATAATGTCCAGCACCAGCAGCGTAGCCAGCAAGCTGAGAAAATATTCCTTTGTCGCTTGAATCACCTTCATGCTTGTCCTTACCACCTCCCATTTTTCTTCAACTTGATATTAGTGAGTTTGAGTAATCAGTCCATTAGGAGTTAAAGAAACAAAACATTGTCAGCTGAAACACACTTCAATAGAAAATATTGAAAAGAAAACACTGAAAGGGAAAACAGTAGAATCAAGTGAATAGATCAGTAATCAAGACTTAGACCTGGCAATTTTGAACACAAAACAGCACAAAAAAGATATCATGACACAAATATACAAACATGTTAAATATATATATAATTCGAATCATTAATTTGCCAAAAATTTTTAAATATATAATACTTTAAACATGATTATGGCGCGTGAAAATAAGATGAACAAGACATAAATACACAGATTGTTAGATCGAATCATGTCTAATTTTTAAGATATATATATATATATGGTACGTTATATTTCGGTATTCTCTTCATGTCTCTCATTCTTCCATATAAGCAGTTGAGAAAAGAGGAAAAGATCAGGATGTTCTAATTACATTCAAATTCCATAATCTACAATGTACGGAAGTCTCATTTATCAAACAGAGATAAGGCATGGGATCAGAAAATTTTATGATTCTTCATCAATAATGACAGAAAAATTAAAGAATGAAACAATCGTATTGAGAGTATATAATTTGTTTTCATATTATCTTTACAATTTATTGCCATCTACACGGATGCTCTTTGATCAAGAAAGATTCATACGCCTACACATACATGCATGTCCACATTCTTTTTTCTCTGAACTGGATCTCAAGGCAAATTCATACATGCATGTCCACATTCATACATAAAAAATTATGCACACATTATCCTTTGGCAATAATTTGACATGCTATATGAGCAGGGATGTATCTGCGAACTTGCATCTATCTAACAGACCTGATCAAACATCATTACATACAAACAAATAAGAGTCAGACGCTTACACACCGCATGCAGGAAATTTACACACCGCAGGATTCAATGAGTCAAGAAAAATTAACACGAAATACAATATGAATGCAAAAGCATATTAACATCTATACGACATGAATTACTAACATATTAATATATAATTGTCTAGACATAACATGAACATGATATACGAATGGACAGATCTACTTTTAACGAGAAAAAGCAATAAATTGAGGTATTTTATAAAGAGAAAAGAAGAGAAACACCATCGATAATAAAAGATCAAAACTTTTATCATAAAAACGAAAGATATCGAAATTATCGATTAAACCCAAAAACAAGACAAAATTGGGGGAAAATTACGTGAATTGACAGATACAGAGAGAGATTGAAATTTGGGTTTCTCCTTTTACCTCGTCGGAGGAAATTCTTTTGAACCGAAACTCCTTCCTTTGGCTTTTGATATATATATATATATATATATAATAGGAGTGAATTTATCCACGGAAATTTCCGAGGGAGAGTTCCTTAGATTTCGTTCAGATAATTGTAGGAAAAGTTAAAATGGAGTGATGAAAAGGAGAGAAAAGTGATAAAAAAGAAAAGAGTTCCTAACCCGAAATAAGTGGTAACGTGTCCTTTTCCCCTTTAATTGAGTAGTTAGTACGCGTTTCCACAACGCCGTTATCTTTCCACGTCAATTTATTTTTATGGATTTTGCTAGGACCTAATATTATTGTATATGGGCTAACATTTTAAATAAATTTTTATAATAAAAATAAAATAAAATAATTTTTCTTTAATTTTTTAAGTGAATTTAGTATAAAAATATGAAAATAATTTTTTTAAATATATTATATAAAAATAATTAATAAAATTTAAAAATTTTAAAAATTTTAAACTGATCAAATATAAATCTTAAATCATCTCATAAATTAACTTATAGATAAAACTCTTTAAATAAATCATCTAGAAACTAAATACAAAATGATCATTAATAAAATAATTTTTTAAATTTATTTTGAGCTTGTCAGGTGCGTATCTTAAATCAACTTGTAGGTTATGTAAAGAACAACTAGTTTAAAAACATCATTTACAAATAAAATATAAAGACTAAAATAATTAATAAAATAATTTTTTTGAGTTATCGAGTATGAATTTTAAATCAACCTGTGAATTATCATGAAAATCAATCTTTTAATAAAAATAAAAATAATTATAAAAATAATTATAAAAAACTAAAAATAATTAATTAAATAATTTTTTATTTTTTTGTATCGATCTATTACTAATTCTAAATTGATATATAAATTACCGAGTAGATCAACTACTTTAAATACATAATTAAAAAAATAAAAACTTAAAAATAATTAATAAAATAATTTTTTTCGAGTAAATCGAACACGAATATCAAATAAATATTTAAATTCTCATATAGACCAACCCTTTAAAATTCATAACATTAGCATATATAATATATATATATATATGGAGTATGATGTTAATTGTTAAGTCTCAATTCAATTACAATGACCAATTATATAAAACATAAAATAAATTAAAAAATGATATAAACATAATATAATAAAAATTTATTAATATATCAAAATATATAAATAAATAATTAATAAATAAAAATTTATATATAAATTTATAATATCTTAAATATATAAAAAATAATAAAAATATGATATATGTTAAAATAATTAAAATATAATATAATATAAAATATAAACATAAAAAATAATGAAAACACATCTATTTTTTTTAATTTACCTCATTTCCCCTTTATCCCTAAAACCCATCTACCTTCATTTTAATTTTAAAATTATTGAAATTTTAATACCATAAATAACCCTCATATCATTATATATGACCATGCTGACTTAACCTTCAGGTTCTAAAATTCAAATTATAATTTATGTCAACTTTATATTCTCTTCCTTTTTCATTAATACGCAAATTAATTTTGGAAGATTGTGATTGGTACCCTCACGATTCAAAAGATCGACGATTAAATCGGTTAAAATTTTAAATTTTATTTTAATTAATTTAATTAGTTGGACTGAACGATTTTATAAGTTAAATTTATGTAAAGATTGAGTAATTATTTGATTTGACATATTTAAATTTATATTTTAATAATTCAAATCAATTCAATTTGAATTACTTTTTATTTAGTAAAATAATAATTTACTTAAATTTAATTATAAAATTACATAAATATTAATAAAAAATAATTTTAAATATTTTAATATTTTTTGAATAGTAATTCAAGCTTACGGGCTAGGTCAAAACAAATTATGAATTAAAAAATCGTACTGGATTAGTCGATTGAATTGGGAACTGACTAGAGGCCTGTCCAGTGCATATATTAGAACCAATCTCTCATTGAACCAGTAAAAAATCGACAAAAAACTAGATTCGACCAGTAAAAAATCAATTATATATATTTTTTAATTTTTTAATTTAATTTTTAAGTATTTAAAAAAGAGAACTTATTGAATTAGCTGATTGAACCAAGAACTGAAGGTTAGACTAGTTTGACCTTCGATTCAATTTTTTAACCTTGAAACAAAGTCAAGTCTAGACAAGAAATTTAAAAAAACTTAAATCATGATCTAGTCTAATTTATGAATACCACCAAATAATACATTTTGTTTTAATATTGAAAATTAATTTTAATGTTAAATATAGTTAATAATTAATAATAGTATGGTTTTTGGTACTAAACTAAAAGTTGAAAAATTCAAATTTATCAATTACAAAAAAAAAAAATTGAAAAAAGGTTTTAAAATAGATATAAAATCAATTTTTTCCAATTCAATTCATTCTTATCTTTTTTTTAACCAATTGAATTGATCCAAAGATAATACAATTATTAGACTAGACAAACAACCAATTTTTTATTTAAGCGATTCAAACAATTAATCTAATTTAATCACTATGTAATCTCAAAAACTACTTAGTAAAAGGGAAGAGTACCCTTCCATGATATCAAGATTGCCCACCTCATCCTTCATCTTAGATTATATTATGAGCCATTTTATTAGCTATATTATAAGGTTAGCAAAGAATACATTAGACCTGATATCTTGTATTATACTTGTGTATTTTATTATATGACAATAATGTTTAAAGTATTTTATATTTATTTAGATTTTGATATGTTAATAATTTATATTATATAGATTTTAAAATATATATTCGTGTTATTATATTATATACTTTGCACATATCATATTCATTTAATTGCTTTAAAAATTATCAAGATTAGAATACGTTAATTGAGTTTGTTATATCTTACTGAACAAAGTACAACAAAATTTTTTTTTTTTTTTTGCATTGGTTTTATCATTAAGAGTGTACATATCATCTTATCTTATGAGAGCGATGTAATTTGTATTTTAATTTTTTGTCACTCTATTTCAATGTTATATTTATGATGATAAATGAATAACAATAAATTAATCAGCTAACTTATAATAAAAAAAATTTGTAACATTTTACGACATTTTTTGCATCTAATATTATTCTTTATACACTTGGCCAATAGTTGAAAGTGGATTTTTATCTTCTTTCTCCTTGTTTCTTACCTTTTCCATTGATGTTTGAAAGTATTTGTATAGAAATATTAGATACGAAAATCAATCTTAAACAAAAATATAAGATCTACTTAAAAAATGGGTTTCATGCTCAACCCAATTCGTTTTATTATCAAAAGGATAGATTTTTTAATAAAAAAAGATTGATCTTTATCAAAAAAGAGGTTATATTTTAAGAATGATCATTTTTTAAGAGAAGTTAATTTTTTTGTTTTGCAAATCTAAATAGTACCTTTATCTAATTGAATTGGATTAGACTAAACTTAAATAATTACACTGTTCCTCAATAAAGGTTTAGGCCTGATCTTACCCATGAATAGGTTTAGTCCTAATCTCATATACTATTGAAAATTAATAATGACTATAGGTTACGAGTTACAAGAGCTCTTCAATTCGTCCATTACAATTTCTTTGGAACTAAATCATCTTAGACTTTTATTCATTTATCAAACTAAACAAATGATTTTGAACAAATTTTTAAAAGTTTTTTATTAAACGAATTGATTTCGAATAAAATATGTTTATCTCATTCATATTATCGAACAAATTTTTTTATCTTGTAAAGAACTCAACATAGAGTTAAAATCTCAAAACACAAAGGCAAAACATGAACATATATTGAAAAAATTGGAGCTCCAAATGATAGAAGAATTAGCTCACGTTAATGTTGGTTTGGCAATTGGAAGCCAAACACGGTAGAAGTGTCCATAGTTTTAGTGTATATGAATCTATCAATTTTGACCCAAACCCGAACGCGATCTAATCTGAATTGATATAAAAAAGCTAATAATCTAAAAATGATTAACCTGAACTTGAAATTATCTAAACTTAAAATGATCCAAATCCAAAAGGAATTGAACTATAACAATCCAAACCCAAAATTACACAAATCCGAAATGACTTAAACAATTAACCTAAAATAATTTGAACCTAGAATAATCGAACTTAATAAACCCCAGTGTTAAACCTAATTAATTCGAATTCAATTATTATTAAATTTGATTGACCCGAAATAATCAAAATCTAAAATGATATAACCTAATTAAATCTGAATCGAAATGACCTGAACTCAAAAATTTAAAAATTCAAAATGACCAAATCGATCCACCCAATTAATAAGTCTAAGTGTCTTTATGTTATTAGCCAAAAAAATTACTTGAAAGTTTCATATTGAAAAGAAAGAGTCTATATATTTTATTGCAAGAATTGAGTTAAATTTAGATAAAAATATTTATAATATTTAACAAAATTGTATTTTTAATTTAAATTTAAGTATGATATATAAATATTAATATAATAGCATATTTTTAAATATTTTTAAATAATAAAATAGATTTTTTTGAATCCTTTAGCTTTAAACAAATAAAATTAAAACTTTTCAAATCTCAAACTAGTTCATTTCATAAACACCTCTAAAAAAAAGACAAGCAGTTAATACTTTATAATATGACACTTTTATATAACTCAAAATCTATAAATTTTTGTAGGTATAAAAATTAAAAATTTTTCACTTTTATTTTTTTTATGTAGAAAGTCATAGTAAATTCTAAAAAAAATGCATGTAAATAAAATATTTATTTATTTTACATGCAAAAATAATAATTTTTAATGAAAAACTTGGGAATTTGAATTAGATTCTTACCTTCCAACATTTTTTTTTTTTTTTGGAACAGAGGAATGTGCTTTTAAAATTGGTTAAAAAATTAAAATTAAACGAATTATTAATTATTAAATAAATAAAAAATAGTAATCATAGGAATTTACAGGTCTTTGTTGTCCATTGTCTCTCTCATCCTCAGGCAATCCTTCTTCCCCTTATCCTCTCATTTATCACAAAACACCCAATTTCCCTTTCTTCAAAAGTCTCTTCTTTTTTTTTTTTTTTTCTCTTCAAAACATTCTCTGAATCTTGCTTTTTAAATGTCAAGCACTTTACCCCTTCAAGAACAAGCGGGGAGCCAGTAAGTTTTTTTTTTTTTTTAATTTTTCATCCCGCGGCACTGCCTGGAGACGATTAAATGATAACCCAATTTTCTTTTCTTTCAAAGGAAACCATATCAATTTGTTTGCTTTCTTTTTCTTTTAGCTAATGTGAGAAGCAGGCAGGAAACGTGACGAGGAAAGGAGAGGATGTCTTGTTTATTGCCTCAGTACAAGTGCCCACCTGACACTTTCTCTATCCAATTCAGGACTCATCACTCTCACCATTGTAAGTTTCACACCCAAAATGTCTTTGTTTGAATTGTAATCCAAATGGGTAGTTGGTATATAAATATATATATATATATTTAACTAGATTGAAAGTGTTAAGACTTTATTCAATAAAAACTAATCTGGGTGTGCTTTGCTTTTTCTACTAGTTTTGACTTGATTATGAGTTGCTACTTATAAATACATTTGTTTTTAATTAAATTTTTTATGGATGGTTGTAATATTTTTCTACTGGATTGAAAGCTAGGGACTTCATTTTATCAGAAGTAAAACAGTTGTACTTTGTTTTTTACTGCTAGTTTTAAGTAGCAGTCTCCACTGGTGGATTTATTTCAAACTGAAGTTCTTATTTGTGTCATTATTTTTGGGAGTAATTTCAATGCGATAAAGCCAATGTATTTATCTCAATTACAACTATGAAGGGTATATATTAGTTAATCTGATAAATTTAATTCTGGTCTGGTGGCAAATGACTTTTATTTCTACCATAATTCAGATCAGTATTTACTGGATTTGTGCATTTTCATGTGGTAGACACCTTTGTTTATCTGAAACAAGGGAGAGTTGAATGTGTCTTTGTCACTTTTGTAACAATGTAAGTTATACCAAGACCACTTCATTTTTTTCTCTTGATGGTTTTCGATGACCATTACCTAAATTTCTATTGTTAATGCTTTGCATAATGGACAAAGAGTGAACCTATGTTGCTTCGACTCTTTATTTTTCTTGAAGTACCCATGTCCAATGCATATCCAGACATGGGAAAGGTGGTATGACCCTCCCAGGACCCTTCAAATACATGGAAAAACTCATAAAAAATTGAACATACCCATGTCAACATATACCCATATCTGACACTCTCACCCGAGTTTGAGTAACTTAGGATTGAATTGTCTTCCTCAACATTTGAGGAATTAATTACCTTCATTTTGTTTCCTTCATTTTGGCTTTAGCATTAGAAATTATCTGCAATTTCATTTGTGGCGTGTTTTCTATTTTTATTGCTACAGTGGTTAAATGCTTTTTCTCTTAAGGAACACAATTGTGGCAAGTTTAATGATCCTATTAAGTTTAGTGGACTTGATTTTTGTGAGCTTCGGTGCTTGTCATTCATATGTTTGTAATAAAAAAAAAATACATTTTCAAATTAGTTTTAATATTTTGGAATGCAATACTTCTGATGCCCCCTGCGTAGTGGACGCTGTATAAAGCTTTGTAGATTGTAATGCTTTTCTTTGCATAATTATTTGTTTGATTATTAAATATGAAACATTAAAGATTCTTTGGGTTATAATGTTTCTTGTATGCTCATTATTCTAATTGGTAATGCTATAATTTGTCATTATTTGTTACCTCAAGATTTCTTCGCCGAACCTGCAGCAAAACATAAAGAATCTATATGCTTCCGGACACGCTGTGTTTTATCTACGACTTCACCATCAACATTGACGTCAATGGCGACAACCACAGTGCTTGATGTAGAGAAGCTAAGGTTACCGTCTTTTGAAGGTCATCCAAATTCAGTTGTGGCAGAAAGACCATGGACATATAGAGGCGCTACTGGTCCACCCTCAGAGGTCAGTCTTGTTACTTTGAGGGTTTGATGTTGAGGATTTCAGCCGAATTTTATGGAGTGCTTGCTATTGCATTTCTGATATAGACATGTTTTCTTCCTTCATCTAATTCATTGCCGCAAGAAAAACTTATTGATCATCTATTATGAAGATCATGCCAGACAGTGGGGCTGTAAACTTCATATTGTACACGAAGATCATGCATTTTAGTTAGAAGTGCATAAGGTTTAGCTGCAGACCCATTTGAGGGTGTCTTTCTTCCAGTAATTCTGTTTTCTCGGTGAATTTTTAACGATTGAGCCAGTTTGTCATTTCTCGATGATAGGTCACTCCTAAGTTCTATTTTTATTTTCTTCATTCCGGGCTAGGGCAACTAAGTTCTGGTCATATCTACGTTCCTTGGACTTGGGGTGTGTTGGATAGGGATATTTATCCAGCATGGGTATGATCAATTTTTTTCTAAATTTGTCCATATATTTGGAAGATCATACCTCCATATGCATGTCCAAATATGTGTCGGACATGAATACTTAAAGAAAAGTGAAGAGCCAGAGTAACATAGGGTCATATTACTGAAGATCATTTCGGTGGCAATGTCTTGCTGTGCCTTATCATTTGAGCCTCTATTTGTAATTTGTGTATGAGATTGAGTAATTTCTTTATCAAAGAGTCGAAATTTACTCAGAATTTCAGTGCTTGTTATGGGGTCATACTATGATGTATGTGATAAGTTATAATTTTGCTGCCTTTGACATATCTGCAGGCAAGCTTTGCAGCAACTTTAGCAACTGAAAATCTTCTTACAAGTGATGATGCTGTAATTGCTGCTGCTGCTGCCGAAGCAGTAGCTCTTGCACAAGCAGCTGTTAAGGTTGCTAAGGATGCTGCCTTGATGTTTAAGAACTACGGTTCTGCAAAAACTGAAATGAAATCTGCAGGGTCATCAGCAACTAATACTTTCACATCCAAGTGGGCTCTGTTTACCGAAGCAGAGAGGGCTGGTATTGTTGGAGATTCCCTCAAAGATGAAAGTGAACTCGAACAAGATGATTCAGAGCAAAATTCCACAAAAGAATCTGATGAACTAGAGCCCACAAATGAAGAACTTCAACTCCTTGAGGAACAATTATCCAAAAGTATTGCTGTGAGATCGAAGCGCCAAACTGAACGAAAAGCCAAAAGAACAAGAGCAGCAGAGAAGGCTGCTGCTAACTTTGTTTCTGTGAAGTCTGGTTCTACAAACAGAAAAAAGCGCGGTGCTTCACAAGATGTGGACTACTCTGATCCATTGCGTTACTTACGAGGGACTACCAGCACTTCCAGGCTTCTCACTGCTAATGAAGAAATTAAGTTATCGGAAGGAATACAGGTGTGACGACTTCACAGGCATTTTGTTATACTAAGACTTTTAGGGAGACATCTTGTAATCACTTAATTTGTCACCGAGTGCATTTTTTACCTTGGATATTTATCCGAGATGATGCCATGAATCCCCTGGGATTTCTGAATGTAAATCTTGCATGCTGTGCGCTCGTATTATCTCAACATCAATCAGCTAATGGTATATTAAAAGATTATTATGTCATGCACTTTGAGTTAAAACTTTGATGTGTACTCCTTCTACCTCTTCTTCATTTTGTAAATTTCTAATTTTGCCTAGTATCAATGGCCTCAGGACTTGCTGAAACTGGAAAGGCTCCAGGAGGAGCTTGCAGAGCGATGTGGACGACAACCAACCTTTACACAGTGGGCTGCTGCTGCTGGAGCTGATCAGAAGACCCTCAGGACGCGCTTAAATTATGGCAGACTTTGCAAGGACAAAATGATTAAAAGCAACATACGGCTTGTTATTTCAATTGCAAAAAATTATCAGGGAGTTGGAATGAATCTCCAAGATCTTGTTCAGGTATGTTGATCTCTTGCATGCAGTTGAACAAGTTGAGTTTATTGAGAAAACAGAACTGTGAATAAAAAAGAAAAAAAAAAAGAAAGAAAGAAATCACAAAATAGCCACTTTAGGTTCTGCTTTTAGTTTCTGAATCTCGCCTGGTTCACTCACAGGAAGGATGCCGAGGCCTTATAAGAGGTTGTGAGAAGTTTGATGCATCTAAAGGTTTCAAGTTCTCAACTTATGCTCACTGGTGGATTAAGCAAGCCGTTAGGAAGTCTCTCTCTGATCAGTCAAGGACAATTCGCTTGCCAGTAAGTTCTAAAGTGTTCTTCTGGTCCTAAATCCACTGTCCTTTGGAATTGCCTATGATAAATAGCATACTACCAATTACTGTCATGTTTTATCAATGATTTCATGATAAATGAAGTTATTATTGAAGTAAATGCGTCAAATCTGTTAACTTTTTCTACTTTTTTTGTCTTTACAGTTTCATATGGTGGAGGCAACGTACAGAGTGAAGGAGGCTAGAAAACAGTTGTACAGCGAAAATGGAAGACAGCCTGACAATGAAGAAGTTGCAGAGGCAGCAGGGCTCTCCATGAAGAGGCTCGCTGCTGTTCTACTCGCGCCCAAGGCTCCTAGATCTCTTGATGAGAAGATTGGAATCAACCAAAATCTCAAACCTTCGGTCTGTCCTACTTCAAACGTTGCAGTTTACCATTTTGTTCCCCATTTTTAACCGTGAGCGTTATTGCACTTTGATTTTATTTTTGTTTCTGATATGAGACTGTTAATTTTGTCCAGGAAGTAATTGCAGATCCTGAAGCAGATTCAGCAGAAGATATCCTGATCAAGCAGTTCATGAAGAAGGACCTGGAGAAGGTTTTGGACAGTCTAAGTCCAAGAGAAAGGCAGGTGATCAGATGGAGGTTCGGAATGGATGACGGAAGGATGAAAACTTTGCAAGAAATTGGGGAGTCAATGGGTGTAAGCAGAGAAAGAATCCGGCAAATCGAGTTATGTGCCTTTCGGAAGTTGAAGAACAAAAAGAGAACAAAACATCTGCAGCAATATTTGATTTCATATGCCTCATAAGTTCCCATGCATAGTTGAGTCGAGGATCAAAAGGCTTTGTTTAGCAGATAATTTCTTTACCATTAGCCAGAGGTACAAATGTTCCTTTCCATTTAGCTGTGCCCACAAATGATCGTTAACAGAAACCTGATTTTTTTTTTTTTGAATTAAGCATTTCACAATTTTTTTAATGTATCAGAGATAAAATTCAGACACCAATTGCATTTTTTTATTATTATTGAATTGTGAAGGTGAAGGTTATGTTTGATTCAATTTCTATGATCATTGACAATTCTGAAAATTAGTCTTTGATAAGAAATAATTTGCTTAAAGTTAGACCCAATAATTTTGGGTACGATATGCAAATGTTTAAGAAATATGAAAATAATGTGATAAATATGATAATCAATATCGGTTGGTACGTATCAATTTTAAAGAAAAGTAAAAATGTTATCAATATTGTGTTGTTTCAAGTTTTGCACTGATCTGTAACAACTTATGTTGGTTGATACAAGATTTTTATGATTATTAATTCTTTTAACTAATTCTTAATACTTTTTTTGTCATAATAATTTTTATTTTTTTAATAATTTCTTTTTTATAAAATATATTTATTAAATTAGGCTATTAAATCTAATTAATAATAATTTATTATAATTTTTAAAATTTTTATATTCATTTTATTTATCTATGATTACAAATTTTAGATATTAAATTTTATTTTAAAAATTTATATTTGCATATAAACACATATATATACACGTATATAATAAATATTTTATTAAAAGACTTACAAATGAGCTTTATAAATATATTTGAAATATTTGAAAATTACTAATAAATTCAAAATGGTACGTTAAGACACATCTGTATCATTGCAAAGTGCTTAAGACAAGACTCTTGGGCACATCAAATTTTGAAAATTAATTTTCGAAGTTTGCTGGTCATCGCGAAATAACTATGCAAAGAAGTCGTTACAAATTTTTTTTTGTTAGGTGTGATTGGTCACCCATTAGAATTTATCTTTTAAAGGTTCCAAAACTCTCAAAAATGGATTCTAAAATCTGCTTATAAATTAAAGGAAAAAAATAAGGTTTAGGGGTCAATTACATGTGGGAAAGGAGCACCCTACAATGCCCAAAAACTATACCTATTAATCACGTATTATCTCAAATCTTAACTGTAATTGATTTTAACATTCAATATTCAAGGATGATTCCTTGTTTTGAAATTATTTATTCATTTTTCCCAATGAATTGAGCTTTGTTATTTGAGAAAAGACAAACACTTTCACACTCCACAATAAACACAGTGAAGCACAAAAGATTTATTCTTTTTAAATCCTTTAAAAATTTCAATTCAATTATTGTGGGAAAGGTATCTTGTTATTAAAAATAATTAATAAGATTCCTTCCATATAGCCTGAAAGAAACCTATGGATTATTTCATCTTATGAATATTGTCTCGATTATTTTAAAAATGCATTTTCCATTGTGAATGCTTTTAAAGACTCAATTTAGTCCTAAAAATAACAAAAATGACCTTAAAAGTTTGGTTTTCACATAAAAGTGCTAATGCGATGTAAGGACTTGGTTTTGATATAAAAATACTAAATGACCTTAAAGATTTGGTTTTCGATGTGAAAGTGCTAACACGACTTCAAAGGCTTGGTTTTGACATAAAAATACTAAAATAATGCTAAAAGTCAATTTCAACATGAAAGTGTTAACATGACCTTAAAGGACTTGGTTTTGATGAAAAAGAATGCTAGAATGACCATAAGGATTTGGCTTCAACATAAAAGTGTAAAACAAATTCTAAGGGCTCGATTTTGATGTCAAAATGCTAAAATACCCATAAAAGCTCGAATTTGACATGAAAGTACGAAACTAACCCTAAAGGCTTGGTTTTGATATAAAAATGCTAAGATGACTCTAAAAGCTTGGTTTTGACATGAAAATGCTATCATGACCCTGAAAGACTCAACTTTGACTTAATGGATTTAGAATGAGCTAGTGGACTCGATTTTGACTCTAGATTTGACTAAGTGACCAGAATGGAAGTTTGACTTGGACAATTATCAAAATATCCTTTTAGGTTCGACCAATGTAAAATATCCCCTTAAAAGTTTAATTTTTCTTCAAACAAAATCATAGAAAAATAATATAGACAATTTTATATTAGAAACCCATAACTCAATTTTGAAAATTCATTTACTAACTAGTTTGACACAATGTCAATAAAATATTCAAGTGAGCAGGAAATGTCATAAACAACATTTAAACATAAAAACATGAACACGTAATGTAATTGAACATAATAAAGCAAAATAATAACAAAGCCAATATATTAGCTAAAGATTGGCCTCTAAAAGTTTTAGGAAAACCTTAGCTCAAACATTGCCTAAGTGTGAAAGTGAGGATCATTAAGCTCACAATGACATATTAAAGTATATACAACCATAACAAAAGTAAAAGTAAACATCATAAGAATATGAACATAAAGTAAATATAACATTAAAGGAATTAAAATAAACTTAACATTAATACAAATATAAAATAACAAGATCATCAAATATAATAGTTTGCGTAAGATTTGGCTAATAAAAAGGTTTAGAAGACCTTAGCTCAAACCATCACTTAAGTTCAAACTTAATATCATCAAGCTTGAAGAAACATAATGAAATTAAATATAACTATAATGAGAAATGAAGTAAAATACACACAATGTGATAAGCATAATTTAAATAATATAAAAGGAAAAAAATTGGTCAGGATTCAAGATGAAGTCTTCAAAGTTTTTCTCACATTGCTCTTGTTCATGAGTTGATGCATTAAGGCTTGATGGCTCAAGAATAGAAGAATCATTTAGAATATTTGTAACTTTTCTTTTAAAGAATTTGTCAATTGTTTTCAATTTACTCATACCTAGAACAAATTAAACATAAAAAAGTTTAAGCAATCAACCTCTAATATTCTTATTTAATTTCTATTTAAATTTTAAAAAATAAACAAGTTTTAACTCATAAAATAAAAGATACTCGACAATTGACGGCTTAATTTCAAAGTTCCATTATAACTGCATATCTATCACCAGGTCAATTTTGCCTGATAAATAAA
>JBBYHO010000003.1:23062135-23095013 GCA_038382025.1 Adansonia gregorii | reverse complement strand
AAAATATGTAAAATATTAGATAAATTAAGACATGACAAGAAAAAAATGAAAAATAATAAAAGCCTAACACAACACAAAAAATAATAGAAACACACCACAAATAAAGAAAGGTGTCAAAATATACATAAAAAGAAAATATTAATGCATAAAAAATTATATAAAAATTAATAGTACTTTAAACATGCAAAAAAAATTAGCACAAACACGAACATACAAAATTTTCCTTTTTTCCTTTTTTCTTTCCTTTCATTCCCCTTTTTTTATACATACAGCATGACAAAATATACATAAAAAGATTATTAATACGCTGAAATTTATACAAATAAATATTTATAATACTTTGAACATGTAAAAAATTAACACAACAAACACACAAATTTCTCCTTTTTTTTTCTTATTTCCTTTCATTCTCTATTTCTCTTGCCTTTTTTTTTAAAGTTATGGACATGATATTTATATTAATGTATGGCTGATGAAATTATTCTATTCTTAAGTAAATGTATGAAGAAAAAAATTGAATTATTATGACAAACTATAAAAAAAAGAGATAAATTAAGATATGACATAAAAATAATATAAAGAATAATCAAAATATAACACGGCATGAAAAGTAACATAAAAATGTCACAAATAAACGAATGTGTCAATATATATAAAATGAAATATTAATGCATACGAATTTATGTAAATAAAAGTTATGTGCTCAAAAAATTAAGATAAACATGAATATACAAATTTCTCTTTGTTCCTTCTTCCTTCTCTTTTTCTCTATATGCAAATATGTCAAAATATGTGAAATAAATTATTAACAAGTAAAAATTTTATAAAATAAATTATTAAAATGTAAAATTTTATATAAATTTATAATACTTCAAACATTCTAAAAGTTAACATAAATAGAAACATATAAATTTTTAATTTGCTTTGAGAAAAATCTTGCCTTGACATGCCAAGGGAGAAGCCTTGCAACTTTAATAGTTTTATTATGGATAATACATTGATGTAATGATTTGAGTTTGAATAATGAAAAAATTTTTTAATAAAAAAAATATTGTCGACAAAATCATGCTAGTTCAACAAATTCGGAAAAAATATGGAGCCTTCATTGTATGTGACCTTTTAGGAAATTACTTCTTAGGGTTAATTATTCTAGTAGTCTTTAAACTTTAGGTCATATTTTATGTTAATTTTTAAATTTTAAAATGTATTGGGTAGATATCCGATTTTTAAGTTTGGTATCAATGTAGTCCTTCTATTAGCACACCATGAGAATGGGCGCTAAGTGATAGATAGCATATTATATGTAACTTTTTTCTTGTTCCTTTCTTTTCACTTTTTCAAATTTTATATATTTTTTGCTTTTTTATAAATAAATAAAAAATAATTTATATTTATAATTTGAATGAAGTTTGTGAAATAGTAATTAATTTATAAACATGTAAGATATTTATTTAAATTAACTTTATACAAGCTATTTTTGATGTTTAGTTTCTTTCCCTTTTATTTTTTTTTACATTTTATATTCTTTATAAATAAACTAAAACATAAATAAAAATTTATATTATAGCTTAAATTAATTTTATAATATTAATAATTTGTAAAAGCATAAAATATTTATTTATGTTAATTTTTAAATTTTTTATTTCTTCATTATCATTTTTCTCTTCCTCTCTTCTTTATCAATAAATAAAAAATAAAAAAATTATATTATAATTTAAATTAATTTTATAAAAATAATAATTTATAAAACTACAAAAATATTTATTTGCATTAATTTTATAAAAATATTTAAAAAATTTTCTCTTATTCCTTTTTCTTCTTTATAAAAAAATGAATGAAAAATAATTTATATTATATTTTAAATTAAAATTTCAAAAATAAAATAATTTATAAAATATATATATTTATTTACATTTACTTTATTAAAAACCAATATTTATTTATGCCAACTCTAATAAAGTTTAGACGACAACTACCATATCCACCAGGAAACACCAAATTGGGCCCTCCCTTGTCTAGCTCGAGGATACAAATCGGCCTTTTGCAATGCCTATTAGCCACTCTGAATGGCAGTCTGACCCTTCGAAGGTCCAACTAGTAGCAAGGAGTCCCATCCTTTTTTTGTTTTTTTTTCCTTTGGAACAGTTAGGCGGAGAAAATATAAAGAAAAATTAAAAAAGAAAAAAGAAAAAAATATATTTAGAAAAGAATATCTAAGAAAATATTTATATGTGATAAATTGTTTACTATTTTGTAAAATTAAATTATTTATAAAATGGAAAGAGAAAAGAAAGAAGAAAAGGGAAAATATTTTTTAATTTAATAAAATAATTTTTTATAGATATACAAAACAATTTATATTTAATTATTTATAACATTAAATAAAAAATGAAGAAACGAAAATTTATTTTTATAAATTAATATAAATAAATAGTTTTGATTTTTATGAATTAATTATTTTTTATTTAAATATAAATTATTATGGTTTTCTCTACATTTATTTATAAACAAGAAAAAAGGAAAACAAAAAGAGTAAAAGGCAAAAAAACAAAAACTTAAACTATTTTTTATGAAATTCATGCAAATACGTTTTTGTATATTTTATAAATTATTTAATTTTATAAAATTAATTGAAATTATAATATTATATTTATTTATTTATTTATTTTATTTATTTATATGGAGGAAAAAAAGAAAAAATATAATATAGGAAGAAGTAAAAAATTTAGAAAATTAATGTAAATAAATATTTTATATTTTTCATAAATTATTTATTATTTACAAAATTAATTTAAATCATAATATACATTATTATTTATATTTGAATTTATTTATAGAGATGATAAAAAAAAGAGAAACAAGGAAAGAAACAACAAAATTAAAATAGTTTTTATAAAATCAATTTAAATAAATATTTTATATATTTATAAATTAATTATATTTTGAGAAAATTACTTCAAATTAAAACATAAAGGATTGTTTATTTCTTGTATTTATTTATAAAAAAAAAAGAGAAAAGAAAATAAAACCCTAAAAAAAAAAAAAGGGAAGGTTCACATTTACACCAACAATCTGTTGGTATAATTCATTCCTCTTGTCCCCTAAAGCCGAGGAACTTCTTTGTGCTGACCGGGAAACGTCCTTGAGGCCTGAACGAAGTCGATTAAGAGAATGGTATTTTAAATTCTTTCTATCTGTATTGGACCAAGGAAACCCTCTCTATTAGTTTATTTTTGTCTGTAATCATGTCTTGTTTGATTATTCTTCTTGTGTTGCTTTTCCTCCCGAATCTTGCATATTCAGATATCAACCAGGGCCCGTTCAGTTTTAATGGTTACTTGAATGTTGAAGGAGGTGCAGGGCTCGATTCAAGTGGGCTGTTTAAACTGACTAACGATACATCGCGACAACGAGGTCACATCTTCTGCAAGAATCCAATCCAATTCAAGAACTCCACAAATGGTAGTGTTTTCTCCTTTTCCACCACTTTCATTGTTGCAATGGTACCGCAATACCCAAAACTTGGTGGCCATGGATTAGCCTTCGTAATCTCGCCTGACAATGAAATTCCAGGAGCTCTTCCCAGCCAGTATCTCGGTCTTTTCAATATAACAAACAACGGCAACAGCTCAAATCATATTGTTGCGGTTGAGGTAGATAGAGTCCAGGACTTTGAATTCTCTGACATAGACGATAACCATGTTGGCATCGATATCAATGGACTAAACTCAACAGAATCTGCTTCTGCAGGGTATTACACTGGTGAAAGTAATTTCAAAGAGCTCGTCCTTAAAAGCGGAGATCCAATGCAGGTTTGGGTAGAATACAACGGGGATGAGAAACAACTCAATGTCACATTATATCCCATCAAAATACCAAAGCCGAAAACCCCACTTTTGTCCGCAAAACTGGATCTATCTTCATATCTGTATGAGTATATGTATGTCGGTTTCTCATCCTCTACCGGTCTTCTTGCATCATCACAATACATACTGGCTTGGAGTTTCAAGACAAATGGCTTAGCTGAAGAGCTTGACTTGTCTCGCCTTCCAAAGATTCCAGATCTAAATGATAACAGAAGATTCAATAAATTGCAGAAGATTTTGACAATCAGCCTTTCTTTAACAGGTGTCAGCTTAGTCTTGGTCTTAATTTTTTGGGCTGTGTTGATATCAAGGAAGAAGAGATTCATTGAAATTCTTGAGGATTGGGAGGTTCAATACGGGCCTCATAGATTGTCTTATAAAGATCTATTCAAAGCAACACAGGGCTTTAAAGAAAAGGAAGTTCTAGGGAGGTGGATTTGGTAGAGTATAAAAGGGTGTTTCACCGTCATCCAATATACAATTTGCTGTCAAAAGAATTTCTCATGATTCAAGACAAGGGATGAGCGAATTTGTGGCTGAGATTGCAACCATTGGCCGCCTCAGGCATCCGAATTTGGTTAGACTCCTTGGTTATTGCAGGCGCAAGTATGAATTGTTTTTGGTTTATGACTATATGCCTAATGGAAGCCTTGACAGATTTCTTTATCGCCTACCTGATTGCAACCTTAATTGGACACACAGGTTCAAGATCATCGAAGACGTGGCATCTGTGCTGTTTTATCTGCACCAACAATGGATACAAGTTATCATTCAGAGAGACATCAAGCCCGCCAATGTGCTAATAGACGGTGATATGAACGCCAGGTTGGGGGATTTTGGCCTTGCGAAATTATGTGACCTTGGAAATGATCCTCAAACCTCCCATGTAGGAGGCACTCTTGGTTACATGGCTCCCGAGCTTGCAAGAACTGGGAAAGCAAACACGAGCAGTGATGTATATGCTTTTGGAACATTTATGCTTGAAGTTGCTTGTGGTAGAAGGCCGATTGAACCCCAAGCAGCACCAGAGGAAAGTTTTCTTGTCGACTGGATAACGGATTGCTGGGATAGAAGAGACATTTTAAGGACCGTTGATCGGAGGTTGGAAAATGGATTTCTGGCACAAGAAGCAGAGTTGTTATTAAAGCTTGGCTTGCTTTGCCCGCACCGGATGGTTGCGCCTAGGCCTAGCATGTCTAGCGTAATATCCTACTTGGATGGTATTGCTTCCTTGCCCGATGACATAAGCTCTGCTGTCAAAGCCCAAGAATTCCCTGGAGGATCAAACGAACTAGGTGCTTCTGATGAGTTAATAACCGAAAGACATACCGTTCCTTCGTTAACAATTACAGAACCGTTTGTTTCTCACGGTCGGTGAAGTATAAAGATCGTTTCATCATCCAAACCAGAACATTTGGTGATGGACTTCTTTGTATTAATTGAAGACATTGTTTAATGAAACGAATCAATTGATTGGAACCATTTTGGACATGGGCAAGTGCCACTTTGTTTACGAGTTTCTATTGATTTAGTGGCCCTATATTGCTACGTTTGTGAGCTAAGCTATGAGCATTTTTTTGGGTCATTAATAGTGTCGGATATGTGCTCCCAATAGTTGGAGTTTTTGTTTAAGTTGTGTCATTTAGGTTACGCAAAAGAGCATATAAGGGGTCCAAAAAAAGCCTTTGTGGTAGTTGAACCATTAAATAGGCATTGCAAAAAGTGAATATGAACAGTTTGGTAGCTTAGAACCTTCCTTTTGTCCCCCAATTATGTTTCTATTCTGTGTTCTTTACGAAAAATATGCAACAATTGGTATCAGAAGCTTTTATCCTGCTTTTGCCGATGAAAATTACCACATTTGAGCGGTGAAAATGAAGACTGATTCAAAGCAAGAGGCATTAGAATGCACCTCATAGTGCATATGAATGCTTCTTCAAATTTTGGATTCTTGTAAATGAAAAATCTAAAAAAAAAGAAATGCGATGCATTCAAACACACCTCCCACAGAAGTATTCTAATGCAACCCTACTATGATAAACATTTTCCCTTTAATAAATATGTAAAAAAAAAAAAAAACTTAAAAAGGGAAAGATCTTATCCAGCTTTAACTTATTCTAAGAAGTTCATCTGAATATGTCATAGTATTAGGGTACTTTTGCAAAGGGGACCATTTCTATTCATTTCTTTTGTTGGTTATATACCTAGTTTATTTTAGTCCTTGGATTTTGGTGTCCTTCATTTATACTTAATATGATTTATCTTTTACTTTTCTCATAATATCTATTTCATTTGCATTCAATAATTATCTTGTTAAGCCTTTCACTAGCTGTGTGTTATGTTTCATTTTTGCCCATAAAATAGTTGATCATTAAAATGTTAATTTCTGTAACCTAATAACAGTCAATGATTTTTCGTTCGATGATTTATTATTATTATTATGTGGTAGTATCTGGCGATATGTTTTTGAAAGGTTTTTACATTATTCACTTACTATTACGTAATTATGTCAAATCAAAGCTGTCCATTTGTAGGCTAAGGCAAGGATGCCTTAAACCATGTTGACATTTCAGAAACATTCATAAATTGTCTCTATTTTCGCCTACCTTACCTGCTCCTCACTGACTGACTTCTGAGTTTATATAGGGACTTTCTTGTACGTGTTTATAATAAACATATGTTTATATACATATATGAGCTTTTTAGCGTGAACCTATGAATAAAGGTAATTTGTAAAATTAAATTTAAAATTTAATTAAATTAATTCATATAATTATCAACGATATTCAGTAATAAAATCGAATCTAAAAAGGGATAAGTGGAAGCCTTGACTCCCTCAAACATTTGAATGATTTTATTTTGTTATTTATGACTTTTTGCCTTGTCTTTTAGAGTTCTCTATCCCTTTCATGATTTTTCTAGCTTTGTTTTTATCTAATAGACATAAAATTTAAATATTAATATTTATTATTTCTTTTTTTAATCTTTAAATTATGATATTTTTGTATTAAAAAAAATAAATTTTGAAGACTTATTTAACATTTTATCAAGATATTAGAGAATGGATAAAATATCGAACCTTATCACTTTATCTAAGTAATTATATTTTTATTACATTCAAATAAATTTTTTAATCTTTAATTTGTACTCAAATAAATTTTTAATCTTTAATATGGACTCAAATAATTCATTTTAATCTATATATAATTAAACTTTTATTTAAAATGCAGACTTATTTAAGCAAAAAATTTCAAAAAAAATTAATTTAGTGTAATAAAAATATAAACATTTAAAGCTGGTATAATTAAAGGATTTTCCTTTTTAATATGAAAAAAATGAAAATAATGAATAGAACTATAGAACTACTGAAGGATGCCAACTTTTGGGCAACTAATACTTTTCGTCTTGCTTTTAAAGATTTGTCTTATCCTCCTCCAGGAAGAACCCACTTTTCGAAGAGTCTAATTTGCTTTTCTTAGTCTAACAAAGCCAGATGTTAATTGCTCTGGCCTACCATTCTTGAATTCATTGTATTTGTAAGTGGGGATTAATTTCTTTCAACTCTAGCTTGCATCACACTACCATCTGACTCCAATTATATATAAGTTACAACAAATATAAAAGCAACAAAATAAATAACAATAAATGAAATAATAAATTAAGTAATTTAAGAATATATAATTATAAATGTATAAAAAATAATAATGCTAACAAAAATTATACTAATAATTAATTAGTAACTAAAATAACATATTTTAGTTGAAATAAATCGTCATGTTAACCTGTTTATAACGGCTAACAAACTATTAGGAGCCAACTGTTGGGGCGCAACCTTCCACACTTTCTTTAATCTTTTAGTCATGTTCTCCTGAAAAGGCAATTAATTCCCAATCTGAGGAGTGAAGTCTTATATATATATATAAGTTTTAGAAGGCAATATGGAGAACTTAGTTCGGAAGTTGAGTCTCCAGTTTCCGTGGAATCAAGAAAACTATAAAGTATAGGAAGATTTGTGGTTTCAACTCAACTCTCAACTCTCAACAAGCATAAAGTCATGGAGAATTCTGTAGAGAAGATTGGCAACAACCAAGACATCGTAAGAAAAATCCTCCTCAGATTACCCACCAAATCACTCCTCAGGTTCATGTGTGTCTCAAAAGAATGGCTCCGTATCATTTCCGAGCCTCAGATCTGTAACTCCCACACTTGCCATCACCAACACAAAGGGTTTCTTGAGCCTACTGCACTTCTTCTCAAAGTTAAGGACAGAAGATCCTCTCCATTCGATGTGGTTCCTTTGAATCAATCCAATGAAGTCCCTTTCTTTAATCCTTTTGTTAATGGCGCTAAAATAAACATGCTGCAATCTTGTAATGGGTTGTTTCTTTGCGAGACCATAGATGGTGATAACGTCTCCAGGTATTTCATCGGCAACCCAACTACCAAGAAATTCAAGAAGATATCTTTCCCCAGGGAACGATTTAAAGGTCTTCAGTTTTATGTTAATTTCGCTTTTGATCCTCTCAAGTCTCCAAACTACAAGATTATTTCTATTCTTGAAGCACCCATAATGTCAAAACAGTTTGAGATTGATATATATAGATCAAAAACTAATACTTGGACTGCACCAGTAACTAGTTTTGAAGTGGACATACACGAAGGAATCGTTTTTGAGGAGCCCATTTTCTGCAATGGAATGATTCACTGGAATTGTTATGGAGAAAAGTCATGGCGTTTCGATGTAGAGAAGGAAAGTTTGCAAGAAATGCCAATGCCAGCACCTATAGACTCTCGGTTTGAGGTTTATAGATATTTTGGAGAGGCAAGGGGCACTTTGTATCTTGCAATGACCTACCACGGCTCCACGTTTTTAGAAGTAGACGTTAATCAAATGAAACCTGACTATTCTAACTGGTTCTTGAAGCAACGTCTGAATCTTGGCGATGCCATGGATGCTTTTCGTGACATAAAATTGGGTATTCTTGCATGCTGTCCTGGGTTCTCGGGCCTCAGTTTTATTCGATCCGAGAATGAAAGAGAGCCAAGGGTTGTGGTATGGGCAGATGGTATAATGATTTACTATAATTTCAACGATGGGACGTGGAAAAAGCTTTATGCTCCTGATCTCAAAATTGGCTCTCGCAATGTACAAGTTTTCGGTCATTTGCATGCACAGAGATTTCTTGCTTATAAATACTTTGAGAACCTTTCTTGCGTTTGAGGGAATAGTTTCCGCAAACACCAATATCCTTAAATCTCAACTATTACTTTTGGTAAGTGTTTGAGAAACAATCACTTATAATTTTGATTAATTTGTTCTAGTCTTACTGTCATTTGAACTCATGAACATGTAAATTAAGGAATAGTTTGAGACACTGAAATCGATCAATCAATTTTACATTAGTCGGCATTTTTTTTTTTTGTGACATGTGAGATTGTCAATATTTGAACCCTAATCACTGGAACTATGCATCTAGTGCTCTATAGTCTACACGTAGTCTTCTTTATCTTCCTAAATTTGTCATTGCATGCTGTGTTGCAGTTACTAACACATGCATGAGTAAATATGGTCTTTTCTTCTATTTTAGTCCCTTAATTTCCCCTTTGATTTTGAGGAATGAATAATGATATTAGTGGGATGACAAATTTACAAACTAGGACGGAGTTTTCCCCAAAGGAAAATGTGCCATTTGAGTACCTCGCTTGGATGATTGGAACTTAAAGAGTCAGTATAATTATATGTTTCTTTTCTGGGTGGCAAATCCGATTGGTGCTAGCTTGGATTGAGAGTTATTTGGTGTATAATCCTCTAAATGTATAATTTTTTTTAAAAAAAAATTGGCATACTTAGGCTGTACAGATGCCTGCATCCAAACCTTATCCCGACATTGGTTTAATCATCATGCTTTTATTCTAACCGATTGCCTTGTTGACATTCAACAGGCTTAAAGGCTTCATGCGGGTTCTTCTTATGGCCTGTGATCTCATCAGCCAATGTATGTGAAATAGATAGTAACGTGACAATTGGTAGTAGAAAATTAAATGTGGTATGTTGGACTGAATTGGCATTTCATCAGGTATCATACCCCAATATGTCTATAGGCAAACATGCCAGCAACAATGTCAGATTATACAGTCACAAAAGGTTTTAATATGTCGGTTGTTTCAATTGTAGATTTTGAAACTGTTCATATCCCTTATTACTTTGCAAAGAATCTACTCTGCCTGAAGTTGCTGTCTTACATGGTTGCACTTCTTTCAAATTATCCATCCAAAGTTTCTTAAAAACAAATACAGAGGAAGACGTTGCAAAAAACTGAAGATTTGAACAATTTAAAGGGTACAAACCATATATAAAATCGAATTACCTGCATAAGTTTGTTAATATGTATCGGTGATGAGACTTCTGAGTTGAGAGTTCTTGAGCTAATAGGGGAAGGCTGACTTTGATCTCTCAACACAAGTAATTTTGTAAAGGAGGTTTTAAAGAATGTCCTCAATCTATGGATCTATTATTTGTATTTTCATATGCAAAACATGTTTTATTAATTTAAAGAATCTATTATAATTATCATAAATAAATATGTAGAGGATTCAAAGCAGTGTTTTTGAAAATAAAAAAGAGAAGTGAAACATGTTCATTCATTAAAAAAAATTGTAAATGGCATAGAGGAAGAGGATTCGTTTCATCAAACAATATCTTTAGCTAATACCGGTAGTGTGTGTGTGTGTGTGTGTGTGCTATTCTTTTGCTAAAACCATAACACCAGCTGTGCTGGCCTCCTTCCGTCGCTGCCCTGGCTTTCCTGCACCCGCTTTCTTCTCGCCATATCAGCTAATTTTAGCTTATTTGTCAATCTTCTTTTCCCTCCTATTTTATCTTCGAATACTCTCATGTTGGCTTCTTTCCTTATCATGACAAATTCCAATGGAGTCCCCCTCTTTAATCATTACATTAACTAACCTCGACATGCTGCAATCTTGTAATGGGTTGTTTCCTTGCGAGTCCATAAATAAGGTTAAGGTCGACTCCAGGTATTTCATCTGCAACCCAACTACCAAAAAATTCAAGATGATATCTTTTCCTAGGAAACCAGGCAAAGATTGTCAGTTTTTGCTCAATCTTCTCATTTCAAGATTATTAATATTCATGAAGTACCCGAACAGTCTTTCGAGCATGAGATGGATATATATATCGGCCCGGAACTAATTCTTAGATGCATCTGTAATTAGTTTCGAAGTGAACACGTTTGATTTCCGAGGAGGCCCTTTTTTTGTAATGGAATGATTCATTGGAAAAGTTATCGAAACAAGTAATTGTGTTTTGACGTAGCGAAGGATTGTTCGCAGGAAATGCCATTGCTAACGGGGGGAAAAAAAATGTTTACATGGTAAGCATTACTGAAATGATAAATTACGAAGATATCTTCTTTTATATTCAATTTTATAACATATAGATATATTCTTTTGATAATATAACTTTAATTTTAATTATATTATATTTAATTTTAAAATTAAAAGAAATTCTTTTTTCAAATTTTCAATTTTAAAGTTAATTAATCTTAAATAATTTACTTAATCTTCAAATATATATTGTATTTAAAATTACAACAAATCTTAGATTCTATCTCAAAAATTTATCTTAAATTTAAGAAAAATCAAATTAGTCAAGATAAAAAAATTATAGATGCAACTTAATTATATCATTTTATTTGTTTATATGTTTTAACTAATATTATACCTCTAAAATACTGTCTTAAATTATTTGGTTAATAAAATTAATATTTTAATTTTGAATAATCATAGATATGATTTAATATAGTTGAAATATTATATTTTCAAATTAAAATATGTGATTATTCGAAATTGAAAAAGTTTCAAATTATATCTTTTTTAGATTATCTATTGTTAAGCTTTTTGATAACTTTATCTATTTAAAATTAAGATTAAGCAATAATATATATCATTAGGCATCTAAAATCAAGATTAAATTATAACAAAATTTTAAAATTTAAAGAATTCATTATTTGATAGAACTATCTATTTTTTTAATTAAAAAATCTGAGTTTTTTAATTTCATAAATTTTCTTACCATTTTATTTGATTTTTTAAATTAAAAAAATACATATCCATTATTATATTCTTTTTCTATTCAAAAGATAATAATCAATACAAATTTTTTTTTACATCATATTTACTGATAGCCAATAAGTCTCTAAAGAGAAATGTCACATTTTTTTTTTTTGCAATATCAAACTTCCATTTTATAGGTGTGATTTTTTTCACTCTATTTTTTTCCTTTGGTGCATATTTACTAATTATTTTTTAATTTTTTTTGTACAAAAATTTAGTCAAAATCACAAATAACAAAGATATGATAACTCAATTTATCATTGAGTGTGTATTTTTTCTTTAAAAACTATATTTTTTTATGAATTAGGAGTATTTTAAACACATCCATAGCAATTATTACAAGATAATTAAATTTTTACTCAATTGTTTTAAGGGATATAGTTGGAAGTGCAATGGTTTTTTTTTAATAGAATCTAATTTTGATATGATGTTAACATTTTACATAATTTTTAAATATATTTCACAAAAAAATATAATATGTACAAATTAAAAAATTGATGATCTATCGACACCTTAAATTAAAAATTTTTGAATAAATTTGATAATAGCGCAATAACAATTTAAATCCCTGCTAATATGCTAACGTACATTTTGTAAATCTGGTCTTTTCCTTTATTTTAGTTCCATAATTTCCTATTTGATTTTGGTGAATGATATTGTTGGGATGACTAATTAATTATTAACTAGGACGGGATAAGAGTTTTCCAAAGAAGGTACCATTTGTGTTAGGATTTAATTCAATATGGGTGTTATGATTTTGATTAATTTTCTAATTTAGTTTTTATTTGTTATTAGCAAAATAAGGAGTTGCTGATTTTTTACTATTCAGTTGGTTGTTTCTGTCCTATATATTGTCCACCAAGTGCTTGTTGATTGGTCATTGAGAAATAAACACAAAGCTTTTTCTTTTTCCTACTCTAAACTCTATTTTTTTTTCTTCTTTTACTTTAATTTTCAACAGTGGCATCAAAGCTAGGATGACCACCATTACGACTGCAAATTCAACTAAAAACCTGCTCATGTTTACGGACCTAAATTATCAGTTTTGGCGAGTCAAGATGAGGGTATTGTTCATTCCCCTTATCTATGGAATATAATGGATAATGGATATGAAGTTCCAGAAAAAGAAGAAGGCATAAGGTTGACAGCAGCACAATGGAATGATTTGAAGAAAAAACAAAAAAAAAAAGATGTCAAGGCTCTTTCCTTCATCCAACAATCCATGGATGAAAATATTTTCTCTAAATTTATGGATGCAAAAACAGCAAAGGAGGCTTGGGATGGACTTCAAAGGGTGTATCAAGGAGAAATAAGTCTAATCAAGTGACGTTGCAAGGTTTTGTTAAGAGTTCAAGAACTTAAGCATGAAGGCTTCTAAATTAGTGCAAAATTTTTTTCAAGGGCATCTTTAAATATCAATCAAATAAGAGCTTTTGGAGAAGTTTTATCAGAGCAAAAAGTTGTGGAGAGAATATTTCAAAGTTTGCTTATGAAGTATGGTCGTATGGTAGTAGCTATTAAAAAGTCAAAGGACTTGTAGAATTATACGTTTCATGAATAGATGGGTTCGCTTGAAGCACATAAGTTACGGTTGAATCACAATGTAGGAAATGCTTTCCAACAAGCTTTCCACTCCAAGGTTAAGCAGAAAAAGATGTCAAATTACATGGGAAGAAGAAGTAAACATAATAACCAGTAAAGAAATTCAGACTATAAAAGTAACAATGCTAATTTTCCTCCGTGCAAATATTATGAAAAGAGTAATCACTTTGAGGAAGATTTTTGGTATAAAGAATGTTCATATTGTAGAAAAACTAATCATGATGAAAAGGATTGTTGGCACAAAGAAAGAAATAGGCAAACAATAATGGTAACAATGCCATAACTGTAACAAATTTGGCTATATTGCTAAAAATTGTTATAAAAAAGCTAAAGACCAAGCTAATTTTCATGAAGAAAATGATGAAATAGAAAAGAATTTGTTTGTTTGTTGCTTGGCTGCTAAGATTAATATATCTGAAAATGTTTAATATCTCGACAGTATGTGTAGTAATCACATGAAAGGTGCCAGAAATTTGTTTAGGGAGATTGAGGAATTAGTGCAAACACAAGTAAAGATGGGAGATAATAAGCATGTTCAGGTATGTGGCTTGGGAAATATTGTTGTTTTTAGAAAGTTTGGAAGAAGGCTTATTCATGATGTCATGTATGTTCTTGGTGTTGCTCCAAATTTGTTAAGTGTGGGTCAGCTATTAAAAAAAGGTTATTTTGTGGTTTTTGGTGATAATGAACCTAAGATTTATGAAAAGAAAAATATGAATTTGATTTATTCAATTCAAAAATTCAAATAACAGAAAATAAAATGTTTCCTCTTGCATTTTCAGAAATTACTCTTAATGCTATTAAAGTTTCAACTAGTGATTCTAACATTTGGCATAAGAGATTTGGCCATCTTAATTTCAGCAGACTTGACTTGTTGCAAAGACAACATATGGTTTATGGTCTTTCTATGAAGAAAGGAAGCAAGCAAGTTTGTAAGGCATGCATTTATGGAAAGTCACGCTAAGATAGATTTCCAACAAGCAAAGCATGGAGAGCAACAAAACCATTAATGCTGGTTCATTTAGATGTTTGCGGTCCAATGCAAACTCCTTTATTGAATGGAAGTAAATGTTTTTTGCCTTTCATAGATGACTTTTCGAGGAAAACATGGGTGTACTTTTTGAAAGAGACATTTAAAGTATTTGAAGCTTTCAAGAATTTCAAAGCTCTTGCAGAAAAACAAACAGATTGCTTTAATATAACCTTGCACACAAATCGTGATGGAGAATTTTTATCTTTAAAATTCAAAACTTTTTATGATTTTCATGGCATATGGTAAGCTATACTGCACAGCAAAATGGGGTAGCTAAACGTAAGAATAGAATAATTGTTGAGTCAACTAGAAGCATATTGAAAGAGAAAGGGTTACCTAAAAAGTTTTGGTTTGAAGTAATGGCTATAACAGTATATCTAGAAAATCAATCTCCAACTCGATCTGTAACGAGTATGGCACCTTATGAAACTTGGAATGGAAGGAGACCCAATGTAAGTCACTTACGAGTTTTTGGTTGCATTGTTTATGCTTTTGTACATTCTAAACTAAGAAGTAAACTAGATGGCAAAAGCATTAAATATATTTTTGTTGGTTATGGTGAAGAAACAAAAGCGTATAGGCTTTATAAACCAAAATCTAACAAGTTACTTGTAAGTCATGATGTGATGTTCAATGAAAATGATGCTTGGAACTGGGAAACTAGTTTTGAGGAACCTGAACTTGAATTTGAATCCTATGATTACACACCAAAGAAGTTTAGAAGCTTGGCTGATATTTATACTTCTTGTGAGTATGTATGTTTTTCTTTGAAACCTACTTGTTTTGAAGATACAGTGACAATTTCTTTGAAACCTACTTGTTTTGAAGATGCAGTGACAAAGAAAGAATGTGTTAGTGTAATGAAGGAAGAAATTTTGGGTATTAAAAGAAACAAAACATGACGCTTGGTGGACTTACTAGTAGGAAATGAAACAATTGAGCTGAAATGGATTTATAAGGAAAAATTTAGTGCATATGGAGTATTAAAAAGGCGTAAAGTACACTTGGTTGCTAAAGGATATTGAAAAGTGCCAGGTATTGATTTTAACAAAACTTATCCCATTGCTCGATTTGACCCAGTACGGATAGTATTAGCTTTAGCTGCTCACAATGGCTAGTCAGGTTATCAACTAGATGTAAAATTAGCTTTTTTTAATGGAGAATTTGTGAAAGATGTTTATGTTTTCCAGGCTAAAGGTTTTGTGGTGGAAGGATAAGAAGAAAAGGTGTGCAAATTGCATAAAGCACTTTATGGGCTTAAATATGAAGGAAATGATTTTAGTATTGTGTGTTTGTATGTTGATGATATTATTTACACTAGAAAATCTATTGGATTGATAAAGGAATTTAATAAATCCATGATACTTACTTTTGAGATGTCAGATTTAGGTTCTTTGCATTATTTTTGGGTTTAAAATTTGTGCAAGATGAGAATGGGATTTTTATTTGTCAATGGCAGTATGCAGTTGATTTATTAAAGAAGAATGGTATGATGGGTTGTAAACCAGCAAAGACACCATTGAATACAAATGAGAAGTTGGCCTTGGATGAATGGAGTAGAGAAAGCTGATAGAACAAAAAATGTTTTTTAGGAGGTCTGTTATATTTAACTCACACTAGACCTAACATTGCTTTTTCAGTTAATCTTATTTCCAAGTTTATGCACAATCCAAGTAAACATCACTTTGGAGCAGCTAAGAGAATTCTTAGATACATTTAAGCAACATCAGATTTTGGCATCATGAACAAGAAGAGAGAGGCTAATAATTTTGTTGCTTTCACAGACAATGATTAGGCAACTTGTGCATATGACCAGAAAGCATTATAGGATTCATATGCAACCTTGGTTTTGGAGCTATTTCATGGGCTTCAAAGAAGCAGAATTGCACAGCCTTGTTAAGTACAGAAACTGAAATGAAGTAGCAACAACTACTGCATGTCATACCATTTGGATAAGAAGAATTTTGGAAGATATGAAGCACTAACAGACTGAACCTATAGTAGTTTACTACAACGACAAGTCTGCAATCTTAATGTATAAGAATCCAATTCAACAAGAACAAAGCACATAAGGACTCGGTTCCATTTCATTTGGGAGTTGGTTACAAAGAAGAAGATAGTATTGAACTATTGTTCTACTGATATACAGCATGTGGATGTCCTTACAAAAGCTTTAGCTGAAGAAAAGTTCAAGAAATTTAGGTCCATAATAGAAATTCAACGCCTATTGAATTAAGGGGAGAAATGTTAGGATTTAATTCAATATTGCTGTTACGATTTTGATTTTTTTTATTTAGTTGTTATTTGTTGTTAGTAAAATAAGGAGTTACTGATTTTTTTACTATTCAGTTGATTGTTTCAGTTCTATATATTGTCCAACAAGTGTTTGTTGATTGATTATTGAGAAATTAACACAAAGCCTTCTCTTCATCGTATTCTAAACTCTATTTTTTTTGCTGTAATTTTCAACAATTTGAGTACCTTGCTCGGATAATTGAAACTCTGTGTGTATTTGGTAGGAAGGATGGATAGAATAGTGTAGAAGGGTGAAAAGAAAATAAATTTTGAATGTCCAAAGTTGAAAAGAAAAGTAAAAGGAAAGAAAATAATAAAGATTGTCATTTCTTATACCTATTAACAAAAGCAAATCACTCAAATTAGAAAGAAAAGTGCAAAGATAATGAAAGTAATATGAGTCAAATATATATATTTACAAGATTATTCATATTTTTTAGATTTAGTTTCTTCATCTTTATTTACAAAACATATAATAATAAAATAAAATAATTTTATTTTTTTCTTCTTATTATCATATTAAGCAATGAGAAAAAAAATTATTTTTTTAAATTTTTCTTACCAAGCACAGCAATGAAAAAATATATATTTTTTCCTCTTCTCACTTTTCTCCGCTTTTAATTTTTCAACTTTTCAATTGTCTTTCCATTTTATCAAGTAACGCTTTAAAGTCTTTTCTAGCTAAAAAGGATTGGTGGGAAATCAAGTCGGTACTTGCTTAGATTGAGATACTGTTTGGGGATGTATGCAACAGGCTTCCTTGCATTTCTTTTTTATTTATCAAAGATTAGATTAGGTTATACTTTTCACAACAATATAATAGTATTATTATATTTTACATTACATAAATTTTTATTTTTTATTATATTTGATATATATTTAAATATAATTAAATATATAAAATTTTTTTAAAAAATTTAACATATTTAGATTATATTTATACTCGTATTTATCTTCCTTCTGAATTTGGATAACATTGTTATTGTTACATTAGGGGTTAAAGTGCTTGTTTTTGTCCTAACTGATTGCCTTGTTTTCGTTCCATAGGTGCTAAGGCTCCCCAAATGTCGCTTCGTACAGGATCGTCTGATGGCTTTTGATCTTATCGCTCAGTGTATATGAAACAAATAGGCAGGTGACAATTGGCAGTAGAAAATTGTTTGCCTTGTTTTTTTTTTTTTTAATCAATTCAATATTCAGCTACCGACTTTATATATTATATCGGACCAAGATTTTAGTTCTCCTTGAACCAATCCAACGAGACATTTTGATCAAACTTGGATAGCAACTCGACTCATGAAATTTTTTATAAAATATTTATTTATTTTATTTAGTTAACAGGCAAATTTCATTTAGTTATTTAGGTTGCTATCGGCTTTTATTTGTAATATTAAATCATTCATACAATTATGTAAATTTATAGACTGATTAATTTGATTTTTCTTTTGGGATGTTTGACGCCACTCGACATTTAGGAGTCAAGTTATAGATAAAGATTTTGCTGTTGATATAGCTTAAATTATTATTTAATAATAAAAAATTTTATTTAAATTTAATTATAAAAAATATAAAAATATTAATATAAAAATAATATTTTATTTGTCTGATCTATAAATAGATTATGTACGGATAGTTATCTTAAAAATAATTTTAATATTATAATTATAATTTTTATTTGTACATATAAATTTGTAAAATAGTTAAATTTAATGTTTGAATATTCTTTACATCTATCATTTATTATAATTTTATTATACTTTGTTTTATGGTAATAGATCAAAATACAATTAGTGAATGATTATCAAAACACCAAACTATCACTTCTGACCTCAATTTCATTTTTATACATTAATAGTATAGATGGTCTTCTTGATGGACATCGACGAGGTTCGAAACGTCTATTAGCATATTGGCAGGCTTGATATCTCTGTGAATGATAACATGTATCTATTGCAGATGCAGATAGGAAAGCGCGGATGCCACATCTTTAATGATCTTGAGCCTCTGCGTCCAATTAAGGTTGCAATCAAGTAGGTGATAAAGAAATTTGTCTAGGCTTCCATTACCCATATAGTAATAAACCAAAAGTAATTAATGCTTACGCCTGCAATAATTAAGGAGTATAACCAAATTCGGATGCCTAAGGCGGCCAATGGTTGCAACCTCAGCCACAAATTCTCTCATCCCTTGCCTTGAATTGTAAGTGTTGAGGTAACAATGAAGATTGGCTGGAATAGGACGGAGTTTGTGATTCTCTAAGGGATGACTAGTAAGACAAAGAAAGTGGAAGAATTTCAAAGTGTGCATTTAAAGGTGGATTTCGATGCTTAAATCAGCAAAAAATTTAGAGATGATAAAATAATAAAATTATAGTAAGAATTAAACTTAAAATTTTAACAAAATACTCTATCTTATGTAATTTACCTATGTGATCTAAGATTGTATGTCTTAAAGTTAACATGTCTTTAAATAAACCTTTAACAAAACAATTAATCTAAATTTATATGTATGAGTCATCACATACGAATATAACAATTACATTTAAAGCTTAGATTGACTATAAAATGATCAGATTTGATCTTTAATATGCAATTGACGATCTCATGTTAATCAATTTGGTGTACAAAAATAATCGATTCTCTTTTTCTTGGCTATTAGGAGTTACCCTTAATGATTTATATTTTGCCTTTCAGCAATTTTTGAATTTCTAAGTTGATACCTGCTTGTCATCACGAGCGAGTCGCATGCATACACAAGGTTTGTAGACGTGGTTAAATTAGGGTATTGACTGTTAGTCAACACGTGTTCCTTGGCGCATTTTTCGAGGTCCAGTATTGATTGGCATTTATACTAGCAGTTTCTTCCTTGAGAAGTCTTCATAACTGTTCACATTCATCTCAGATCCAAGTTATTCACTATTTCATCATTTTTCTTCATCTTTCATCCTTTTTCCTTTCCGGATTGCAATCCTTTTTAATAGAATCTATATTGCTTTCATTCCTTTCTGCCTTGATCTTCTCTGTTCTTCTTTGCATTTTTCTCTCTCTATCTGAGAAAAATGTCACCCATATAAGAGGCGGTAGGAACAGTGCTCTCTACAGCTCCTCCCGCCTCCGACTTTAATGCATGTAGTAGATAATAATTTAAGTTTTTATTTGAATGAAAATGTCACATACATTTACTTTGTTAATCTTGCTAGCTGATTTCAATTGCTACGTGACATAAATGATGCGTAAAAGTTGTCATGTGGAGTAGAATATGTGGAATAATTTTTATTCATATTTAATAATAAAAAATATTAAAAAATATATTTTTTACTATATAAAATAACAAATTAAGTAATTGAATAATATATAAATATAACATGATAAAATCTAATATTTCTATGTTTCTACTACATATAATAGATTGAGTAATTTAGTCATGGATAAATATTGTTGAATTTAGTGGACCAATTACTTCAAAAATTTTAATTAATTGAAAATTATCAATTATTATATTTAAGTTTCAACCTCATTTCTCAATCTCACATGTCATATACATAAATGAATAATAGACTTCAAGAAAATACAATGCTAAACTTAGATGGCTGAGTTTTCCAAAAATTTAAGCTAATTAAAAGGAAAATCCAAGTATAATTTGCAACAAATATAAAAGCAACAATATACAATAGCACTAAACGACATCATAAATTAAGTAATTTAAGAATATACAACTATAAATACAAAAAAGAAAAGTAATAATGCTTTGAAGAACAAAAATTATACTAATAATTCTTTAATAAAATTAGTAACTAAATAACATATTTTAGTTGAAATTAGGTGTCATGTTATCCTGTTTATAACGGCAGATAAATTATTGGGAGCGCGAGGTTCATCCACTCATATGGCAGAACCTTTAACACTTTCTTGAATTCTCTAGCCAAATATACATAAGGATGTGTACATTCACTCAAGTCAGCCATTAAATTCCCACCTCATCTGAGTTTGAAGTCTTAATAAATATACATATAAATACCCAGGTTTTGCGAAGGAAATATAGAGAACTACTTTGGAAGTTGAGTCTCCAGTTTTTGAGGCATCAGGAAAGCTATAAAGTATAGGAAGAATTGTGGTTTCAACTCTCAACTCTCAACAAGCATAAAGTCATGGGGAATTCTGCAGAGGAGGTCGGCAACAAGCAAGATATCTTAAGACTAATCCTCCTCAGATTACCAACCAAATCACTCCTCAGGTGCATGTGTGTCTCGAAAGAATGGCTCCATATTATTTCCGAGCCTCAGTTCTGTGAGTCCCACACTCGCCATCACCAACACAATGGGTTTCTTGAGCCTACTGCACTCCTTCTCAAAGTTAGGAACAGAAGATCCCCTGCATTCGATGTGGTTCCTTTGAAGAATTCCAATGCAGTCCCTTTCTTTAATCCTTTTGTTAATGGCGCTGACATCAACATGCTGCAATCTTGTAATGGGTTGTTTCTTTGCGAGGCTCTAAGTGGTGAAAACGTCTCCGGGTATTTCATCTGCAACCCGACTACCAAGAAATTCAAGAAGATATCTTTTCTTAGGGAACGAGTTAATGGTCTTCAGTTTTATGTTAATTTCGCTTTTGATCCTCTCAAATCTAGTAATTACGAGATTATTGCTATTCGTAAACCATCCATAATGTCGAAACAGTTTGAGATAGATATCTATAGGTCAAAAACTGATTCTTGGACTGCATCAGTAACTAGTTTTGAAGTGAACATATATCAAGGAATCAATTTTGAGGAGCCCGTTTTCTGTAATGGAATGATTCATTGGCAGTGTTATGGAAAAAAGTCATGGCGTTTCGATGTAGAGGAGGAAAGATTGCAAGAATTGCTAATGCCAACATCAAGAGACTCTCAGTTGGAGCTTTGTAGATATTTTGGAGAGGCCAGGGGCACTTTGTATCTTGCATTTACCTACCTTGGCTCCATGTATTTGGAAGTAGACGTTAATCAGATGGAACCTAACTGTTCTAACTGGTTCTTGAAGCATCGCCTGAGTCTTGGCGATGCCATGGAAGCTTTTCGTGACATAAAATTGAGTTCTCTTTCGTGCTTTCCTAGGTTCTCGGGCTTGAGTTTTATTCCATCCGAGAATGAAAGTCAGCCTAAGGTTGTGCTATGGGCAGATAGTGTAATGGTTTTGTATAATTTCAATGATGGTACGTGGAAAAAGCTTCATGCTGCTGATATCAGAATTGGGTCTCGCGATTTAGACATTTGGGGACACGTATATGGACACAGATTTCTTGCATACTTTGAGAACCTCTCTTGTGTTTGAGGGAATAGCTTCCACAAACAGCAATATTCTTAAATCTCAAACTATTAGTTTTGGTAAGTATATGAGAAACTATCACTTTAATTTATATATATATATATATATTGGATAATTGTCAATTTATCATTTTATTCACCCTGATGATGTCAGTTACTAATGCATACATTTTGTAATCTGGTCTTTTCCAATATTTTAGTTCCTTTCCCCTTTAATATTGGGGACTAATTTACAAACTCGGATGGAATCAGGCTTTTCCAGAAAGGAACATGCCATTTGAGTAGCTTGTTCGGATAATTGGAATTATATGCTGTTGGGGATGTATACAACTAGTTTCCTTGCCTTCTTTTACAGATTTTTCAAAGATTAAATTGTACTTTTCTCAACAATATAATAGCATTGTAGTTTCTATATGTTATCCGAACTCTTCTTTATGTAGCCGACACCAGTTCAATCACCATGCTTTTGTTCTAATTGATACCATTGTTTTCATTCAACAGGTTAAAGGCTTTGCAAATGTTGCTTCTTACGAGCTCTTCTGATGGCTTGTGATCTTATCATCAGTGAATATATGTGAAATAGATAGGCAGGTGATATATATAGTAAATGTGACAATTGTTAGTAGACTAATTTTGGTTTGCTGATCATTCATACTCCAATGTATGTTGTGGGTTGTTTCAGCTGTACGTTTTAAAGTGTTCATGTTCCTTTGAAAGTAATCTACCCTGTGCTGAAATTAATATCCAATTCTGTAGATGGTTGTTAGATACAATAACCATTGCAAATAGCATAAGATTCATGGAATTTAGTTGTTGTCTTACGTGATTGTGTCACGAGATCATTACCCTCTTTTCAAAAACATACCTGTTAGGATGTGTAACGCACTCACTTATATGCCTAAAGACCTTTTTTTTTATCTGACGTGAGATTAAAGCACCCTGCCTACTTCTTTAGAGTGTTTGACATGACAATTGTAGTTCTTTCAAATTAATAATATAAAGTATTTTTAACTTAAATTTCCTTATAAATTTTGCTTTGAGATAATTTGATATGGTAAACCAATTCTCAAGAAAAGAAAAAAAAAGGTAGCGATAAAGAAATACGAAGCTTTACATTCTGAACCATTACTAAGAATATAAAATGTGAGAGTAAAAACTTCATGATTTCAATGATGAGAAGCGGGAAAAAGCTTTATGATCCTGACGTCAAAATTGGCTCTCACAATGCACGAGTTTTCGATCATTTCCATGCACAGAGATTTCTTGTCTATGAATAGTTTGAGAACCTCTCCTGCATTGGAGGGAATAGCTTCTACGAACGCCAATATTCTCAACTATTAACTGTGGTAAGTATTCGAGGAACTATTAACTGATAATTTTAATCACTGATGATGTTTCTGGCTATTTGCCTCTTCAATTTCCATTGGTACAACAAATCTTACTAACAAGAGGTCCTGTTGATTGATTAATTTGTTCTAGTCTTACTTTCATTTGAACTTATGAACATGTGTGAATTAAGGAATTGGAAGCTGAATGAACAGTTTGAGACATTGAAGTCGATCACTGAATTTTACATTAGTCTTCTTTATCTTCCCTAAGTCATCACTGCGTGCTGCGTTGCAGTTACTAACGTAGTTATTGTGTAAATCTGGTTTTTTCCTCTAATTTAGTTCCTTTCCCCTTTGATTTTGGGGAAAAATATTGATGGGATGACTAATTTACAAACTAGGATGGAATAAGAGTTTTCCAGGAAGGAACATACCATTCTTCTGATTCTTGGTGGGAATTTAGTTCGGTGCTTGCTTGGATTGAGATGTTGTTGGGGATGTTACAATAAGCTTCCTTGCCCCTTTTTTATTAAATCGAAGTTGATATTACAACACGGTGGTTTCTGAATTACGTCTCGATTTCGTACTTCGTAGAGTGCCTTTCTTTTGATCATATGAATTACATGCCGCTAACATCACTGTTGTTCAGTCTTGTTATGAGTTGTTTCTTTGTGAGTCCTTTGTCGATAGTCCCAAAGCCATCAGTCTGTGAGCTACACTTTATTTGTAACCCTACAACTGAGAAATTCAAGGGGCTATCTTTTATAGAAAACCATTTCATTGCTCTGAATTTATGTCAGTATTGATGGCTTTTGATCCTCAATCACCTGGTTACAAGATTGTTTGTGTCCGCCGAGTGTCTGATAGAACCTTACTCGAAGTTTAACCGGATATATATATATATATATATATATTCATTGAAAGTATTTGTATTGAAGTGAAAGAAATATTTTAATATTATATTATTAAATTTAATATTTTAATTTTGTAATTTTAAAATTTTAGTAAATAAAAAAGTAATTAATAGTGTTAAAAAATCATTTCAATGTCGATAAAATATGATGTGAAATTTTAAATTTTATACAGAAAAATACTTTAAACTTAAATTTATTTTTATATAAAATTTACAATTAAAATGCTAAATTTAATTGTATAAAAACTAAAATGTGTTTTCATACTATAGTATGGAGACTCTTAATGGATAGAGACTCCCAATGCATTTTTACTTGTGTAAACACGTTAGAATTTGATATACTCACAAAGTTAGCGAATTTTTTTAATTTGCTTTTAAACAGATAATAAATTAAAAAAGATTGGTAGTATTTTTCAAATAAAAAGTGAATTTTTGAATTTTTTTAATTTGTTTTTAAACAGATAATAAATTAAAAAAGATTGGTAGTATTTTTCAAATAAAAAGTGAATTTTTTATATAGAACGTGAGTAGGTTTTCAGTAAGAAAAGTAATTTTTTTTAAATAAATGGGTAATTTCTAATGTGAGTATGCAGTTCTTTAAGAAATTAGTAATCTTTATTAATATAAAATGTGTGATTGAGTTTGGTATTATTAGTCAACTTAGTCACTTCTTTTATTAAAACATCTAAAATATAATTAAAAAAAAGGTAAATATAATATCTCGGTGTTTTAATTTTTTTAAAACTTTAAAAGTCAAAAACTATTTACATTTGTAAGAAAACTACCCATCACCCTTATAGGAAAACTACTCATATTAATAAAAAGTTTTATTTATTATTTATTTTTGAACACTCACAAAGTGAGTATAACTAATTCTAGTTTTTTTTTTAAAGATTATAATAAAAAATTTAAAAGATATTTGCACCCTTATTTTATTATTTGGCATTATAAATTTGTGTCAATTGAATTGATGTTACTTAACTTATGTATTAATCTTATTATAATCAGTTTCGATGTGGAGGATTCGATTCGATTGAGGATGCTGTTTTCTGCAATGGAAAGATTCATTCGATTTGTTATTGGAAGGATACATTGCACTTTCATGCAAAGAAGGAAAAGTAAAAAGGAAAAAAAAGGGAGATTGATACCATTGCCAATGCCGATGCCAATACAAACAATGGTGGCACAGAAGGAGCGTTGTTGTTTTTTAGAGAGCCAGCGTCGAGGTATTTTATAATATATTAGAATTTTTTTTATTTTTAATTTAAAGATTTAAGTTATGTGAATATTTTCTTTATGATATAATGTTAATTTTTTTTATTTTCAAATGATAAATTTTAAAAAATATAAGGGTACTTATTATAATATTTAGATGATAAGTTTTAACCGGCATAAAAATTATTATTTATCTCTCCATTATTATTTTAATTTTAAGTTTTTAATAATTTATTTAATTGAATTAATATCACTTAACTCGTGACATCAAACTTAATCAAATGCTTTAATAATAATATAGATATAATATATATATTGCAGTGAAATTCATTTAGAATTTATTAGTGTTTTCTGATTGTGAAAGTATAGTTTGCGATTTAATAAAAGATTTTCCCAAAGATAATCTAGAGTTATGATGTGCCTTTCTCTCGGTTATGATTTTAGATGTATTTTTTATGACATTGTGTTTATCATAATTATAAATGTAATGAATATTATCAAAATTAATTGTAAAATAAATATCAAATAATAAAAAAATTAAAATTATAAAATAATTACGATCGTTATTTAAATCTCAAACTTAATTACGTGAAATATTACTCAATTTGAGAAAGAAGAATCAAAGGTTGTGGTCATTGCAAAGAATAAAAGTAATTTTCCATGACTTAAAGAAGCGGCATGAAAATTAAACTGACACGAATATGATACAAAAAAATTAATTAAAATATAACATAAAATATGATATAATACAAAAAAATAATTTAAGCACTACATATATGTATTAATATCTTAAATTTATATAATACAAATTATTAACGTATCAAAATTTATATAAATATAAAATATTTCAACGTAATAATAAATTAATAAAATATATAAATATGATATAATTATAAGAATTTTTATATTAATGAAAATAGCTTTTGTTGACTTTTTGGTTGAGTATCATATCATTCTTTTAATTTTGTTTTCCCTTATCAAAGTATCTATCTTTGCCCATCACCACTTTGAGAAACTTGTCTTGTATTTGAGCTTTGTATATTTTGACCTAAGTTTCAACTTATCTTCTAAAATGTCATGCATATAAATTATTACTATTATTGTAAAATATTAAAGCATCTATGTCTATTAATATTAAACCCTAATCGTGAGAGCTTTTGATTTCAATGGTTTTTTTTTTTCTAAAAATCAAATTCCCAAAACTCATAACCTAATTAAATAATAGCCTTTTTTCAATTAATAAAACCCTAATTAAATAAACAATCTCTAAAAAATGCCAATTGATTTGTTTTTTCCTCAGTGCGATTTCTCTTAAATTCGCTCTATTACATTGTTAATCAGTAGCAATCAATCCCGTGAGAATCAATTTTAGGCCTTAAGATTTAGGGTTTTATTCTTCGACCGATTTAGGTTTATTTATTCATTTTTTTTAAAGTTTTTTATCAAACAAATTGTAATATTCTTGATAGTTTTTCGTTTTTAATGACGTTGTAAAATAAGAAGATGACATAGAATATTAAATGCCATATCATAAAAAAAAATTGCCAATATGAATATACACGTGGATGGATTTGTGTATTTTAACACAATCCATTACTTGTTTGACGATAATTAGAAAATTGAGCTTCTATTCATTATTTTTTGTTCATATTTTTCAATTAATAAGCGGGTTTCTATCCGTTTATGAATTATTAAAGTCAAATGAAAGTTAACTTTATAAATAATAATTAAAATTATATTTGATACTAACAGATAAAAAATAAGAGAGAAGAGCTTAACCCGGAACCAAATGATTTTGTTTAATTCGAATTGGCATATATATATATATATATATATATGGCAGAAAGTAAATGTTGGAAAATTATATTAATTGAAATAAAAGTTTAGGGATTGAAAAGATTAAAGTGATCACCAAGGAGATGGGTGAGGTTTTATTTTATTTTTAATTTCAAGATTTAAATTACGTAGGTGGTTTATTTATAGAATAGTTGGATTTTTTATAAGTTTCAAATGATAAGTTTTAAGAGACATAAATAAAAATATTTATTTATTTTATTATCATTTTAATTTTGAGCTTTTAGTAAGTTATTTAATTATATCAGTATTATTTGATTCGTGACATTAAATTCACTCAAACGCTTTAATAATAATTAGATTTTGACACACAAATGAAAGTACTGAAAGTTTAATTTGTATTGTAAATATTTTAAAAAATAAAATTAATTAAAATATTTAAATTTTATACATCAAATGACATTGTTATCTTTTATTTTATAAATTTTTTATAATTTAATTAAAATATTTAAATTATTTCACAACTAAATTAATATCACTTAATTAAATAATATCAAACTCAATCAACTTTATTATTAATATAAATACAGATAAATAGATCGAGGTGAAATTTATCTTTATCCCGTTATAAAATTCGCATTGTTTAAAAACTACATAAAAATAAAATAAATCATTTATAAATTAGTGAATGAATAAATAAATAAATAAATAGAATATGACAGGCCTTTTTATAGGAATATTGATAATTTTTTATTTTCGATTTTGTGCCATTTTCAATTTAATTTTTGAAATGTGCTTTTTTTTTATTGAGAACTTGCCAGTTGGGATGGCGAGAATCAAATAGGTGGCAAGTTCCCAAGTCAAATTTTTTTATTTTATATTTTTTTGCTATAATTAGATAAATGATAAATTTTAGGTTTATATTAGAATAAATATTATAGATTTTTAATTTTTATATTAAATTTAGTACAAATATAAATATACTAATATTTGTAAATTAGATATAAAAATGTAAACAACTTCGAATTATATATAAGTATAAAATTTTACAATAAGCAATCATTTACTACTTATCATTGATGCGAACTTCCTTTAAGGTACTGAATTTGTAAGGATATTTGTTACAGCTATGGCCTTCATTCCTGCAAAATCCGTAACGCTTTGGTTGGCATCTCTCCCTAATGTTCATTTCATTATGAACATGACTTGATTTTGGTCGACTTTTTGGTTCTCTCTTTATTTCTAGATTATGACATATAATCTTTATTTTTAAATAAGATCAATTTTAACATATACATTGGATTTCATATAACGTACCATATCAATGATCATAAAAGATAAAAATATAAATTACACAAAAAATTTTGAATGCTAACGGTACATATTGTACAAATGACAGTAATGATAAAAATGCATATTAAACAAATCACTACATATAAAACTTTATTGACGGGGTGCCCTTTCGCATGGTGTTGAGCAATAATGTGGAGCTCTTCTATTACATGGTGGTAATACTCGTCGTTCAATATTTTTAGTTTCATTGCCACGAGTGCTCCAAGTTCAACGTTCCTCGACCTCTTCTTATCATTGCCTGTGCTTATTCTTGAATGGCTTCTTCTTGAGTTACTTCATCTGTAATATCTAAAACCTAAATCTAAATCCACCTATTGCACCATAAAAAGGAATTGGATTCCAACTGTTGGAGAAAACAGTATCTGTTGCACCATAAAAAGAATTCAAGGTACTCATACCACCGCTGTCTAAAACTAGAGTACCATACTGATACATAGTAGACAAATATGCTGAAGCTGAACTCCGCGTCAGAAGGTTGGTATCTAACCTACTTATTGGTGGCTCCGGCGGACAACATCTATCATCATCATCATCCTTAGCATGACTGAAAGAATGTTGGTGATTGAATGATAATCCAGGATCACGTTCTGGTTTGGGATGACTAAATGACATCCTAGGTGCATTGAAATTATGAACATTTGCCGAAATAGGTTGTCTTATCCTTCGAGTAACACCTGACGATGGAAAAATAAAATGTCGACCTTATTCATAGAACCATCTATGTATTCATTTGATGGCTCGAAATTGTTGTTCATTACTTTAGAGCTATATGCAATAAGTATATAACGATTTTCCTAATACTGGATCCATTTTCTAAGCTTTTTAGCCCAATTCTCTCCATGATTACCACGCATGTCAATTTTATGAATTTTGTCAAGGTTCACTGGTATTTGAGAGATTGGTTGTTGCATCCTAAATTGACGTAAGACCCTATCCACTTGGTGCCACTCTATAACTTGAAAGCATATTAATGCCACATTTACAGGCCATATGTGGCTACTTCTATATGCTTCCACTGGGAGGCGTGCCATTATCTTATTAGAATGATATAGCATCCACAAAAACTACAAAATACATAGAAATTATTATTGAACAATATGGCATATGTAGGGTTAAATACACATGTACTTTAATCAACAACTTTAAAATGTTTACCGTCTCAGAGATGATGCGTTTGAGTCTTCCTCTGATACTTTTGAGCTTGGTTAAGGTGAATCTATAATCTTTCTACCAACCCATTTGCTATCATATATATCAAATTTGTAATAATTTATATTTAAGTATAACCTTTATACTAATGCAATATAAATGAAGTACTAAAGTTTATTACCTTAATGTGAGAGAGTATGCAGGCTGTGCACTAACTCTTGGTGCAAGAAATGGCATCCAATACCAAGCCCATGATTTTAGTAGCCATAAACAACCACCTATGTAACGAGTGCCTTTTGTTGCGGCCCAACAGAGTTCCCTATATAAGAATCTTAAATAAGCTGAACCCCAACTATAATTTTCAACCGCCCTAAAATCTCGTAAAATTAGAAGATACGTTAAATGAACTCGATTACTAGATTTATCAGACATTAACATTCCTCTAATTAAGCATAAAATATACGCTCTAGTGGCATATTCTATATCTCGTACAGTTGGATTCTGTGGGAGTGTAGCAAAAGTTTTTTCTAATCAAATTATTTTCAGTCTTGAGCCTTTTAAACAGTTATTAGGAGGTATCTGACCTAATAATCCAAGGCATATGTCAGCCTATTCCAAAAGGCTCCCCCCTGTTACTGCTTTGCCATCAACTGGGAGTCTCAACTGAAGTGCAACATCTTCTAGGATGATCATGCATTCACTGCATGGAAGATGAATATGTGTGTCTCAAGTCTCCATCGTTCAATCAACGATTTTACTAGTCCAGCCTCATATTGTGAGGTTTTAACTAAAGTTGCATAGTAAAATCTAGCAGACCTTAGATAGTCCACAATATATGCATTTGTTCTTTCAAAGTAAATTTTCATAATCGTAACTTGCGATCAAAATCCTATTCAATAAGTAATTAATTTATTAGTTATAAAATTTTAAATTCATAATGTTCAAATATTTGAACTCGGTAAATCAAATTTTAATACCTCGGATATACCCTTAATGATATATGAATTTCTTGTAGTCTCAACAACAATAATGATGATGATGAGGATGAAGCCATTATATTAATTAAAATTATGCTTACAAGAACTAAAATTTTTTAACATTAAAATAACTTAATATGCTAAACTAAGTCAATTTCTACAAGAAAAAAAGCTTAATTATAATATAAATAAATTATAACAAATTACATTATAATAAATGATAAAACACATTATAATAAATTACATTATGATAATAAATAATAAAGTACATTATAATAAATTGCAAAGTTAAATATCATATTCTTTTTTTTGTTAAAAAAAAATAAAAATCATACCTTAATCTCTCCAACAAATTTCAATTTCTACAGAAAATCTTAGTTAGTACAAAAAATATTAAATAATAATAATAATAATAATAATAATAATAAATTATAAAGTTGAATTTCACGTTATTAAAATCAAAACTTTAAATTATAACTTAATTAAAACTAATAATTATGATAATAAATTACAAAACTAATTATATTTTAATATTATAAAAAAATTTTATAAATAAAAATTAAAATATACCTTACGAAAAATGTCTCTTTTTTCTTCTCTTCGATATGAGAAGAAAGGCTTCAAGCTCTATTTATTAAGAGCTTCAAGCTTTCACCCGCTTCTTCTCGAATTATTCCTTTCCCAATAATTAATTGTCCCTTATAATTGTTTGAGGTTACAGGCAGCAAAGTCCGTGACCTTAAACACAATGCCCTGCCTTTTTATAGCAAGGCCAACCCTTCGGCTTTTTTATAGAAATAATATATATTTTTTATTTACCAAAACAGGTCGAAATCAGATTATTTATCGAAATAGGCTAATTTTTCAATTTAATTGAGAAATCGCCATTTCAAATGGTGATTTCTCAACTCATTTTGACAACTGGGTCCCACCATGTATTTTTTTTTAATTTTTGATTTTTCTTATTTTTTTCCAGAAATCACCAATTTATGTGACGATTTCGTATATTACGTCTCACAGTTTAGATTTTATTTATATTTGAAAGTACCTGACTATTTTTAGGTTTTATTTATATTGAAAAGTACGTGACTAATGTATGAAAATTAAATTTTTTTTTAAATAACATAAGTTGATAAGACTAATGCAAAATGTTCAGATTTTTTCTTTTATGAAAAAATTGATCAGACTATTGTATGGGATTCAGATTTCTTCTGATATGAAATAAATTGATGAGACTTATGCCTGCAATCAGATTTATTCGGATATAAAATAAATTGATAAGACTAATGCATGAGAATCAGATTCTTTCTGATATAAAATAAGTTGATAAGATTGATGCATGAGAAAAGTGATTTCTGCAGTTGATGAGACAAATATATGGAAATCAGAGTCTTTCTGATATGAAAAAAAGTTGATGAGACTAATGCATGGGAATCGGATTCCTTCTGATGTGAAAAAAGTTGATGAGACCAATGCATGAAAATCAGATTCCTTCTGATATGAAAAAAGTTGATGAGACCAATGCATGAAAATGAGATTCTTTCTAATATGAAAAAAGTTTATGAGACCAATGTGTGAGAATCAAATTCCTTCTGATAAAAAAATTGATGAGACCAATGCATGAAAATTAGATTCCTTCTGATATGAAAAAAGTTGATGAGACTAATGCATAGGAATCAGATTCCTTCTGACATCATTTTTATTTGGTGAGACTAATGCATCAATTGTAAATGTCAGACTGCAAAGATTAGACTAATAAATGAGACAAATTCAGACATTTTGAATGAAAATTTTTTTTGACTATGTTGCATTATAACTATGTGTTCATCATTGTCATTTTTATTATCGTTTTCATTCTCAGCTGCTATTGTTGTTTTCTCAGTTTAGTAATAGTGCTTTTTCATTCTCTTCTTTTGTTT
>JBBYHO010000003.1:23051892-23062035 GCA_038382025.1 Adansonia gregorii | reverse complement strand
AAAAATCAGTTTAACTATTACTAAATAATTTATATTTAATAATAAAAATTAGAACCACCCTAATATTTCAATAAAAATACTAACATAATCAAGCTAAATTGTATGATTTTAACATAATTTATTTAAAAAATCACATATAAAAATTAAAATAAATATTACGTATAATTAATTATAGTCAATATGAATAAACTTTTACAAAAGAAAATAAAACATAATTACAAAAAAAATTATATGATCATATTAAAAATTACTTTTACGAATAAAATTTAACAATACCTGTAAAAATGTTGAAACACGATTACTTAACTTTCAATAACACCATAACTTGATTATATTCTTCTCAATTTTTTTTTACGATTAAAAAAGAAAGAGAATTTTCTTTTATAATCGAGAGGAATGAGAGAGCCCTTTTTATAGAGGGCTCTCTTCGACCCTCAATTATATAAAGATCACGAGTAAAATACCCGTAACCTTGAAGGATATGACTTCTGTCATATCCCTCTGCATTTTGCATTATAAGGGTCACGAGTGACCCTTATAATTCAAAAAAAATAAAATAAAAAAATAAATAATTGAAAAAAAAATATCCATGGTTGGAAATCGCCATGTGATTTGACGATTTCTCAATTGTATGTTGGAAAATTGCCATCAAATATGGCAATTTTCCAATTGTAATCAGCTCCGACGACCGGATGAAATTTTACAGTTTGAGTGAAATTAATTGAGAAATCGCCATTTCATTTGACGATTTCTCAAAATGAGTTGAGAAATCGCCTCGCCATGTAATTTGGCGATTTCTCAACTAAATCGAGAAATCGCCGTTTGAAATGACGATTTCTCAATTAAATTAAAAAATTAACCTATTTCGGTAAATAATTTGATTTTGATCTATTTTGGTAAATAAAAAAATATATATTATTTCTATAAAAAAGCCCAACAATTCTCTCCTGACAAAATAATTGAGCTGAGTGAAGGGGAGTGAGCGAGTTCCCACTTGGTCATGGTTGATGATGGGAACTCACCTATTGAGTGAGCGAGTTTGTAATGTGGTGTTACATGATGATGGAAACTCATCATCATATTTGATTTTCGTCATCTCAATTCATAAGTTCTTAATATAAAATAAAAAAATTTTAAAATTAAATTAAAAATAACACAAAACTAAAAATTAAAAAATTATCAATATTTTTATAAAAAATCCCATATGACAACTAAATTAATGGATGAATTAATAAATAATAAATTTTTATTCTTTTGTTTTCCTTAATTGTTTTTCTCTTTTCTAAAATGAAAGGGACAGAGCATTATTGTCCCGATCACAGCTGGGTAAAAGGAAAAGAACGTTCCTTTTCTTGTGACAAAATAAAATTCCCCCAAAACCCGAAACCTCTAAATTTCTCATTTTTCCTTTCATTGATGCTTTAATGTAAGGCTTATTTTGAGCAAAAGCATTGAATTCCAACCGGGTTTTTGTTCTATTTTGAAGCTTTTAGGGTTTTTCTTTTTCTGAGGGTGTTGCTAATTTTGGGAGATCAAAATTGGTTGTTTTGAGAAATGGGAAATAGAAAAGAAGAAGAAAGAAACGAGAAGATAATAAGAGGTCTCATGAAGCTGCCTCCTAATCGTCGTTGCATTAACTGTAACAGCTTGGTAAATTTTCTCAAACTTCTCTCTCTCTCTCTCTCTCTCTCTCTCTCCTTTAGAAAAAAAAAGGAATTTTTAAGCTTTGGAGGCTGGCAAAATATGGGGAAAATGAAAATTTATGGTTTCTGATTTTTTTTATAAAATATCTTTCTAGAATTAGTTTTAGCAGATGGGTATTATAGTTAAGCATGAAAAGAAGAAAAGAAAAAGAGAGATTTGAAGCTGTAGAAATGGTTTTTGAAATTGTGTTTTCCTTTCTTTTAATTGTTCTGTAAGGAGTTTAATAACCGTTCGATAGTTAAGGTCTGTTTGGGGGCTGGGAGAGTGAAAAAGGGATTTGAGGTTTAGAAATGATTTTTGAAAAATTGGGTTTTCTTGATTTCTTAAATGCAATGCATCTGCTAGTAGTGAGTTTGAAGATGGTAAATCAGCTGTTTTTAAAAGAGTGTTGAAATTTGCTTTGTTGTTCCTTTTTATAATCAACTGAAACTAATAGATTTCAAATTCTGTTTTTTTTTTTTCCTGCTCAAATCAGGCAGACAATGTTGTTCAGCATGACTAGAAAGGATTTAAATGAGCTTTTTTTAAGCTTCTAATGATAAAGTTTTTTTCCCCCTTTTCTGTATCCCTTATTTCTCTGATATTAATTTGTGTTTCTATTGTTGCAGGGGCCTCAGTATGTTTGCACAAATTTTTGGACTTTCATTTGCATGACTTGCAGTGGGATTCAGTAAGTATTTTGTTTTAGTTATTTCAGCATCTACTATTTTGCCGTAGAAATAATTGTGACTGTTGCAAAGCTTCGCGTATTTGGAAGTATGTAACTTTACCAATGTTGTGTAGATTAATGCATTATTATTTTTGCAATTTAAAATTTTTTTTGTAACTTTAGTTTTTGCTTGTTTCAAGGATTTTAGGATCCGTAACTGAAAGGAGTTGGTGCATCTTCTTTTCCAATTTGGTCCATGATTGTTTATTTGTATTTACTTTGCATGATTCTGGTGGATTGACAAGGCATCACAGAATCGAGCCTTTTAAATCTTTACCATTTTTTGTCTTATCCTGATGGTCATTTCTGTTCATATTGCAGTCGCGAGTTTACTCATCGTGTAAAGTCTGTCTCAATGTCAAAGTTTACTTCACAGGAGGTTGAAGCTCTTCAGAATGGTGGTAATCAGGTTTGAACTAGTGTTACATTTGTTGTTATCTATGGCAAGAGTGGAATGCTTATCATAATGGTGATGAGATGTTCTTTTTCTTACTCTTTTCAGCGTGCAAGAGATATTTATCTTAAGGATTGGGACTTGCAGAGGCAAAGATTACCCGACAGCAGGTGCCAAATATGTGATTATCGCTTAAGTACAAGGCATGTTCTTTGCATATGTGGGGTTTTCTAATAACTCTTTCTCATTGCAGCAACCCTGATAAAATCCGAGAGTTTATAAAGAATGTATATGTGGACAAAAAATATGCTGGAGGAAAAACATCTGACAAGCCTCCAAGAGACATGCAGGTAGTTTCTTCGAATCTAGCATATAAGTGGTTTCACACTTTCGATTCTTCAAATTAAAAATTTTTGCTAGACCTTTATGCTGTTTGGCTCTGTTTCCTTAAACCATGTTTTCTAATTAGAAAATGAAGAGAATATGGTTTTCTCTTGGTTCTATTTGAATGCTGTCGAAATTCTGGAGCAGTGGTTTAAATGTGGTATTCTTAAATGAATTTGACAGAGCCGTAGAAATAATGAAGATGAGATAAGACGTGCCAGTTCTTATCATTCTTATTCGCAAAGTCCACCTTATGACTATCAATATGAAGATCGGCGTTATGGAAAGCAAGTTGCTTCTGCACTTTCTAGGAAGCCTGGTTCAGATCGAGGCCACTATGTGGGAAAAGCTTCTAGTTTTATCTACAGTCCTGGTCGCTTAAGTGATCAAATGTTTGAGGACAGGTTTGCAAATGAGGGATCTGCTCCTAGGGTTTCGGACTACTCTGTATCTAGTGGCGGTGATCCATTCAAATCTGGTGCAGGGTCGCCAAATTTTCAGGACATGAAATTTGGCAGCCCAACTGCTCAACCTCCAAGAGACGTTTTAAGTGAAGATACACAACATCAAACAATTACTTCGTCTTTGGACCCAAGTTCCAAGAAAGATGCTGGAGGCATTCCACCCCCACAGGTCACATATCTCACGCTTTTAATTAGTGAGACATAGTTTCTTATTAAGTCCTGTGCTACATCTGAAAAATATATAATTTTTTGAAGCATTGTCATTGAAACACTATGCAGGGTTTGATGTATTCTGGTGGGAAAGCTCCATATGGTGATTATTGACAATTTAACATGAGAAGAGCGCTAACTTCATGATAAATTGTGTAGCTCATAACGTATCTAAAAATATTGCAGTGGAGCCTACTGTTTTTCTTCATTTATTTCATTCAAAATTCAGGCATGTGTGTGCATGGTTTATAGTCACTTGCCACCTGTGCATGCACGATGCATAACGAAAGACCTTTAAATATATGCATATTTGAGAGATCCTGTAGGCATTTCTTGTAAGTAGATTATTTTGCTAACTTTATGATTGGTGGAATATGAATCTAGCTAAGGTTTTTAATGTATTTCATTATTAAAAGCATGTTAATACAAGTTGGCATGATCATAGTGATACCAAATGTGTGAGATGCAAGTGTTGTCAAGTAAATACCCTTTTTCTTTGTTTGTTGCAGTTATACACACTTTATCATGTGTAATCTTACAACTACTTATATCTATTTAATCATCTCATCATTAGCTGATATCAGAATTGTTCCTTTATTTAGAGAACTAAATCCATGGGAAGTTTTGGGTCATTTGATAGCAATTCCGTACCTGTCAAGCCATACAGTTCAGGCATTGGACTGGATGTTGTCTCTGAACCTGATCATACTGCTGGCTTCTATAATGCTAAAGCATCTACTATCACCCAATCATCTTTGCCTGTGAATTATGGCGGCCTGGATCTCTTTAATACACCTGAGGCTTCTGCTGCTTCACCTATAGATTTGTTTCTGTTACCTGCAACATCATCAGTTTCATCCAAAGATATATTTCAACCTGCAGCAGTATCTTCAATGCCACCTGGGAATTTATATCAACCTCCCCCACATACTCCATCTATAGACTTATTTGCCGGGATATCTGAGCAGCCCCAAGCTACAAATTTAGACGGAAAATCACCCGAGTTACCTGTACCTAAAAATGAAGGATGGGCAACATTTGATACTCCTCAGCATGTGGCATCTGATCCAGTAACCAAAAATCTTGTACCTGCTGTGATGCCCAGTGATGAAGATTTGTCGGTGAAGTTTGATGAATTGTCATCCTTAAGCAGAACCATACAGTGGCCACCTTTTGAAAATTTTATTGCTCTGGGGGATACTTCTGCAATGTCTAGTCAATGGCAAGAGGGTTTGCATGATGGTCAAGCCGCCACTGTGGCAACCAGCAGTCAGGTTAGTCATTTCACAGTGTAACGTATGCTCTGCTTAAGTCCTTTGCAGTTTTGTGAAGAATACAAAATACTGATGCTTGTAAATGTAATTTATTCTATGATTTTACTGATTGGCCTGCCTTTGTTTATGGTTAGAAATATAATTTTTTTTTCTCCTGTCAAATGTATGGTCAAGTGACCCATTGTCTTTGAACAGTCATGGAATGCTTTTAATGATTCTGCTGAATCACTTCCTCTTGAACCACAATTAATAGCATACAATCATTTGGCGACCACCGATGAACATTTGGGCTTAGCAGTTTCAGAGGTTTGTCTATTTTAATTCTAGTGATGCTGAAATTTATTTTTGTTCAATCTACGTTTAAAATATCTGTTCTTGCAGAACCTGGATAATGATGGCATCCAAACAGCTGCTTCTGATGCTGATTTCCCTGCTACCACTCTACCATCAGAGAATGGCATAGCATCGTTATATCCTCCATTGATGAATCCACTTTTGGTTTGTTCTTTTACCTTACTGGTTTGTTTTGTTCTTTATATTCTATGGATTGTTATTGAACATTTCTTTTAATCTCTTTAGGTTTTGTACTTCCTTAATTTTGCAGGGAGAGAAACAGTGTTATGCTGCTGATCGTAAATCAACCAACCCTTTTGATATTCCTTATGATTCTGAATTGGAACAAAGTGATGTGGTATATCATGCATGTTGATCATTGCATATCTTTATACTTTTTTTTCCCAGTAAAATTGGTTAATCTCTACCTGGAGATAAAATTTCTCTCTTTTTATCAATGCTAACCTTTCTGCCCCACTTCTATAGAGACGGATTGTCCAGTGCCAGTTCTTTCAAGGGAATATTGTTCTGTGGTTTTATCTGTATTATTGCATGCTTCTCTCTACTTTTTGTTTTGGTTGGTCTTGCTGGGAAATTACCCGTTTTTGAGGAAGTAAGTTTTGTAGAGAGGGAGAGAGAGAGAGATGACATAATCTATGTGCCTTTTAAGGATAATTAATGGTTTTCAAGGTTAGTGGTTTAAAGTTTTGTAGGGCAGACGAACACAATCTTTGTGTCTTTTGCATCATGTATAGCAGACAAGATAATGGTGCAACTCAATCCGGTTGGTTTGTAAATACTATGTACTTCCATATAATTGTTTTGAGGCATCTGCTTTATTGTTGCCTCCCAGGTTTTGTCTGAATATTAGTATTATCCAAATCTTAGATTATGTTTCAGGAAGAATAGCATGTGCTAGGGTAGAGTCGAAGTAAGTTGCTAAAGATCTCGTATCATCAATCTGGATGATTAGGCAGTTCCTTCAATTTCATCATTTCTTGGTATCTGCAGCATTTTCTAAACAAACTGTAGTTTTAGTTCTTTCTCCTATCTATTCTTTAAGTTTCGCGATTTTGGTTGGACATGAATATACCATGTTTTTGCACGTGTTATACTTGAAGGAGAATTTGCGAGTGCATGAAATGCCGATCTGTAGCATGCTTTTGCACCTTTTCGTGGAAGACATCAATAATGTTTCGCCTTTTCTTTTTAAGACTTCATGCTTTACGTTGATTTGAAGTCCATTTCTCGTTGGCAAGGGCAGATGCAATATTGAAATTATTCTAATCAGTTCTTCCTGGTTTACGGTGTATTACAGTTCTTGGATATGAGTTCGTTACAAACTGCACTTCCTCGTGCTCCATTGCCTTCAACCTTTCTTGATGGTGTATCGCAAACATGGCTTCCTCAGAATTCAGTCACACCGTATGTCCCAGCAACTCCGCAAGGTAGTTCTAGTCGTCTCCTTGGAACTATAGAGCCGTAATTGTTTAGTTTATGGTTGGCTGATGGAGAGAGAGAGAGAAGCAAAACCAATGCCTTTGAAAAACGTCTCCTTGAACCTTTTTTTTGTTTATTTCTGCAGGTGGCTTAGTCTACATGTCTGGCCAAACACCAAATTCTCAATTATCGTAAGTTGTTTTATCGTGTTATAGTCGAATTTATCATCATTATAACAATTTTTGTACTCTGAGTAACTGTGCATGATTGTATTATGCTTTTGGAAGTTAAAATATTTATTTTCTGTTTTCGCAGGAATGTCCCAGCCCCAGGGCCTGTTGCCTCCATTGGAGGAAATCCTTTTGCATAGGAATCTACTGACAAAAATAGCATTTTAGTACCTTTCTTTCCTTTTTTCCTTTCTTTTGGTTAGTGGTAGTTTCCTGGTGCGAAAAAATGTAGCCCATCTCCTGGTACGTACTTTAGAAATTAATTCTGCGGGTGAAGTCATTGTGATTTTTTTCTTTGTGGAAAGTAACACTTAGACTGAAAATTCTTGTTTAGTGTTCGGCCTTCGAGGCATCGTGTTTGTATTTGACACTCGTGTTGGAAGCAGTGATGCATCCAGGAAAGGGTGATAGTAGGAATGATAAGCTTTTATGGTGCTTAGGTCAGCAAAAGATTTGAATGGTATTTGTAATTGTCCCTGTGGTTCGTAGGCTTCCCAGGGTTTTTTTGTTTTTTGTGCCTGTTTTGTTTATAAATATGGAAAGATCTCCAGCAATCTTTGAACTAGTTTTTGAGGATTTAAATAGTGGACTCAATGTGACGATGCAACTGTTATTGAGTGATTCTGACCTCTGTTATCGATATTTATCATAATGAATGAAGGTAACATTCATTATGTCAACAATCATAATAAAAGCGATGTGATCGAAAACACTTTTAGGGATATATGTAAATCTCCTGAAAATTTCAGCTTCTTTTTCTTTTATTTTTTTGCATATTAGACTACAAAATTTTAAGTAATCTAAACGTTTAGTGTTCTGGAATCCTAAACCAACTTGCTTTTTGTAGATCTGTCAATGGCTTCCTTAATGTCTGAATCGATGTTCTGATGAATATCTGGGACTAGTTATGTTGCAGCCCTTGTACTGATTCAAAAGTTGAGATTCGGTCCCTCCATTATAATTCCTGTAACTTAAATCCTCTCATTATAATGATTTAAAAATTTTGATCCGACTAAGTTGTCATTTTGCTCATTAGAAATGTTTTTGGGTTATTGATTTGTTGACATTTTACTTTGCTTACATGGCAAGTTTAGTCAGTAAAATTGTTTTGGTCGTTGATGTTGAAATTTTCAGAACTTTTAATGAGGTATTATTTAATTCTATATATATTATTAGTGCATCAAATATAAAATTAAAGAGATAAAAGATATGCAATTATTTTAATCCTGGTCGTGAAATGCGACTCTTGTTAATGTGTCAAAAGCAAGTTTCGAGAAAAATCACCTCCCGTTGTGTGGATTAGAGATAGATCATTTCGAGTTTAAATTTTTTTAGAGTTCGGATTGCTTTGTTTTCTGTTTGTGTTTGGTACGGGTTCAAGTGCTTCTATCTCTTTATTATTTTACGTTAGACGTAATAATTTTTATACAATTTTGCATTTGATTTTTATAGATTATATCATTTCGGATTTAAGTTTTAAAATTTTTAATCTAATTGGTTTGGTTCGATTAGACCAAAAAATACTTTAATCCTTGTTTTCCGCTAAAAGAAATATTAGTTACCAAACCCACCAACCTCCATTTTAGAAAAGCAAGCATCAGCCATTTTCACGAGCAGAGAAAAGCCGATTACCAGTACCAGCAGCTTCCCTTACGGTTCTCGGAGGGCACTAGTCAGACCTCATCAGCCATAATTATCTCCAACAAAGGCCGAGACTCGATCACTTCCGTCCACTACCTTACTGTAATTAATGAGTTTTTTTGGCACGGATTAGTCGCGATATCGCTGTGGTTTCATAGTATGAGCCAAATTAGTAACCATTATTTCTTCTCCACCCTTCACCTTGTTCCAAATATTGGTGGTTAGGAAAATTAATTATTATTGGCATTTTAGTGATGAAATTAAAATCAATTAATAAGAAGTGTATGAAGTTTTGAATGTAAAAGCAGTGGTAGCGATGAAATGAAATTAAATGTAGTAAAGAAAAAAATGCTAGTAAGAATATAATACTAAAATTTAAGTGTGACGAAAATTTTAGATTATTTGATATTATGAAATAATAAATAATTAAAAATCATTAAAATTATAAGGCAAACAATAAAATATATAAAAATTATATTTTTGTCAAATAATAATTTAAAATTATTAAAACATTTATTTTTAAAAAATTATAGTAAATTATTATTAGCTAGGTTCAATAGCTTAATTTAATGAACATATTTTAAATTTTAATTTTAAATATGAAAAAGAAAAAAAGTCATCAAGATGAAAAATAAAAATTTATTTAAAAAAAAATCAAATAAGTGAAATTTTTAAAAAATGTCAAAATATTGTACCAACAAATATAGACCAATTTTAACTTAAATTGATCGGAATGATTGGTGCATATCAATATAAGTCGGTATGATCAATACAAAAACTAAAATAAAATAATACAAATATCATTTTATTTTATTTTAAAATTAATATGTACAGATCGGTGTAGGCTACATTAACTTAGACTCATTGTGGATCCAAAACAAGAAAAAGCCCATTTGTGTTTTAGTTGTCATGCGTTCTATTAAAAGAATCAAATTGGGCTCAACTAACTTCTCTAAAAACTTTCTTAAAGTTCAATCCGGTTCATATATTTAAGTTTATTTACTTAGATCGAACCCAATCGATCTATAGATAAATCTATTTTCATTTTACGTGCAATTTATTATAGAAGAAAATTCAAGGTGGGAGTAACAATTTCTAGATATTAATTATAGAAACTCTGTTGATAAATTAATCAATAGGAAACTAGCAATGAAGAAAGTCGTTTTTACGTATTTTGATGGTGAAAAATGTGTTTTTTGTAATAAAAAAAGGGGTTCAGTTAGAATAACTCAAAGATTCTTATTTATAAGATGAAAAGAAAGTAAGAAACTAAAACGGTTGACTTTTTTTTTATTTTAATAAATAGTAAAAAGTAAAAGTAATAAAACATGTAACAACGCTACAGTTATTAGGCAATAAT
>JBBYHO010000003.1:23039595-23051792 GCA_038382025.1 Adansonia gregorii | reverse complement strand
ACACACACACACACACACACACACATATATACATATATATAAGAAATTCAATGCAAATATAGGTTTTGAAAACGAATTATTAGGTAAGGATTTATTCTCGTCTGATTCGATGATAAAAAAAATGAATGTAAAGAGACAAGGTTTATATGATCAATTTGTCAATAAAATAAGAAGATAAATTCAAAAACTATGTACTGGAAACGAACTGTCTGGAAAATTGAAGCATGAAGAGTTTAAAAGTTTGTAATGTAATTTGCTAGCCTTTTGAGCAAAGTCTAAATGGGGTACATTTTGTCAATGATCGATTCCCTTTTCTACTTGAAGACATCAAAGGAGTGATAACTACAGAAGATATGAATACTGCAATTTTCTACTGCCTTGGTAAAAAGAGAAAAATATTTTTGATTTGGGACTTTGAGTAGAGCTAGAGGTTAATTTTCAAACTCTAAAACGAATCTGATAATTATGTTATTTTGATTTTTTTAATTTTTTTAAGTTATTCATGTCTAACATACTCGAACATAATTATAAGTGTATAGTACTCTAAATAGATAATAAAAATTTAAAAAAATTGAATACATTGATGTCACATATATATATTCGTGTTTGACATTTATTTCAAATCTCGATAACATAATATGACTTCAAAATGTTTTATTCCATTTTTGTCAAGATCCATTCCCCTGAATGCAAACAGACAATAAAATGACGTACTTGCTGACCTGTTGTAGTGATGGAGAAAAGGTGAAAAAGAAATGGTACAAAATCTAATAAACCCTAAAGTTATGAATGTTTTCTTAACTGCCATAGTTGAAAATTTTGGTGGAGTTTATAGGGGGTCTAAGGGAGTTGTTTTCTGAGACTGATGTTTTTCTAACTATGTACTACATTGGTTAGACATTTGGATTCGCAGCTTCAATTATTGCCTTCTTTTTGTCAACATCCATTCCCTTAGTTACTAACCTACAAACTCGTTGAGGAACTTGTAATTTGGTGAATAATCAATCACACTTGAAAGAAGAGGTAAAATAAGAGGAAAAGAAGGTTTTGGGAGTGTTTGATAGTGAAAACTTCAAAAATAAAAAGCCTAATATAACGCTGGTCAATTTTTACACATTGTCTAAATGGTTCATTACAATCTTGGCATTTAGGATGTGTTTGATAGGATAGAAAAGTGGAAAAATAAATACTAAAAAAATGAAAAAAAATGAAGTTTGTGTGTGTTTAATAGGGAAAAAAAAAGTTAAAGGAAAATAGAAAATATTATTATTTTTTTATGTTTATTAACAAAAGGAAATCACTGCAAATTAGAGAAAAATGAAAAAAAATGAAAGTGGTTGGAGTCCAGTAGAAGAACACATGGTCTGCACTATAGCCACTGAAGTTCGAAGGCTTACTTGATATTTGAGATAGTTGAAGCAAAAATATTAAGCTCAAAAAATGGGCTTAAGTAAAAAATTAAGTCTGTTTAAAAAATAGGCCGGGTCTTGGCTCGGCCTTTCAAGGCCCATACTTGGCCCGACCTATTTATAATTATATAAGATATACTAACTTTATATTTTTTATATATTAGGTAATTTTTATTTTATAAAGAATACCTATATGTAATAGTACAGTGTAAGCATTAACAATATATTAAGTTATTTAAAATTTGAAACTTAAAAAAAGAAAAATATTAAACAACTAAAGATTAAATTTTTAGAATATATTTTTTAAAAAATAAATTAGAAAAAAATAATATAAGCAAGCCTAGATAAGTTTGGACTATCTATTTATAAATATAAGTGAGCTTGAGTAAACCTAAAGCTCATATTTTAAGCTGGCCCAACCGATGAACACTTTGGAGTCAAGTGTGTTTATTTACAAAAGTATTTATCATTTTTTTAATTTTATTTTTCATTTTAACTCGCAATGGTCATAATTGTAAAAAATATATATATATATATATAATTTTTATTTTATTTTCTCTTATTTTTTTAATCATATCAAGCATATGGTAAAAACATATTTTCTTTCACTTTTCTATCATTCTTACCAAGCATACTATACAAAGAAAAAATTTCCTTTAAATTTCTATCTTTCCATAATTCTATCCACCCTATTAAGTAAGGTTTTCGAGTTTATTTGGTAGAACGAAAAAGTGGAAGGATGAAAAAAGTAAGATGCAAAAGTGAAAAGAAAATGAGTTTTGATTATACTTGCTAAGATAGAAAAATGAGAGGAAAGAAAATAAGAAAAACGTCTCTTCTCACTCTAATGTATAAAAACAAATTATTCTAAATTTAAACGATACGCAACGAGGAAAAAAATAAGTGAATTAAGTATGCATAGTTGTAAGATTATCTTTTATCTTTTCTCTTAATTTACAAAGAATATACTAGTCAAAATAATATAAATTTTGTTTCTTTCCTCATATTTTTGAACTTTGCTAGGCAACGGATGGAAAAAAAATTGCATTTTCTCTTCACTTTTTCGTCTTTTATACAAAGCACATTAATGAAAAATGTTTTCTATCGTTCTACTTTTATCCTCCAATTTTTTATTTTTTCTATTTTTTTCGTCTTACTAAGCAAAACCTTAAAGTGTTGTCCTTTTTCTTGTTCATTTTAAGATGGGCTTTTGTACATGTAGAAAGTGTGAGAGATGTGATATTTAGAATCAAAATATTATATCCATCCATATAAGAAATCATTAAATTATTTGGATAAATTTCAACTATAGTTCAACTAAACTTGAATGTGAAGAGACTTTAATATGATCTAAAATATTTCAAACTCTCCTTCTTACCACTAACCTAAAATTTTAAGAATAAAACTCATTTGAATATCTACTTACCAGTTCCACTATATATGATACAATAAAAAAATAATTGTTATGAATATTGTAAAGCCAAATTAATAATTTGATTAATTTCCTTTTGATTAAAAAGTTCTAAATAGACTCTCTAAATAGAAAATATATACACTTTCATAAGTGTTCAAGGGTGCACGCTAATATTTATTATTGTACAGTTTTTAACTTGACATTTTTTTGGATAAACAAGGTGTTTTATTTATTTAAAAGAGCAAGAATCCATGCTACTATTTTGTGTAAACTGCATATGCAATAACAAGCAAATTCATCTTATGTAGTTTTATCTACATCCTATGAATCCCTTAAGAGCATTTGGTGGTTTCCCATGTTAGTATTGCAATAAAATGTGATTCCTAGGAATATGATTATCAGGAATGCGATTGGTGGAAAAGTAATATTATAATGTTTGGTATATATAAGAAAGTATTAAGTAAAATCCTAAGAAAGTTACGTTAATATATTTGGTTTATTAAATTTTTTACTAGCAATGTGATGGTAATTCGATATTACCTTTATAAAAATGCAAATTTTATTATTTTTAACATTTTGAAAGATCTTGGCTAGTAACAAAATTAATTTCTTATTAATAAACATGTCATTTAAATAGTTTATTTTTTAAAATGATAAATAATTTATTTTAAATAAAAATATCATAGTAATTAAATATTTAATAAGTATTCAATGGATGATTAAATTAAGAATAAGTTTTAAATAGTTGATTTGTATTTTGAACTAGAATGTACTTTAATTTGATAGTAAGTGACATAATTTTAAAATTAATAAAATTTTCATGATTTTGTAATTAGTAAAAGTATTGGGTGGAAAAAAATTTAGCCACCAATTTTAAATATAAAGAAAGGTAATTTTATCTTAAATTTTTTTTTTTAACTTTCCAACTATGTAGGCAAGTTAATTTCTTATCTCTTTTCATGAGAATCATATTCCCATGGTTGTGAGAAAGTAAAGTTACACTCCTAAGAAAATGAACATTTTATAGCATTCCAAATATGATAATTTAATTAGAGAAAATCTAATTCCCGAAGGAGTGAGAACTTTTCATCGTGCCAAATGGTCTCTTAGGAGCTTTTTGGTTGAAGTGATATGATGTTACTGGCCATAATCTTATGATAATTTCATTTGGTCCAAAATATTAATGAAATTCAGTAAAGTTAAATTATGTACAATGATATTATTCAATTATATTAGTGGTAATCTCATAGCCACCTCAGCCTTAGGTATTGTTACGTTACCTCGATAATGTAACATTTAGCTCTTTTATGCCCTTACTATTTTAACTATAATACCCATTTTAAGCTTATTCTTATCAGTAATTATAGCCAATACCACCATGAAAGACAAAAGCCTAAGGTGTTGTCTCTTTTTTTTTTTGACACTCTCTGTAGTTTTAGTTCCTTGATTAGGGCTTGAAATTTTCGGTACTTACATCTCCTGCCTCGGCAGTCGACTAGTTGCTTCTCCCTCCACAATCGACCCAAGGTGCTTCGATCTCACCCCTTGACAATTGACCTAATTGCTCTTCCTAGAAAAAGTTGACCCTAGGTGGTTTGATATTCTCCTTTGGCAATCAACCTCGCTGCTTCTCTCTCAACAGTCGACCCCAAACCTAGGTGGTCCAATCTTTTCACTTGTTAGTTAACCTAGCTGCTCCTCCCTCGATAGTCTTCGATCTCCTTTTTTGACAGTTGGCAGAAAGTACTTTTTATTCTCCTTTCTTTACAAATTTACAACCAAAACAAGTATGGATTACAATATCAAATTATATATGTTTTTTAATTTATTGTTATTTGTACATCTAAATCAAAGAATTGTGAAAGTTTTGAATTTCATAAATGAATTTAAATAAAACAAAGAATTTGATAACTTTATAAATTCATTTATGTAATTAAAATTTTTCATCATTGATATTGATTTATCAGTGGGTGTTTTACTATTTTCCACTTTGCGACTCAAATGCATGGCTATTCTGATTTTATTGTAATGCATGCTCTAAATTTTCCTTCGCGTGTCTGACCTAAAATTCGTGACTCAAATGCATGTAATTGTGAAGTATTGTTTTTTTGAATTAAAGATGTTAATGCATTAAATGGGTTTAATTTGTTTTATGCCTAGCATGGTTTGTTTTCTCATTGTTCAAGTTGAGAGTTTTATGAACTAGATTTGCACTAGTGTTAGTATCTATGGAAATTAGTGGAATTGAATTATAGACTTAAATCTTCTATTTAGATCTCTTGCGTTTTAATTTTGTTTAGAAGAATATGAAGATGCTAAGTTCAAATCCTAGCTCTAGTTAATGTTTGCGTGAATAGACTTGTCAAAATTTCCCAAAGCTTATAATTTTGATTTAGGGTCATATGTCGAGCCAAGTAACTAAAGCGCAATTAAATTGTGGTTCTATTTAGAAATATTTACTAACTCTTTTTCTTCCATTTGTTTGAAAGGTTATCATAGTCTTTTTCTTCCATTTGTTTATGCTTTTTTTATGTGAAATATGCTATATTACTTGATGATACTGACTTTTGTAGAGGTAAATGTTGGTTACCATTCTTATTTTGCACTTACAGAAAATGAGTTAATTCTTATTGCCATTTATGGGATTCATAATTCCTTCATTATCTTAAGCTATATCAAAATGGTTATCATAGTCTTTTTCTTCCTTTTGTTTATGCTCTTCTATGTGAAATATGCTATATTACTTGACGATATTGATTTTGTACAAGTAAATGTTGGTTACCATTCTTATTTTGCACTTATAGAAAATAGGTTGATTCTTATGTTTGCCATTTATGGGCCTGATAATTCTTTCATGATTTTAGGCTATTTCAAAATGGAATATTATGTTGTTTTTTATTGATGTAGGCCAGGCATTTATAATACTTAAGATGAAGCTAAACTACAAGTTTTAGGTTCTTTTGGAGCTCGTTACAAGATGGATAAGGATTAAAAGGATGTTGAAACTGCATTTCTAAAGTATTGGATTTAAATGTGATAGCACAGCAAGAAAAATTTTTTCAAAGAAATTTAAATGATATGAACAGTAGCAATTATGCATCCCATTTTGCATATTATTATAAAAAACAATTAATTATGGTATTTTTTAAATTAAGTTTGCACAACTTTGCTTATTTTGCATACACATTATTTCAATTTTTCTTGTAAATTTGAATAACTTATATAGGGTAGAACATCTTGTTGATCAATTTAATTATGTATGGTCGTGTTGATTTATACTTAAATACTATTTTTTAGTGTTTATTTATAGTTGATATTTTAATTTCAAATGATAGTATTTGAATAAGGATTATGTGTTAAGAATAAATAGTTTTTGTCTTTATTCATATAAGGGTATTTTAGTAACTTGTTTACTTTAAAATTTCACATTGTTGGCCAACCAAACCCTATAATCTTGAATGAACTCAAATCAAGCGTATGCTTGTCAGATTAATAGGAATATGCATGGGTTATCTTGTAGGGGGTGATCCTATTACTTTCTGTAATCTCATTTCAATTGAACCATACGGCCCCTTAGTGTATTATTTACAGAACTACTTACATTGGCTTTAAGCCTAATTAACCTATCTCATACGCTATTAACAACTAAACTATATAACATCTGATTTGATTTGAATTAATTATTCTCCATGAATTCTTTTATATATTCCTCTCTTGCAAAAGATGATATATGTATGAATTCTATGCCAACCTCAGGAGAGTAATGTTTTCCCCTTTAAGATTCGTCCTAGCCCAACTTAGTTACTCTTACCAAGTTCCCATTGGTTTGCTAATGGCACATGTTGCAAGCACTGTTCCTGATACTTGCTTTTAATAACCACAGCTAAAACACAGATGATAACTCGTTTCATTTTTTTTAGTGCAAAGAATGCAATCTATAGAACTCATATTTCCTCAGTTGAAAGTCATATTTCATTCACTACAAGCAATATAAATTTTACATTATACTATAAATAAAGGTAAACTACTAAAAACCCCTTATGGTTTAAGGGCAATAACACTTAGCCCTTATATTTTAAAAACTGACACTTATCTTCCTTGTGCTTTCATTACAATCATTATAATGCCATTAGGGTTATAACCCCCTATGCTTAAAAATGTAAAAAAAACACCCCATGTAGCTTAATGTTATAACACTTAACACTTTGTACTTTAAAAATTGACATTTACCTTCCAAATTATTTTCTTAGAAAAATCGCAAGAACTCATTATAGTAGTTTATGATCTGAGCTCTTTTTTTTTTCCATACTATTTTTCACTATACAACCATAGAAGTTGAAAAGATATAACTCATTAAAATCACCATTATTAGTATCAATAGCATTAAATTTTTCTCCAGATAAGGAAAAAGAAGAATTTATTGCCAAATTTGATTTAAGACTCTAAGCTTTAAGACTTGAACTTTCCCAAAATTAACCTTTTGGAAAATATGAATTCTATTGATCTAAAGCTTTGCCATTCTTTAACTCCCGGCCATTATCAAATCATTTGAACTTTTGACAAGGTTAAAAACACATGCAAACAGTTGAAAAAGAAACCATGAAAAAGTGTTCGTCATTAACGCCAGCACTACACTGCCAATGGCACTAAAACTAGTTGCTACTTTATTGCCTGTGACAACTTCATCATCAACCTCAATAGTAGTAGCCATGTTTGCAACTGCATGCCTTAGTTGCTTGCAATATGTTATAGCTTTTAAAACAAATCCCTGGTACCCTAGCCGCAATTCTATTGTTCTTCTCTCTACCTTTGCTATGAAAAACCAAGGATTGATCTTACTGCATCATATAATCCCTTTTAATTTGTTTTGAATTGGAATTTAGAGATAATTTGTAACTCTATAATGCATTATATAAAGTTGCTTTCTCTTTTAATCCTGTAAATATTTTGATTCTTTGAAACATACAGATTTAGATTTTTGGCTACCCTTTTTTATAAAAAAAAATCTCAAATTGGGAAAATTGAAAATTAAAAAAATTATCATTGGATAAAAAGCAAGGGAGAGATAAGTGTTAGTTTTTAAAGTACAAGGAGCTAAATTTTACACCCCTAAGCCACATGGGTTTTTTTGTACTTTTTTTAATGGTGTTATAATAGTTGTCAATGGAATGAAAGAACTGCAGAGGTAAGTGTCCCTTTTTTAAAACACATGGGGTAAGTTTACTAGCCCTAAATCACAGGGGATTACGTACTTACCCTACAAATAATTGTTGACAAAGCTGTTCCAAACTTGTAAAACTCAACCAATCCTTTGTGATCAAGAAAAGCCAATAAGCTATGCTTGCTCAATTTGAACCCAAAATGATCGTAACTCAAATTAATTGAATTTGAAATCATCAAAACTTCAAATGACCGAAAGCTAACTTAAAATTAAATTGATTTGACTTTAAAATTTACATTCGAATCCAAAACAATAAGAAATTTCTTTTCAAAATAATATGACCTAAAGTAGCACGAACCCAAACCTGATTTAACCCATCTGATTACTACTTTACCGAAGGAAAGAAAATTAGAAGCAAATTTTCAAAAGAATACTTGCACCTTATGGGGGAACTAATCAATTTCTTTCACAATAGTTTACAAGAAAAGGCAAAAAATAAAAATTTGGATGAGTTATGAAACTCCTCAAAAGGTTTTGTTGGATTTACAATGCAAGTGCAAATATCACAAACAAGTAATATATAATAGCAAGTAAAGTATAGTTCTCATGAGAAAATATACCAAATTTACTAACTACGAAAATTAAAATAATTTAATTTTATTCAAACAAATGATTAAAAGTTATAAATTTAAAACAAACTAAAAGTAAATAACAAGTAAGAATAACAATTAAAAATTAAGTAATCAATGAGAAAAGCTTAGGATTACAATTTTTGTTGACACTCTCTCTTACTCTCTTAATTTGACCAATGACATTGAGTTATTAATTTAAGGTTTTAAATTATTTATAAGTATTTTTCGATGGTCTTATAAAAATATTACTCCAAATTAATTCACCATATTCTTATGAGAATTTAATTATAGAGAAACTCATTAAGCTAATTAGACCTTAAATTACTTACTTATAGAATGTAAGTATATTTATATCTCACATGCAAAATAATTTATCATAATAAATTAATTTGAAACATATATTATTTGATCCATATCTAAATACAAATTGTCCTTTCCCAGTTCATTAAGATTTACTTAATCAATCCCATTAGTGTCCAACTATTACAAGCAATAAGCACAAGATTCTCCAAACAAAGGAGAAAATACAAAAAGAGTTTCATTATTATAAATATTACAAGAAAATAATAAAATAAAGAAAAAAAAACTAAAAATTATCGGGTTTTTTGTTTTCAAGTTTCTCCAAATCTCTCTTACAAGAAAGTAATACTTTTGGTGGCTGCTCTCATCCCAAAAAACTAGGTTTTACAACCAAGTAATAGTAGAACATAATTTTATAAAGCTTTTAGGCTGAAGCCATAGTGTTAGAATTCTTATGCCTCTTTTTCGTCAATTTGCCTCTCATCAAAACCTCTTTCGTGTTTTAGACCTATGAAAATATTATATTACTATCTAATTTAATCATAAAAAATAAAACTAATTTAATAATGATTAAAAATTCATAAATACAAATTAAAACATCAAAGACTCAACTGGCTTTAATTTACAAAATTTGACAAATAAATCTATTGCCTAGAGTTAGAGTTATCAAAAGGCTAGTATTTTTATATACCCGTTGTATTTGTTAACAAAAAGTGTGTCAATCAAATTAATTATACCATCAACTTAAGTGAAGTGTTGACAATGATCCAATATGTTACAATGATTAATCACTTCACGTGAAGAAGGAATGGGACAAGGATTTCTTTAATTTGCCTTTTACATATTCGCCTTTAAGGAGAACAAGAAAAAGGTGTTTGTCATGGGAGAGAAGAGTTCTAATCGTTTTAGGAAACTTGTCAATTATTTTCATTGGGTATTTCTTCCCTGTTGAAAAGTAAAATAAATAGATTTGATAATTTATATATTAATGTTAAATTTTTATACTTTTATATGTAATAATAATATTTATGATATTATATATTTTATATATTTTAATATATTTATATTATTTTTTATTTTATTATATTATTTTTTATTAAATAATTATATAAAAAATTATTATCTCTATAAATAGGGTATCATATAGTCAAAGAAAGAAGGAAAGAAAAACAGTGATTTATATCACCTCAAAGCTTTCCTTTAATTTTTCAAAAAAGGCTGCGGTTTGAAGTTTATTTCTTGGCTACACAAGACAACTCCAACTAATCTTCAGAAAGTGCCACGCAGATTTTGCCAACCCCATTACTCTTTTTTGGCCACTTATATAATTTCTTTCAAGTTGGGTTAGTTAAAATTTCTTGATGTTAAATGTTGGACAAATTCAAGAACATGAAAGATTTTCAGAAATCCTTCCTGAAAAACATTTTTGGCTGTCTTCTTGTTGCTGAATTAAACAAAGTAGGTGAGTTAGGACATTCTTGACTAGACATGCCTCAGGCCCGATATTTTTTAAAGATTCGATTCGGTTCAATCAATTTTATTATTGATAAAAAAAAAGAGATAAATTTTTTTATGTAAATCTGTACAATATTTTTATATGATAAGTCAAATTTGAATAATCATAACATTTGTTAATATAAGACCTAAACTCGACTAGTCCTAATCCTACATAAATTTAATTGAGACTAGGCTGTGGGCCTTTTATGTTTCAATTAACCACCTAAAAATGGTTAATTTAGGTATCAAATTCTTTCCTCTTTTGTAATTATTGATGAAATGGGATTATGTTATTTTAGAATTTAGATCGTATCTTCCTCTTCGTATGTATAAAAAAATAGCTTCAATGTCAATGAATTTAAATTATGTTATCTTAGATATAATATCTATAATATATATATATATATACATATAGAGAGAGAGAGAGAGAGAGAGAGAGACTAATAATTATAATTAACATCGTGAAATGAAAATAAAATGATTCATAATTTTACCGACAATTGAAATTGTGGAAGTACAAAGATACCTGAAGGAGGCAAAATAACGAATCGAGTAAAATGAAAAAAAGAGAGAGAGCGAGAGAGAAAAAAAATGATTAAAATGGTGACTAATTGTAATTTTTTTTTGCTTCGACGAAGCATTTTAAACAAAAATAAATAAATAAATAAATCCCACAAAAAGGCTATCAAATTTAGGTCTTTATCACATACATGGATAGACTCTTTTAAAAGGGACCACTGATAACTTGGTGCATGTTAATTTTCTAAGGTTCATGATAAGATAAAAGCACATCCACGTTCTTTTAATTTTTTTTTTAATAAAAGAAGCCCAATTAGTTTTGAGAATAGAAGAATGCGTTATAATTATTGATGTATAAATTTTAAATTTATTAAATATTAATTTTTTAAAATAATTTATATAAATTAATGATATTAATTTTGAGTTCATATTGATTGATTATTATTTTTTTTAAAACTTAATTTAAAAATTAATTTTTATCAGTTGATACTCGTATTTTGCTTATTGAAGGTGATTCGCTAAATGCGGTGATTTGGATAAAAAAAAACTCTAAAATTGACAAACAAATAAATTTTCCATATATTGGTAGAGGCTATTGAATATACCAATGGAACTTGCCAAATCAAAGGTGAATAGAACTAGAAATCTTAAAGAATGGTTAATATTAGATACAATGGGTTCTCCCTCTATGTCGTGATTTCATAAATGGAACTACTTTTGTTTTTCTTTGGGGATGGTCCGAAGTTTCAAACCGCCTCTTTCTTGCTTTCTTTGCGGTTGTCCCATCATTCCCCCTCCTCCCCCCACCCCAAATTAATTTCATAGTAATCACCGATTTCGATGCTAATTAACAAAGTATAACTACCATGATAGCGACTACTCTTTACGTATAATACCGTTGTTAATATCGTCGAATATTATATTTAAAGTGCAATATAATTTTATCAAAGGAATAATCAGCCTTTAAATTTAATTATAAAAGCAGTTAAATATTTTGTAAAATAAAGCGTTTAAATATTTCATAAATTTAGGTTATATTGATTCTACATTTATTATCAAATCAAGATGGGTTGTTTCTAAAATTTCTTTCTTAATTTTCTTATTGTTTTCGTCGCTTTTGATTACACAGATAACAGTTTAGTTACCCTTAATTACTGGAGTACTTACTAAGCTTGGATTGTTTTGATTTTATCGAGTGCCAAATTGAAACTTACAATGAATTTGTCCCTCGATCAAGATCTTGAGATCACCAAAGGATTTTTTTT
>JBBYHO010000003.1:23001756-23012838 GCA_038382025.1 Adansonia gregorii | reverse complement strand
TGTCATCAATTACACATGGTGATGCAAAATTTAATTGATAATTTCTTAATTAAAATAAATTTCAATTTACCCGTGACAATTTGTGATTGGTCAAAATTTGTCTCTTTTTACAAACCCTCAGAGTTTTGCTTTTGAAGAAAAAGGTTCTCATAGGAGAAGGGATGGCCCTTTGCTTATAGGATCCATGGTTGTTCGAAGATCATTAGGCCCCTCAACATTGGTGGTAAGGATTAGAACTCGTGATACCATGCTTAACAAATGCAATCTACTAAGGGACAAGTGCTGCGTTTGAGTCCTATGTGGCTCATTTTCTGAAAAAAGACAAAGCTACAAAGACGTTACACATCAGCTCAAAGGAAATAATATCTTATAATAAGCACAACCTTGAAAATCCTTGCGTCAACATAATAACTTCATCAACCAAAGTGAACTAATTAGTTATTTAATTGTTATACTAGTCAAATGCATATATACGAATGTTTTCAGGTCAGAGACACTCTATATCATATTGAAAATTTCATTTTATGACTAAATTACCGAACTCCAAATGAACTGTAAACCATAGAAGAGTTCGAAGTTTTTTTAAATTCAATTCTCCAAGCTGTTAGTTGACGGGAGAAATAGGAAAAGAATAATAATTATGAACTAATTTTATTATTATTTTTTTTCCTAATTACAGCAAATTAAATTTTCATTTACATAACAAAATTGGATAGTACACATATAAAATCCAATTGCGAAGTTGATCTTTTTCCTCTTCAATGTTTGATATACAATTGGGCAAATTATAATAATAGTCACTTAGTTTTAAATAAATTTCTTATTTTGATTATTCAATTTTAAGTTTTTTAAAATTATTAATGTTTCATTAAAAATATAGGTTATGATTAATGCGTTAGTAACTATGGCATATCCACGTTTTAAGAAGCAGATTTTGAAACATCCACTATATAAATAAGAGGAAAGAAAAAAGAAATTACTTGAAATTAAAGTTATGGGTAGTCATCTTTTATGGGTGAATATTTTTAAAAATAAATAAATTAAAAATATTTAAATTTTATAATAAATTACAATTTCACCTTTTATTTTATAAATTAATTATAATTTAATTTGGACTTCTATATCATTTCACTGAGTTGGTGTCATTATCAAACTCAGCTAATCACTTTATTAATAATATAGATTTAGAAATTTCACTTAAAATGACATAATATTAGAAATAAAATAAAATAATTATTTTTTTCATTTTCTTTCCATTTTTCTCTTCTCTGTGATAACATCTATTCATTTTTCCTTTTCTTTTAATCTTATCTTACCTAAATCTGGCCACTTCAAAACACAAGTGCTGGTGGTCATCCACTGCATGCTTCACCGTCGACCGTCACAAACCGTCGTTCACTAACTGTTGTCCTAATTTTTTTTTTTTTTGAGAATTAAGAATACTTGAAATCAATAGTAACAAAAAAAATCATTTCTGGTATTAATTAAGATTGAGTTTTTACTATAATTTTGTCTTCTCTAAAAAAGACTACAAATTACAAACACAATGAAGAATCACTTTTATGCAATCAAAGGTTACAAAATGTATAAAGTTTTAAAATAGAAAACTAATCCTTATAAATCATATTCTAATTCTGAAACTTTATCGCATGGACTTTAGAGCATAGTTCAAAATCACAGTTATGGACATTTACATAACATGTCACGATTGTAGCAACTGAATTTAAGAGTGCTAATGCAAGGATTGTCGAACTATGCCCGCTATAAGGTATTTTTTGCTTTGGAGTAGTGCACAGATTATCTTCATAGTTTTGTTCTTTGTGAAAAGGCATCTCAGTAGGGGAAGGGTGACTCTTACTTTATAAGTCACAGTCTATATCCTTGACTAATTGTTGTAGGATTATTGTCCACTCCAAAATTAGCCCCAGAAACAAGGGTATGGACTGTGTAAGTTGAGTGGGCATGTTTATATTCTTGACTAATTGATGTGGGATTGCTGTCTGCCCTAAAACTAGCCCCCGAGGCAAGGGTGTGGACTGTGTAAGTTGAGTGGGCATGTTTACATGGTAACTTGGTGTTACCTATTTATATGCCAAGTTTTATGTCAGTTGAATAGGTAAGTTACCACTGTGTAGGTCGAGTGGGCATGTTTACATGGGAACTTAGCGTTACCCGTTTATATGCCAAGCTTCATGTAGGTCGAGTGAGTAAGTTACCATTGAGTAGATCGAGTGGGCATGTTTACGTGATAACTTGGTGTTACCCATTTATATGTCAACTTTCCTATAGTTGAGTGGGTAAGTTACCACTGTATAAATCGTAGATTGAGTGGACAAATTATCACTGTGTATGTAGAGTGAGCATATTTATGTGTAACTTAGTGTTACCCGTTTATCTGCTGTGTAAGTCGAGTGGGCATATTTATATAGTAACTTGGTGTTACCCGTTTATATGCTAAGTTTTCTGTAAGTCAAGTGGGTAAGTTACCACAATGTAGTTATAGATTAAGTGGGCAAATTATCACTGTATAAGTCGTAGATCAAGTGGGCATGTTTACATAGTAACTTAGTGGCATCCATTTATATTATGAATGAGATTTCGGTTATGAGCTTATAGCTTGTTGGTTCCCACAGGCAATGCCATTATTGATTTAAGGATTATCAGATTAGCTCGCTATGAAATATTGTCCGCTTTGCATCAATGAAAAATATTTTTAAAAAATTTATATTACGAATGTTACATAACGAATAAAATACAAAATAAAAGTTATAATTTCTGTTATACCGTGAGCATTACATTGTGTAAAGGTCATATATTAAAATTATACTCCAAGAGTGCAAACCAGCTCCTTCATCTTACTTTTTTCTCTTCCTTTTTCCTATTTTGTCAGCAGGCCTGATAGTGAAAAGAAATGGGGTTTCCTTGTTTATTTCTTTGTTTTTATGGTTCTCTTATGGATCCCTGGCTTTCTTTTTCTTTTCATTTTCTGTTGAGGCTTGGGTTCTCACTGTGGACTACCAATAGGTTAACTGTTACATCTTCATGCTGGCGTGCGTGCTAGATCAGGTAGTCCACAGAAGAAGAAGAATCATGGCATGGAACTCGGGGAAGGAAGGACAGTATCCCCCCCCCCCCCAAAACCTACGCCAAAGTTGAAATAAAAGAAATAGGGTGGCTTGCAGATGTAGGGGGGATGATTGGTTTCATGTTGGTGAGAATATAACCATGGAATCATTAACTCTTAAAAGCCCATCCCCTTTTTTTAATGTCACCTCAACAATGATGATATATACCATTTTTATTTTTATGTTGAGATGGGAACAAACTTTTGTCATGATGAACAACTTCAACTCTAAGGAAATAATTTAGAGAGCCTAAGTCCTTGGGAGAAAATTTATTCGAAGAAGTTTCAGTAAAGTCAGAGATAAAAGAGTTATCTTTGCCGGTCAATATCAACTCATCCACATAAACTAACATATGGGCAATAGTGTTATTATTCTTATAAACAAATAACAAAGCACTTACCATTGAGTTTGTAAAACCATAAGAGAGTAAGAATGAGCCTATCTGTGCCTTGCAGCAAGCCCTTGAATGTTTTAAGCCATAAATGTCCTTCTTTAATTTACAACATAGTTAGGACGAGATTTGTCGGTTAGAACTAGAGCTTGTTTCTTATATACTTCCTTAAATAATGGACCTTGCAAAAAGGCAATGTTGAAATTGAGTTATTGCAAAAGCCAGTTGCTAGAAGTAGCTATAGAGAGAACAATCCTAATAGTCACAAATGGGACAACAGGATTGAATGTTTCAAAATAATTAAGTCCTGATCGTTGATTAAACTCCTTGGCAAAAACACGAGCTTTCTATCTAGAAATTGTATCATCCAAATTTTTTGTTAAGTCTGAAAACTCGTTTACGTCCAATCACAATCTTGTCTTCTGGTGGAGGAACTAATTCCCACGTGCCATTTCTGTGTAAGGCATCAATTTCTCCTAACATTGCATTTTCCCAATTTGAGTCTTTAATGGCATGGGTAGCACAAAAAGGTTCAACGACACATGGTAGTTGATGTTTGGTGACATTGCATAAATGTTTTGGGTTTGAAAATATTGTTTTGAGACCCAATAATGGGGTGAGTTCTTGGAGGGGTTGGTAGAGCAGATGCAGTATCTAAACAAAGGTATGACACAAGCTAAGTATTATTTAAGGTAGTAGGAAGAGACGAAGAGAAAACAGAATATACCTGAGTGGAAAGAGGAGATAATGATCGAGCACTCAAGTCTGCCACTTGCTCACAAACCGCCTTTGTTGCATCAAAAAATGTTTACAGATTCTGAAAGTGATAATGGCTGACAAAGAGGTATATCAAAAGCAAGGGACCAGATTGTAGGAGCATAAATAGTGACATTTTCATTGAGATTAATTTCAGAAAACGAAAATGTAGACCTACCAAATAAAATATGCCTAGAAACATAGATTTTATTAGTTGTTGGGTCTAAACAGCGGTAAGCACTTTGGGTTTCAGAGTAATCAATGGCGACACAAGGCTTTGATTTTGGATCAAATTTGTGTGATTTTGGATCAACCATAGCAAGATCAAGACAGCACGAGTAAGACCAATTACCAAAGCAAAAAGAACAAATCTTCTGCTCCAGCTAAAAGGCTTTTTATGGATCAACTTTCTAATATCTTTTTTGATTGATTCTCTTTAATTCCTCCGATTCATCTTCCACTCTCACTTATATTTTCTCAATTATTTGCTTTGTTTCCTTTGGTTTTTCCTTCTTCCATCCCAACTTCTTATCAAGTGTGTCCATTTTCCACTTTTGCATTTTCTATGTTCTTTCCTAACCAGTCCCAATAGAACTGTCAATTCTGAGCCTTGTATTATCAAGTTTAAGACCACATTTAGCACGTTTTCAACTTTGTTGCTAAAATTCGAAACCTTTTCATTCCGTTTCCTCATCAGACATCACCATAAATCAAAGTTAAAACATCAACATTATGTAATGATATAAAGCATGTAATAACGAAAAGAGTTAATCACAGAGATGGTGACATTATTCTAAAAACTACCAGAAACCGAACCTGATTAAAAATCAAACATTCTAATTAACGACTGTTAAAATCATATATGTGCTAAACACAAAGTCACATTTGAATGCACCGAAAGGATTTAAGAAAATTGCACCACAAACCTCGGACTTCGCTAAGGAATTATCATAATTAAATAGCATCGGCATTTAACTCCATTTAATCCTGCGAATCTTTCAGCGAGACCTTCACCTCATGCAAGCTGCAAAACAATTAAAAAAGAACTCATCAATTTTGTATAATATAAGGGGAACATGGAGTGATAAGCTATCTTGAAGTTTTAGTCAAGAAATGGATAAACGACTTTGGCTTCTTGATCATCATAAAACGCCATTATCGATTTGATCATATTAAAATTAAAGTATATATTAGAAAACAATGAAGAAACTGAGGCAACGAAAGCAAAAAAGAAATAAAATAATGAAAGCTTGAGTAAATTTGACAACCAACTGAACCTTAAATTTGAAGAACACCTGTTTCGCCTCTTGATTTGAAGCATACCTTAGTCACATTTTTAATAGCGTTTATGTCATTTGATAAATTCAGATTATGATTTTGAATTTCTCTTATCCTATCCTTTCCCCTCCTTTCTTCAGCTCTCCTTGTTCTTGATATTCAGATTATAACTCTAAAAATTCAATTTCATGCTTTTACTATATTTATTATAATTTGTTCATCTTTAATACGAATTATTTAATTGCATAAACAGTATATGAGTGAAAAAACCGTTTTTAACAAATCTCACTGGATGATCTGAAGAACAAGGCTAGAAAGCTGGCTCTGATGCCACATGTAATAATTTAAATAAAACGTACATCTAGCTAGTGTTGATAAAAAATCTAGCCTCGCTCTAAGTACACGAAGACGAACTCCCTGTATAAGTTTTCTAGTCTATATCATTTTCTTAATAATTACTTTATGATGGTGCATAGATAATTTATATAAACTAAACTAGGAACGTTTATTAAAAAACTAATTAAAGTTATATCCTACCATCAAAGAATTTGTATTCTAATTAGTTACTGAAGTAGAGTTTAACTCTTATCACTAGAGTAATTAAACTGAATTAGAATTTACTTTATAATTTTACTTTAATAATTTAATTTAATTATTTTAGTCCATTTATTATTATATGGGCCATACAAAGTCTAACATAAAGGGCATAGGGTTTGATCGAAGTTCAACAGATTTCATTTGGCGAGTTCGAGCTTAATAGCGACACGTTTGTGAAGAACTTGCTAATAGAAAAGCTCTACTTTTGGAGAAGCAAGACGAAGTTAAAAAAGATTTCTAATCAAAAGAGACAGAGCAAGAATAAAAGGTGTAGGTGTTATAGAAAGATTTTGGAGGATAAATTCCACCAGGAGCATGCTTCCAAATAATTCTATCACTACCATTCTAGTCCAGAAATGCTTTATTGATAAGTGTCAAGAAATCATTCCATTGGTTACCTTCTCAATCAAAAATAATTTTTCGAAGAATTACATTCCACTTCCATTCATCATCTGACCAAAAACCAAATTCTTGAACAACTCCAATTTTGTTAACAGCAAGTGCGAAGATTCTTGAAAATTGAGATTTTAAAACAATGCCCTCTATCCATTCATCAGACCAAAATTTAATTCTAGAGCCATCTCTAAGAAAAAAGCCAATACCTGTAGAAGTAAAAGCAAAGAAAGCTTTAGAGGGGCAGATGAGTTTTGTGATGTTAGACCACATCCGTGAATACTCTTGAGAGGCACCTAGTGGGGGTACCAAAGAATTTGAGTCTAAGTCATGCTTCTTAACAATGACAGTTCTCCACAGGCAATAAGGCTCATTGCCAAAATGCCATAACCATTCGTTAAGCAAAGCTTTATTTTTTAACTCAAGGTTCTGCAAGCCAAGTCCTCCAAACTCCTTACTTTTGGTGAGGGTTTGCTAGTTAACATAGTGAATTTTTCTCCTTCGCGCACGTCCACGTCTAAAAAAGTGCCTTTGTGTATTTTCAACTTTTTCTTTATACCAATAGGCAGTTGAAATATAGGCATAACAGCTGCAAGCTTGAGAGGATAGATTTAATCAAAGTCAGCCTTCCCTTTAATGAAAGGTACTGATTATTCCAACCGTCCAGCCTTGATTAAAAATTCTCGATTATCCGTCTCCATGTTTCTAACCAGGTTGAGTTGGCAGCCAAAGGAAGACCCAAGTATTTGACTGGAAAAACTTCCACCTTGCAATAAATTAAATTAGCCCAAGAGTTATCCAAAGAGGACTCAACATCCATGCCAATTAAGCTACTCTTAGTGAAGTTTATTCTTAGGCTAGAAGTAACTTGAAAACATCTTAGGTTTCTCCTTACATTTTGTAAATTGCTAAAGACTGAAGAAGAAAAATTAACATATCATCTGCAAATTGAAGATGGGTGACTTTCCAGCCATTATTACCCACAGTGATGCCATCAAGAAAGCCTTTAGAAGCTGCTTCATGACAGAGAGCACTAAAAAATTCGGCTATGACGTTAAACAGAAAAGGTGAAAGGGAACATCCTTATCGAAGCCCTTTTAATACCAAATTGTCTCGTTCGAGACCCGTTGAAACGAATAAAACGAGGTCTCGAGGAAACACACTGCCATATTAAATTTCTCTAGCGGATTTCAAATCCCATTTTTCTCAAAACAGGATCTAAAAATTCCCAACTGATACCATCAAAAGCGTTTTCAAAATCAACCTCGAACATTAACCCACCTTTGCCATCCTTCTTCATGATGTCAATGATTTCATTTGCCACAAGAGAACAATCAAGAATTTGACGCCCTCTTAACAAAGCAAATTGATTACAGCCAATCACTATGTCCATGACTGTCTTGACCCTATTTGCAAGGATTTTTGCTAGTATCTTGTAGATGCTGCCAACTAAGCTTATAGGTCTATAATCCTAGAGAGATGAGGGCCCATCACACTTAGGTATCAATGTCATAAATGAAACATTAATGAATTTATCCGAAATGCCCCACTCATAGAAGTCAGATAAAAAATCCTTGATGTCATTCTTAACAGCGACCACTCTCTAGCCTTGGAGCTTTGTTTTCATCACATTCAAGATAGCAATACGAACTTCTTCTTCCTAGAAAGGTATCCCAAGTTGTTCAGCTTGGTGAACATCCAAAGATTGCAAATCACAACTAATCCTCAATGGGAATGGCTGCGATCTTATCATATTGCTTCTCAAAGTGTGTTGCCATCGCTTTTTTAATCCTGTCTAGACATAAATTATAAGGTGCTTTTTATGGAGAAAATTGTGAGACATAATAGGTTGAAGCAGACAATATCTTATAGGTTAATATAGACCATGAAATTTGGTATCAAAATCGACTCTAGGGAATGTGTCACTAAGGACAATGAGCCCTCATTAGAGTGGTGAAGATGTCATGTTTTTACGCAGGAGCTATGAATCTCACATCAACTTTGTGCCAGAGTTCGATTGGGTATATAAGAATTTGCATCATCTTTAACTTGCAAAACACGTTTTACGAACTAAATCAAAAGGTCTAATGAATTGAAGTGAACAATACTTCGAAAGTTGATTTAGAATAGCTTGCTAACTATACATGTAGAGCAACTAGATGTGTTTTTGTTCTCTATCTGTTTGGCGATATACCTTCTTGATTCTTATCAGAACTCCAGCTCTCTTGCTCTACATTTCTTTTTTCAAATGCAACTAGAGTTTATCTTGTCAGATGTCACCATTTTTTTAGTTTGGTTGATGGTACAAGTTAATTAAGAAACCTATGTTCAGTTCCATTTAGGCATATGGAGTTTTCTTTTATTCTATAATAAAGTACTCGCAGAACTATATAAATACTAAATCTAGTTATGAAAAATTAAGGTATTTATATAAATCATTTCAACAAGAAAGAGACTAGAAGCTTAACCTTTCATTCATGGCAATTTGGCATGACATCCATGCAAGTTTGGTAGCTAGCTACCACTCCCACACGCCACGGGCAGCACAAATCTTGTGCCTTCCCATAAAGACAACCCCTCCTCAACTCTCACATTTAGACTTGATAGTTAGTGTGTACGTGTTGGGTTTTTTATTTTTTTCGTTAATTATTTGAAAATGACACATGCTATTATATACGTTAAAATTCTAAATACAACGATGATATGTATATTAAATGTATCATATTTATTATATTATTTTTTCATTGTATCGTATTTTTGTATTATATCAAAATTGTTAAATCTACTCACAAATAAAACTTTTTTCTCTTCATATAGTTTTACCTTTTTTATATTAGCTCATGTGTTAGCAACTAAACAAGTAATTAACCAAATTAACCCTTAAAATCCGGCTACCTCAAACAAAGGCTTTGCCTTTACCCCACCCTTGTTACTATAATTCAAGTGTGAATATCAGATACGAATATATATTAAATATGAATATATTCAAGTTTTTAAAATTTTTTATGCATTTAGGATAACTTTGAAAGGTTAAATTTCGATACATATATCTAAATATGAGTCAAACATGAATATTAAATACAAATATATTAAAAAATTAAAAAACTGAGCAACCTAACCCCTCACACCACCCAGCCTCTTCCCATTTCACTCCCTCCGTTCCCCACCAACCATAACGCCCCAGCTCTCTTTCTGTATTTAATTTTTATATTGTAAAGTTTTTTAACCAAAAACAAAAAGGAAAGAAAGAAAGACCCCAGAAGTAAGCTTTCCACATTCCTCTTGGCAACCCCGTTCACGAGACCAACGTGCCCTCCTATTCCATTTTATTGACATATAACCAACAAAACTCACCACCTTCCTATTTTGCTACCTCTCCCTTTAAATCTAAACCCTGTAGTATTATTCCTGAAATGGCCGACCCGCAATGCCATGGCATGTCCGAAACTCGTAGGAAGGGCACCGGCGGCAAGCGTGCCATCATTCCGGTCGAGGCTGAGCCGGTGGTGTCAGAAGTTGTCGCCCCAGCCCCGGCAGCACCCTGCGGTGCATGCAAGTTCTTGAGGAGGAAGTGCATTAGTGGGTGCATTTTTGCACCCCACTTCGGCTCAGACCAGGGTGCAGCCAAGTTTGCCGCCGTGCACAAGGTTTTCGGGGCTAGTAACGTCTCCAAGCTCCTGCTTCACATCCCGGTGAACCGGCGGCACGACGCGGTGGTCACGATATCGTATGAAGCTCAGGCCAGGCTATCGGACCCCGTTTACGGTTGTGTCTCGACCATACTTTCTTTACAACAACAGGTTAATCAACACATACACTATCATATTCAGTTTCTTCCGTTTTCGTTGGTTTTTATTTTAGTTGAAACCAATTGAATATCATTGGCTAAGTTGTTTTCTTGCTATCAACGTCTTTCTTTTAGTTTCATGCTGTTCTGAAAATGGAACGAAATGGACACTGAGGCTTCACGTTTTTCTCATTGTTTTTAGCATCGTGATGGACCAAAGTTCATAATTAAACAATTAGGAATCCAATTGCCACACTCGTGCTGATTTAACTTAACCATAACCTATGATATTCGGATTCAAAAAAAAAATTTAAATATTAATATATATTTAATATAAATATGTTTAATTTTTATAATTTTTTTATATATTTAAAAAAATCATATTTATATCGTATTTAAGTACGTATCGCCTACAAGTGTTTGATACAAAGTCTCCTAATAAATGAAATTAATTTAGTTACTTTTAGACACTACCAAATATTGAATTTAAGGCCTCATCTTGACTAGACTATAAATTTAGTACCAATACAAAACAAAAGAGATTTTCTGACAAAACTAAAACCATACTCTAATATATTAATCCTCCTTGTAAGAGGAAAATTTGTTCTTCTTATTAACTTCAAGATTCAATGTTATTTGTGCTTTAATTATCATTAGGGTAATATTAAAGTTTGTTTTACAATAAGACAAACACCTAAAGATTGCTGCAATAATTTCATGTAGTAAAATATTATCATGTAAGCTAAAATTTACTA
>JBBYHO010000003.1:22961716-22983669 GCA_038382025.1 Adansonia gregorii | reverse complement strand
ATATATATATATATATATGTATAAGGGTGAAGTTTCAATACGGTTAAGAGACCAAAATATACATATTTTAATATAAAAATAAATTGTTATAAAATAGACTTATCTATCTAATTTGACAGCCTAGCTCGGATAGGTTTTCAAAGTGTGATTTATTTTTTAATTTAAAAATATTTTTATTTAATTTAAATTATAAAATCTCTTCAAAAATAAAATATAAAAAATAATTTTCTGTCTAATATAAAAAAATGCATCAAAGGCAAGACGAGTTGGACTAGGCTAGACAAGCAAAATTTTTTTTTTTACTATTCGAGTTTGGCTAAACTTTATCTGTGAATAACTTTATCTGAAAAAAATATAAAAAAAAACTTATAAGAAAGTAATTTTTTTAATTTTTAAATATTATTAATCATATTGCGTACGTAAAAAATTTAATAAGAATTATTGTTTCAATATCAAATAAATTATAATCTAGTTAAAATAATTACAATACGCATAAAATTATTTAATATCATAAAAGAAAAACATAAGATTACATACATTTAGAAAAATTAAAAATAAATAATGTACAATTTATCTTAAATATACTAATTTAACTTTTTTTATTTTTTTCATTACGAGCATATATGAAAACTATTAACATAATAATTAACTTAATTGGTTGAACAAAAAAATAACTAACTTAATTGCATCGATTTGATTGATTGAAAAGGCAAAAAGAATTAAACTAATAGTATCGGATGATGTAAGAGATTTTATCAAATTTATCTTATAGAGTTACAAATTTTATAAGGGACTAAATTAAAAATTTTCGAAGGAGCCAAACATAATTTTATCTTCAATTGTAAGTGAACATGTTGTAATTTAAGAGTTAACAAATATTTGGGACCCAAATACAGTTTTACCTTGTTCTCAAAAAAGGATACAATGCATTACAAAAATTTAGAGGGGCCAAGGCCCTACCAACCCCATGTGACAAACCTGATTGCTAGATTTAATAATTCGTATATTTATATTATTTTATATATTTTTATATATTATAATTATATTAAAATTTTTATATTTATTTAAATTTTGATATATTAATAATTTGTATTATATATATTTTGAGATATCTATTGATATTTTGTTGTGTTTTAATTATTTTATATGATTATATTTATGTTACTGTATTTAATATTGTCAGATCACGTGGGAAAATGGTTGATATATTTGCTACTAAATTTTAATTCTTTACTCGTGGGTTAGTGCATTGAAAAGTTTTAAGTATCTGATTAAGTTTTCTTAAATTGAGTAACTAATTATCTCAAAAATCAAAATTAATATAGAATTAAGTATTCAACTATTATATTTAAGTTACAACACGTCCTTTCAGATGTAATCTTGATAAATGATTAATGGACTTACACACTAATTCAAGTGTAGAAATATGAAAGCTGAAAAAGGATTAGAGCAGCAAAGTATAGCCCAATGAGCAATAAGACACTAGTGATGAAATATTAAGGAGATAGTAGCCGTCAAGTTTGGAAATCAAAAGGTTGATCTCATTTTAAGTTAGATTACAAATTATCCAAAAAGTTTAAGTGGATAGGAATAGTTCTAACTATCATACAATAAAATTTGAATGTTTTAGAGCTCAAGGAAGGTGTCCGCATGGCACTTGCTAAAATAGCTTCTCTTTGCAATTTTTTTTTAAATGGTTGTTAATGTTCCTTTTGTCCTTCGTTTTTCCTTTTCACCGTAAACCTTAAAGCAAACCCATGATCTCATGTTACTTCAACGGTACGTTTGTATTCAAATAATATATTTTATTATTAATTTTAATTTTATTATTATAATATTTAATCACATTGATACAATAATTATTTTCACTATCACTACTATTTTCAATTTCACTACTTACCTTATAATTGACTTTTCATGTTTTAGTCGATAGTCAACTTTTCTTGAAAGGTTATTTACTCCGAAAGCGATGATTTTTAATCAAATAGTTAATTTCTCATGAAAATATGTTTTTAATATCTATTGATGCCTATAAATACCTTCATTTAAACTAGGCATGCTCATCATTGCGCTGGGTTTGAGCATGGTATTAACATTAAATATGTTTGTCTAAGTTCGGCTCGGCCCGAAATATGATCATCAAATTTTGTCAAAACCCATCCATATTTATAAATAAATAGTTCAAGTCCATTTAAGCTCGCTCATATTATTTTTTTATAATTTATTCTTTAAAAATATATTTTTTAAAATTCAATCTTTATTAATTTTATAATTTTTTTATTAAATTTATAAATATAAATAATTTAACTTAGCTTGTAAAATTTACACTATAATATTATATATATTGTTTATATGATAAAATTACATAATACATAAAATTTAAAATATATATAATGTAATAGAAAATGGACCAAGTCAAGTCGGGCTCGAGTTTTAAAAGTTAGAGTCAAGACTCGGTCCATTTTTAATTAAGCCTAATCTTTTTGTGCAAGTCCATTTTTTGAGCCTGATATTTTATTCAAACTCCTCTAAATATCAGACAAACCTTCTAACTTTAGCTAGACTAATTTAAACTAAATTGAGGAATCATTCTTTACATTCAATTATTCATATCATTCTTTACATTCAATTATTCATTTTCTCTTACTCTCAATTTTTTTTTCTAATTTTGGTTCAAGTGTTTTCACCAAAAACTTGAAGTGCAATCCAATTTTTCTTTATAGTGCCGTTTTATCCCAAGAATAAAGTTTCTAAGAGGCTTTTTTCACTTAAGTGGTGAAACTATTATTTTTAAGATAACTTCTTGAAAATACTTTGCGAAAACATTTCTCCATTCTACAGTATGCAACAACTTGCGTCAAAAAATAAAAAGCTTTTGTTATTTAGTTTTGCATGAGTGTTGAATATAAATATATATTCGACATAAGTATACTCATTTTTTTATTTATTTAGAAAATCATACCTTTCACATATGTCCGATTATGTAGCGGAACCAAAGTGTCAGATACAAATATTTTTTAAAAAGAATAAAGAACTCAGTAACAATGAAAACAAACCGCTAGCAAAACTGGATACAGTAGAAACTAAGAGTTTGTTAAGTTGGCATGAAAACCAAAGTAGTCAGTACCGTACCGATAAACGTATCATTTTTGTTCTGATATAATATATATTAGTACCAGTGTATTTTGGTGTACCGTTTTAAGTTTATCAGAGTTTAAATATTTTTAATTTATATATATGAAAATATTTTCAAATATAAAATAAATTAAATTAAATAAATTTTATATATTAAATATTCATCAATTATATATAATATTTTTAAAAAATTATCAAATATAAGAAAATCAATATCAGTTAAGTAGTAAAGCTAAAATTTTTTAATGATAATTAAATTTATGAATAATTATGTCTAATATTCATCAAATTTATGAGTAATTATGTATAATAGTCATCAGATTTAAGATCAATGTTAGTTTAACTTTTTTACAAGTTTATATTATGTACCAGTAGATTCAACTATTTTCAGTCGGTACCACCTTAACAGATCGATACCTATTGGTACGACGGTATAGATCGAAAGAAAATCAACGATCATCAATACCGTTATATCTCGAAACCGATATATATCAATCGGTACCACTACAATATTGGTAAAAACTACAATTTATGCTATCCAAATTATGGGTGAATGTCAATACAAATGTTTATCTAAAACAAATTTATTAATTATTTTCAATTTTTTTATATATATTTAAAGGATTATATTTTTAAATATATATTCGAATACACGTTAAATACGAATATTTAAAAAAATAAAAATTTAAGTAACATAACTTATAAGTGATATGATTAGAACTGAATGATCTAGGAGTTTCAAGTCCACACGTCATGCATTAATGTGAAACTTTATGTTCCCATTGCTTTAATGGCCTACCAAAATTAAAGCATTGAATGTTAGCCGATTCTTTTTTATCATCAAATGTTTCCTAAAGTGCTGGTTGCTTCTTTTGTCCAGTGGGAGCCATTGCAGTCCAATCCTCAAGGTAACGCTTGTTAAAAGTGTTCAGATATCGGTTCAAAGATTTTTTTTTTTGTTTAAATTAGAATGATTTAAAAATTTATTTTATTATTTATAATAATATTAAATATTATTTTTATCTTAATATTTATAATTAAATTTAAATAAAAATATTTTTATATTATATAAATAATAATTCGAGTTTAGTTAGATTTAAAACTCATATTTAGATTCGACTCAATACGAGTTAGATCTATCACGCTAAGTGGTTTTCTCACCATGAACAAGTCTTAGTGGAGCCATTGTTCACTAATTCCATTTAGCAAACTTAATAATTTGGACACAATAAAAAAATATAACACAAATACGATATATTTAATTAATAGGAAATCATATAATAAATGCGTAATAATACATTTACACATTATTAAAATGAATGTTTATTAGATATCGTATTCATGTTAAAATTTTGATACATTTACTATCTTATATTATATTTTTATTTAAACAATTGATATAAAAATATAAAATACGACATGAATATGCAATTATCAAGTCTCTATCCGCCCCATCTTTGAAGTAAAAAAGTTCGAGAAAGGTTTAATAAATGTCTCTTGTTTGAATTATTTGCATATTATTTAATTAAATACTGAATTTTGTTATCATATTTCAATTTTTTTAATTTTAATAATATTTAAACAAAACATGAAAATAAAATATTTTATAAAATAGTATATTAAAATAAATTACAAATTTCATCAATTATGTTGATTTTATTTTAAAAAATTGAAAGTATATATACAAAATGTAATAAATAAATAATAAAAAAATTAAAACAAGTAATGAAATCCAACATTGGTTATTGATTTATAGTATAGCAACAAATTTTATTTTAATAATTCAAATATTAATCTGAGATTTTATGTGAAAAAAATCTTAATATTTAATTAAAAAGATAAGGTTGAGTACTAGAATTCGTTCCATTTCCTAATAATTTTCTCTGTTAGTTTGATGGCAAATTTAATCATTTTGGATCGTACAAAAAAATAATTAAAATAAAATATGATATAAAAATAATATAAACATGACATAAACATGCAAGTATGTTAAAATTTCAGTAACATGAATTATTAACGTATTATCTAAACAAAAATATAAAAATAAGATTATAACATAAAAAATAATATTAATATACGAATTATCAAATTTAATATACCGTAACCTTTCCATCAATGTAGTCAGAGTACCTTATTGGTTTGAAGATGAATCAAAATGATACTAATATCATACTATTTCATTTTTATATTGGCTTGTACGGACTGGTATTGTTTTGGATTTGTTACATATCGGTCAACACAATATTTTGATTTTTTTTTTTCTTTAATTCACTTGATTCTTTTAACCAATTTCTATTTTTTTGGCAATGAACTTTATTTTTTTCATTAATTTCTTTTAAAAATAAATATGTTCAATAAATCAGACTATTAAACTCAATTAAAAATAATTTACAATATTTTATAGTACTTTATATTTATTTTATTTATTTGAAGCTTAACTTTTTGGACATCAAATATTTATCATTTTAAATTTTATATTTCAATACAAACATATATGCATATAATGGAAGTATATTCGTATATATATATATTATATTTTATATAGGAACTTAAAAATAGATTATATATATGAAAAAATATTTAAAAAATATAAAATAATATATCAAAACACATCGATATCAAATATGAACAACTAACAAAATATACATTCATCAACAATACCATTGCTTTCAACATAAAACAATTTCTAAGTCCAACCTAAACCAGTACAAGGCCAAAACTAAGTTTAAATTTTTATAATTTGAGCCAATTCGATCTAACTAAATTACTGTTTATTTAATAAAATAATTATTTTATTAAATTTAATTATAAATATCTAAAAAATTTTAATATAAAAATAAATTTTAATTTTTAACAGTATTCAAACTTACTAACAAAATTCGAACCTAAGAAAAAAAAATTTAAAACTTTTCGAATCACAACTCAATCGGCCATAAGCACCTTTGGTCCAATACCACAACAACTAAAACTTATGTTACCAATATTCAAGATGAGTGTCTAATACAAATATATCCAATATGAATATGTTAAATTTTTCGTATATTTTGATCATTATATCTCATATATAATTAATATGAGAAAAATGCGCAACATGATATGAATACACAAATTACCAAATCTATCAAGTACAAGGAAACTGTTTTTCATTATTATAACGATGATTTATCATTAAACACGATTACACGAATACGACATTGATAAAGTAATTAAAACACTGCAAGACACGAATATTTTTCAAATTTATATAATACGAATTATTAACGTATCAAAATTTATATAAATATAAAATACCTTGAACATGATTATGACACGATTAAATATACGAATATGACACGATATACAAATTAATTAAAAGGATAGCAATTTCTTATTTAGTTGCCATTTTCTTCTTGCAGTCCGGTGAAAGCTTGCTGCAACATTCAAAGAAGGAAGAATAAGTGAACATTATAAGTTTAATGTAAAAATCATGAACAACTGCGCTTGGTCTCGGAGCATGAGTATTAGATATAAGTATGCATCCAATACGAGTATTCTCATTTTTTAAAAAAATATTCACATATTTAAATAATCATATTCTTATATTCATATTTTAATATGTTTTAAATATAAGTGCTCGAGAAAATGAAGAGTTGAAATAATATAAAAGAATGGGTATAACACCTGAAAGCATGACAAAGTGTACTGCACATCACTTGATGAAATTTGGTGGTGAAGGACAATTCTCATCCTGAATGACCAAAAAAAAACCAGCATCAGTCTGCTACCTGTCCATGGGCGCCGGCCAACGGCCCGACGACCTATTTTACTCTTCTAGAATATTAAAATATTATTTTTATATTAATATTTATATTTTTTAAAATTAAATTTAAATAAATAATATAATTTATATTTTTAATAATAAATAGTAATTTGAGCCGACAATCTTAGCCCGAATTCATAGAAACCTTGCCCAAAGTTTGGCATGTATTAAAATGATGCGCAAGTAAAGAGCAAACGACGGGGGAAGTAGAGCGAGGGGACAAATTGGTCTAGACTCCCTACTGCTAGTTCAAAAGAAACTGAAGTCTATGTTAACCGGACTCTTCCATTTTCTTAAATATCTATATCTGACACATGTCCAAATATAGATATGAGAGTATGATCCTCCAAATACATAAAAAACTTTGAAAAAAATTGAATATACAAGTGTCTATGTAGCAGACACATAGTGGTATCCGACACCATCCCTGAATCTCAGAAACATAGACAAAAATTAGGGAGGGGTTAGGCAACCCTCCCCTACTAAGAAATGTACCAAAGAGGATGGAGGTTACTCAAACTATCCTGCTCCGCACATCCCCTTTACAGCCTGCAAGGCTACCCAATTTGCAGCATTATATGTATTTCGCCTAATTAAAATTTAAAAGAATCTTCTTCTTTGGTATCATCTGCAGCATTCTTAGGATATTGCTTAATAGCCTGAGAGGATCAAAAGCTAGTTTCAGAAAACATATTACACACTTAATTTTAAATATTCGTTCCGGTAGGACCATTGAATTTCTATCAGGTTAAACACAAGCAATAGCCAGAAATGACAATATCTTAGAACGAATATATGTTATTCCGATTCAGGTATAAGTACCAAATACGGATATGTGTTTGATATGAATATGTTCAATTTTTTCTATAGCTCGTCTATGTATTTGGAGGGTCCTTGAAGGATCATATCTCCATACCTACATCTGGAAATATATCAGACATGGGTACTTCAAGATAATTGAAGAGTTGAAGCAAAATAGCTATGAACACATACATCCTGTAATTCTTTATTATTGTATGTTCACTGAAATATGTACAATGGTACTTTTTGAGGGGGAAGCTCGATACAGGTTTACTTGGTTCGAGTTACATGTTCAAGATCAATCTATTTTGGAGAAATTGAAAAAGCAACAACAATATAAACAGAAAGTTTCGGGCATCCTTGGCAATTTTTGAGGGAGGACACTGCTATGTTATATGAACTGGGGTGTGAGTATCAGACATGGGAATATTCAATTTTTTCCAAAATTTTCAATTAGTTTGAGGGTCCTTGGAAGGCGTCAAACACAAATATTTCAAGAAAAATGAAGAGTCAGGGCAATATAAGTAACACTGACCTGGATGGGCCCTCTGGCATCACAAGAACACCATGTTCCGCTAAAGTCTTGCATAGTTTCTCTGCTGTGATTTTCGATCCCTCCACTATGTCAAAAAATATCTGGTAACATAAAAGTAAATAGAAGATTCTAAGCATGGTAACGATTAAAGAACTTCAGTTTTTACCAGCTGGCAAATAATCCTCTGCAGTGTTCTGATTCAACTTTCGTTTCGGGCATTTACTTTAATTTGTATATTCAATTTTCATTTTTCTTGGAGAACATGGTAGCAACAATTATAAACTGATTGGTTATGTTGCTTCGACTCTTCATTTTTCTTGAATTGGTCATGTCCAACACTTGTGTCTAATATATTTCCAGACATGGGTATGAGAACATGATCTTCAAGAACCTTCCACTTATATGGAAAAACTTTAAAAAACTGAACATAGTTGTGACAGTCATATACCCTTATCCGACACACTCAAGTCTGAGTAACATAGCTGGCCGGTCACTTATTGTACTCTTTTGTTTGATAGACTGAATCAGAACTCCAACCATAAAACCTCCGATCCAGAGTTCACAAAAATGGGAAAGATTGTCTTTAATGTAAGTTCGATAACTAGAATACTCACAATATTCGTTTCCACCGCAGCGACATTCACTCGTAGAACTTCAATTTGATTTAGCCCCTCTGAAACCATACAAAACGAGCACACAGTCGACGAATTTCTTTATAGGTAAGTTCAAGGACAGAAAGCACCCGACAAAAGCAATAACTGTTCTTCCAAACCAAAGAGTTTGACATGAATAATCTATGTTGCTCCAACTCTTCAATTTTTCTTTTAAGTACCCTGTCCGACACATTTTCGGACACTGTCCAACACATTTTCGGACATTGTTACAGGGATATAACCCTTCAAATACATAAAAAAAAAAAAAAAATTTTGAATACACCCGTATCAGACACATACCTGTATCCAACACTCATACTAAGTCCAATTAAACTAATAGCTTACCTGCTAACACCTTCGCCTTCATGTGATCACCTTCAAGCTTTCCGAGATTCTCTTTCAAAGCAACAAAAGCAGCAGCACAAATGAAACCGACCTGCCTCATCCCACCACCTAAGGTTTTCCGAAGTCTTCTAGCCTTAATAAAAAAGGGGGAGGGGGCAGGAAAACGAATTTGACGATAAACTTCCATAGATTGCAGAGATTTTTAGCTCAGAACATTGTTTTTACCTATGTTGCTCCAACCCTTTATTTTCTTTATTTTTCTTTAAGTACGTATATTCAACATCCGTGTCTGACGCTTGTTTGGACATAAGTAAGGAGATATGACTCTCCAAGGACCCTCCAAATACACGGAAAAACTTTGAAAACTTGAACGTTCCCATGTCAGACATATACACATATCGGACTCTCACACCTGAGTCCAGGTGGTAGGATTTTACCTTGGTAATAAAGCTTTTGGAACCAACAATGACTGATCCAACCGGAGCACCCAGACCTTTCGATAAACATACCTAACGCGTAGAAAATCAACGAAAGAAAGATTCATCAATGTATAACGCACTGGATTGCAAGATGAAATAAATTGTCTAAATTCAGCATCTATAGATTAAGAACTTTTCAGAATTAATGTTGTAATTTTGGCAAAACAAAAAGCTGAAAATTTACATTAAGTATGGTATCATAAATGAAACAACTATCAAGTAAACTAATAAGAATCATGGAAAGATGCAGGAGCTGAAATAACCAATAATCTTGACACAAAGGGCATACCGAGACTGAATCAGCTGCTTCTACAAGCCTAAGAACCGGAACTCCGAGCGCCTGGCAGACCAAACCCTTTAGTTAGATTCTTGGACAGAGGACTGTATTCACATAGATGTTAATTACGGAGAACTATGTTGCCACCCTTCTTCGAAACCATGTCCGACACATATCTGGACAGGGTATGGGGATATAATCCTCTGAGGACCTCCAAATATACATGAATCATAGAAAAAATTGAACAAACCCACGTCTAATACTCACACCCGAATCCGGGTAACATAGACAGAGACATACACGCTGAGAGAAGGCTTGTTATAACTTATATGTACGTATGGGAATTAAGAATTCAGTCAGCATATAAGCTATTTTAATTTTTTTCATTAAAAGTTTCCCTCAAAATTACTCACCACAGATGCATTGAAAATGCGAGCTCCATCAATGTGAAGCTTCAAACCATGCTTCTTAGCTAGCTCGCCAACTCGGTCTGTGTACTCCACAGACAAGCATCTACCCCCAGTGCTGCATCGAGTAAAAGAAAACTTGTAAGATATTACAGCCAACAAGCAATAAAGTGAGAGTGAAGTAATCGAAAAGGGAGAGAACTTCAACCGACATCAGTTTCTTACAATACCACTAATTAGGCCAAATCCAGAGCATTAAGGGGAAAACAAAACCCATGAATCATATTGTTATTGTAACATATGACACATTATTCAAATGTTGTGCCAATGCAAAAGCAGCTGTTATCCAATGATGTAGATTAAGAAAAGGAACTATATAATAATCCAATGATTTAGTTCCTTCTGCGTGATTACTGTACCAATGTTCATTTATCCTTTTAAAGGAAAAATAGAGGCGAAGTAACTTCACTTTCAGTAGAAGTCTTTTTATGAAATATATAGGAACATAATTGATTTTGTACAGCAACATCACCAAGTCAAACTGAGGGAAGAATAGAATGATAAAATATCCTATATTGCTCCGACTCTTCATTTTTCTTCAAGTACCGTCTGACACATTTTCGAAGATGAGTATAGAGATATGACCCTCCAAATGTATGGAAAAACTCTAAAAGAAAAATGAACATACACATGTCCGACACTCACAGCCAAGTCTGAGTAACTTAGACAATATCTAAAGAAATGGACCCAAGTTCTACACAAAATACACCTTTATCAAATCTTAGTCTACCTAGCCAAAAGATGGTAAAAAGAAACATAATTGAAGCAAACATAAGACAAATTTTGGTTCCTGTCCTTTTAATCACATGATGATAAAATGCACATCTTGGAAATGTGAGGATTTCAAGAGATTTACAGCACCGATGAGTGACGATTTCCCTTGAATGCTCGTTTTTAATAAGGATATTTCAGGCCCCAGAATGCAAGTTGGAGCAGCCATGAGAAATTTCAAAGGAAAGTATTATGCATAGAATTAAAAACCAGCCCCAATTCTGCCTCACCAAACAAAAGATTGTAAAACACGACTTGGAGGCATAGCCATAGAAAACATGGAAAATTAAATAATTTGACTGCATACGATATAATTTTCCAACAGAAGTTGAAAAAATTCATAAGAAGGAATAATTCTTACTTCCCATGCGAATTTTCCAAGCAAATTAGCCGTGTTGTAGGGTACACTAGCTCTCCTCTAGGGTCTCTAATGGCAGCTTCAATCAAATCGATGTCCATTGTTCCATCTTCATTGTTCTTCACTGGCCTCGGATGAACACCTCCAATTGTCGAAATACCACCATTCTCGTAAATATGTATATGGGAATTGTCTCCGAGAATGACTTCGCTTCCCCTTATATCACAATGAACAAGAACACTGATGAGGTTACCCATGGTGCCTGATGGGACAAATAGACCAGCTTCCTTGCCCATGATCTTTGCGACCTCTGATTCTAACCTGACGGCTGTCGGGTCAGCACCCAAGACATCATCGTCAACTTCAGCAGTTGCCATCGCAGCCCTCATTGCCTCAGTTGGTTTGGTGACTGTATCAGATCGAAGATCCACCGTTCTAGTCACCATTTTCGCTGAAATCAATCCCAGAAATTAGTCTATAGTACCCACTCAAAGCAATTCAAAACAATCTAATACTCATTGCTCCAAATCAATAACACGAAGCAAATTGTTCCCTACATTATTGTTTCTCTGCAACCATTTTCAAAGAACATCCTATATGGTGAGATTGAGCTACGTTCCTCCAAATCTTCATTTCTCTTGAAATACCCGTGTCGAAAGCATATCCGGACATGGGTACAAGGATACGATCCTCCCAAGACCCTCCAAATACATGAAAAAATTGAACATACCCGTGTCCAGTAACTTAAAGACTAAGACCAACTAGGTTTCACAAGAATTTATACAAAAATACAATTCCCTTTTTTCATTTCCCCTTTAAGGACCAAGTCAAGCGAATCTCCTTGTCATTTGTAACCAATTACCCTTAATTCAAGAGTAAATTTTTCCTGGTGCTCGTTTTTTCTAGAGTTGATCTGGTCCAAAAAACCAGCATGGGTTATGTTATAAGTGATTCCCTGCCTTAACCATTTTAACAGGGCAAATTTATACCATGCCAACAACAATTCTTTTTGGTCAATTACAAGGGAATCCACAGCTTCAAGATAACGAAAGGTATGACAGATGTTGAAATTTGAATTTAAACTTGATGGATGACACTTTTTAAGAATAACTACATTAACCGAGTATAGTAAGTCCAAGTTCATGCCAACAACCTATGCTGCTGTGGCTCATCATTTTTGTTAAAGTACCCAGTCCGATACATGTATCTGACACATTTAAAAACTCTCCAAATATATAAAAAAAATTTAACATACTCGTATCAGATGCACACCCGCATCCAACACTCACAAAAGTGTGAGTAAGATAGCTAACAGCATATTGAACTAGAATCAAGGAAACTCAAGAAATCCATGCACTAAAAAAAAAGAAAAACGAAATTCCAGAAAGATAAAAGGACCCATTAAAGAATATGCACATGCAAAGAGAGAGAGAAAGAGAAAGAGACGGAGAAAGATATAGCCATATTTACCCGTTCAAGCTCTTCTTCTTGTTTGGCTTAAAACCCAGAACGAAAATAATCCAAAATTTCTCTCCGATTTTCCCAGAAAATCAAAATTCTGCCAAAAACAATCATTTTAAACAAACAACAAATTCCACTTTACAAGCAAGAAATACAATAAATACACTACAAGCGACAGAAAAAAATTACCAAAAATTTCAAGAATCATGGGATTATAACTTATACCCTGGAACTCACCTTTTATAGCGAAAAATCAAACAAATTGTTAATAAACAACACAACAATTAAAATTCAATAAATCAACTTGGCATGAAATATTAATATAAACAACTTCAATACCTTATTTTTCTCAAAGTTTAGATGGCCAGCATTAAAAAAAAAATTGAGTGACAAAGTGGCGAAGAACAATCCAAAATCCAACAAACCCAACTTTGGAATTTCCCAGATTTTTTTTTCTTTTTTATTTATTTTATAATTTTATTATGTGTGCGTGCATGTATTTAAGAGTATGTACCCACCAAAAACTTACCTACTTTACAGTTGGACTGACTCAAATGCACTGATCATGCAAAGCCTCACAAAAAGTTATATCTTAAACCGTAGTAGTCAATTATTTTTGGCATTGATACTTAACGTTAAAACTTAAAAGTTAGATAATTCGTGTTATTTGATTTGGATTAAGTTTAATAATGAGTTTTTTTATTTAAATCTAATCAACTCAGATTACAAATAAAATAATATTTTTATTTAAATTTAATTATAATAATATATAAATATTAATATAAAATATTTTTTAATATTTTAATATATTTAAATAGTAAACTCAAATCATCGAATTAAGTAAAATTCAAGCCTGAACATGGGCACTAAAAAAGGTATCCATGGTTTTGCCAAATCGCGAAAACTTTTTACATTTTTCTATCAAAGTTTTGATATGATTCGAAAGTTTAAATTATTATTTAAATTTAAATAAAAATTAAATATTATTTTTATATTAATATTAATATTTATATTTATATTTATATATATTTATAAAATTTTAAATAAAAAGTTTTATTATTAAATAATAATTTAAATCAAATTTAATAAATTTAAATTATGAACTTATGTTTAAAACCTAGAGGAAACCCAATTAACTCAACATATAGAATTAGCAATCAAATTCCAATTTTTTTTTCCTTTTTTTTTTAATAATTTCTGTTGAAATCTTTGATGATTAGTTTAGATGGAAGAATCCACACCATATATGGATTAGCGGGCCAACTTCGCTTTTGTCTTTTATCTTATTATTTTTTTATGTTTAACGATGGAGAAGCTGTCTGGGAACTTTGTCGGCGATGGGATAAGAAAAAGCCATTATTATCAATAAGAAAATCTTTCCTTTTGGCTTTTACTGATTCGCTGGAATCAATGTTAAAAAAATTCAGATTTTGTTTTAATCTTTTTTAATTAATTAAATAGATCGGATTTGAATTAAAATAATATTAAAATTTTTAAAAAAATTACTTTTAGTATTGTTATACCTTCACGTATAGCTATCGTCAAACGATCACCAATCAACTGTTCCTCCACACACGGAGGATCATCAAGCAATATTATAAAGTCGATCGCCTAACAGTACCTGACAGCGATGTGACTTCTCCGACAATGACTTAAATACAAAGTTGATATCTATTGAATGACGATCGACTGACGAAGCCAACCACTAGGCAACATAACGTGACACTTAACTCAACGCTGATCATATCACTATCAAATCACCTGACACAATGTCTCCAAACAACTTTTATAAATAAAACAAACAAGTCCAAAAGTAAGGATTCGACTTTCAAACATAAATACATCATTATACAAAGCACCTTTCTGACTTAATCATTGAAGAAGACTCCCGGAGCAAAAACTCCGACGTCCTTCTGACTTTCTTTGTATTGCAAGGTCTTGCCCAGCTTCCGGTACCCGTAAGAAAAGCATCAACAAGTATTAAATAAATAATCAATATAAACATATATTCTAGTTTATTGCTAAAATCTTTACTAAGGTTATGATTTAAATCTCAGTCATAAAAATATTTAAAAAACTAAGATTTTTTTATATGTTTTATTTTTTATCGATTAAATCAATTTTAAATTGATTCAAGCAATATTTGACTTTATGTATAATTCTAGTTCGAATAATCTTTTAATTCTCGATTAAATCAATCAATTAACCGATCCAAATGTTCAGCACTACGTAGAATATTGGATTGAAATAGACTTGTCAATTTTAGCTTGAACCCAAAAAATCCAAGTAACCTACCTAAATCCAAACTCGACCTAACCTAATTTATTTTTAAAAGGTTAACAATGTAAAATTGACAAACATGAATTCCGAAAATAATTCGAACTTAAAATGACTCAAATTCAGAATAGCCTAAATCTGAAATTAACTAAACTTGAAATAGCCCGAACTAAAAATAACCTAAACCCGAAGTAGTCTAAACTCAAAATGATCAAATTTAATAAAAGTGTTAAATTTGATTGACTTAAACTCGATTGACACAATTTACTTGAATCTAAAATAACCCAAACTTTGAGTATTCAACCCAATTGATCCAAAATTGAAATAACTAAAATCCAAAATAACTCGAAACTAAAATAGCACGAATTCAAAATTTAAAACCTCATATTAACCCAATCAAAATTGACTTAATTCACTAACTTATCCTGTCCAATTGACAAGTTTGAACTGAAATTATGATTGCAAATTTTAATTAGGCTTAAATGGTAATACAGCAAGAACTGCACAAAATCAAATCGACCGACTCTTCGTCTTTCTTTTTTTTTTTTTTTTTCCTTTTTTAAATCTTGGTGATTACTTCACTAATTTTTCGTTAGGATGAAGTCAAAATCATTCTCTTAATCCGTTTATAAAATTAAAATAAAATTATCAATGAATAAAAAATAATTAAACATAGTTTTGCCTTTTTTTTGGTCAAAAAGTTTTTAAACAAAAAATCAAAGAAAATAATTTCAAGTTGAAATTAGACCCAATAATTTATATATCTATGTTATAGTTATGTATTTTGTCTAGGAATGACAATGGAGTAGAGTAGGGGCAAAGATTGCCTTATCCATCTTTGCCTTGCTCTTGCATAAATGTTGAAAACACCCACTTCTATATATGTCAGTTAAATACATCACTGCCTTTTTTACTAACTCGAAAATAAACTGCTCCCACCCCTGCCCCGCTCCATTGCCATCTCTAAACCGCACAAACTCAAAAAAAAAAAAAAAACAAACGAACACATTACAAAACTTTATTCGTTCAAACTTGGTTCATTAACAATCCTAGGAGACAATAAGATAAATAGTTAAGAAGGAAGAAAGCTTGCGTTGAAGGCTTTAAACCAAAGCAGAACTACAATGAGCAAACAGAACAAAAACTAATGTTTCCATGTTTAACTTTCAACCTTGTAAGAATTTTTATCTTACTTGACAAAATTGGAGAGCTAGAACTAACATAATTTGAAATAAGCTCCTACACTATGAACTGCTAAAACAGTTCCTCGATCCGAACTTGATTAAACTCATTCACCTATAGTACGATGCCATAACGTATAGCGCGACCGCTGATGCAGTGGTGACTATGAGTTCCTGCAAATGGAAGTTCATCACTTGGCTAAAGCGAAATGAGACAGGCCACCATACTGAACAAAAGGTAAATATGCATGCAATTCATGTCAGGGTTTGGATTGGACTTGCAACCTCTGTTATTTGGATTTAGAAGTACCTGATATGAAGATGTATTTGACATGGATATGCTAATTTTTTTAAATTTTTTCATATATTTGAAAGATCCCATCCCATATAGAGTTGGGAATTTTACCCGTACCCATCGGGTTTGGTTTTGGCCCAACTTGACCCTATGGAGGCAGTACTTTTTTTTAATAAAACCCACCTAACTTGACCCAAGATATTTACAAAAATACCCCTGTCTAATTTTATAACTATATATATATATATATATAGAGAGAGAGAGAGAGAGAGAGAGAGAGAGAGATAGATATATATTTAGTTAAGGTTCCTTAATTTTTAATAGTAGACTTTATCACACGTATTTAGTTTAGTTGGTAGATTTTAGAAACAGAGCATAAGTTTCGTGTTCATTTGGGGTCAGGTTCAGTGCTAGAGTAAGTTCGGGTTCAGGCCAGGTATCAGGTGAAGATATTTGAAGGTTGGGTCGAAGTCAAGGCAGGCAAAATCCACCCTCTCTGATCCATTGCCATCCCTAGCCCATATCCATGTCTAAATATTTGTTCTGACATTCAACCCAAGTACTTCGACAAAAACGACGAGACTTGCAACCAACAAATTAGACAATGGAAAACACTGGCAGCCAACTTGAGAGAGCTAAACTTAAGGTGTCTAAAGTTGACAAAGCACGGTTATGCATATTTGTTAAACATCAAACCTTAACTAATCAGCAAAAGGTGATAAAGCTGAACTTGATGACAAGGGTGCAACTAATCCCGAACTTAAGCGATGTGGGATACACCACTTAACACAATTCCGTATTTATAATGCAATATGAGGCCTACGAAGTATAAAAGGTCCGAAATTGGTTCAATGTCCTTACCTGGTTATTGTAGAGAACAGCAGGTATAAAACTGCCGACATACTCGATCAAATTCAAAATACCTGTGTATGCCTGCAAGAAATTCAATCAAAATGTCATCAGTGAGGCTACAAAGAGGAGAAAATGAAGCTAGAAGTGATACAATTAAACTGAAAAATATGAAAATGTGAAAGAAACTCATATAATCAAAAAGGAAATATCTAATTACGGACCCAGAGGAGTAAGGTTTTGATTGGCTATGTTGCTCCGCCTCTTCATTTTCTTGTAGTACCCATGTCCAACGTATATCTGGACATGGGTAAGGGGATATGACGCATGAAGGATCCTTCAAATATATGAAAAAAAAACTTAAAAAAAAAATAACATACCCATGTCAGACACATACCTGTATCCAACATTTATACTTAAGTCTGAGTAACATAGCTGACCGGTCAACTTTAGTGAAGATGCAATCAAAAGTAGTGTAAAATCTCATACCAGAGAGGACAAAGCAATACAACCAAAAACGAGCGCAAGAGAACGAAGAAGTCTTTTTCCCATTCGCACGCCCCGCCCATCATCTTCACCTTCTTCCTGTAGTCAACATCGAATTCAATAATCAACAAATTGAAGAAACTACAACAGTAAATAGAAGTCAGTAGAAATTCTCCATTATATGATATAACAAACGTATAAAAGACGCAATTAGACACTCAAGTATGACTCACAGTAAATGTCGGTGATACAGGTGGTTCGAAGGCTTTCAACTTCTCAAAAATGCGATAAACAAATGCGAAAGCCAAAAACTGCAAAGGTTTATATTCAGCATTGCGCTTGATTACAATCCAAGATGTCTGCACGGAAACGAGTAAAAACATAAGGTGGAAAGAAAACAAGAGAGAGAGAGAGAGAGAGAGAGAGAGAGAGAGAGAGAGCCATAGTTATTCCACAGATTGCATCAGCCATGTGCCCAAATTTACAAGTCCACATTAATAAATATGCCTGCGTCCTATAGAATACGTAGTGTTATTTACGGATTTGCTAAAACGATGAAATAAGGATGCCGAGGATCCATCATACTTACAAAAACAGCAGAAATCGCCAAGTTGATGCGCATATCTTGTACACTAGACTTCGTAAACCTGAAACACGTCACAACCCATGCAAGAGCATATATGACTACCGAAACACAAAATACCACTAAAGGAGTCATAACAAGTAATTTTCTCTAACACAACTTATCGAAACAAAGAAAAAAAACCAAATTTTTTTAAAAAAAAAAAAAAAAACTTTCCATAGGAATCTTCCACGCATATTAATGCGGGATGACTATCATTTTTAATGCCCCAGTACAAGCGTAGCTCTCACTTGCTTTCCAAATGATCAGTTGTCGACAACAAGCCATGGGTAATAAAGACTAAAAGCGGAAAGACCATTATGGTAGCAAAAGCTGAAAGCAAGCAACCAACATGAGATGGTTTTAATACAGAAATATTCTATTCATGAGAAGTTACAAAACCTTGGGCCCCATGGTACTATTGGTTGCTTATCAGCATATTTCACATCCTTTGACACCTGAAAAATAAAAAATAAAAAATAAATTAAAAGAAGAAGAAGAAGAAGAATAACTAATAAATAGAATGATAAGCTTGAGACCTAAGTTTCTTAGACTTAAGTGCGAGTGTTGGATATGGATATATGTCTGACATTTAGTTTTTCCATGTATTTGGAGGATCCTTGGAGAATCAAATCCTCATACCCATTTCCAAATATGTGTCGAATATGGGTTTTGGACACAGGTATTTTAAGAAAAATGAAGAGCTAGAGCAACATAGCTCAAGACAAACATAAGGGGCAATTTTCAATACTCTATAGATATTATTCCATAACAATCAACCCAACACTCTTATCCCAAAAGAAAAGGCACTGCCCCTAATATCCAAAGCCTCCGATCTTTCATTCAATTCATTTAAACATATTTCATTTATACTCAACAGCTTGGAACCCCACTTGTCCGACAAAACTACCTTTAAATCCCAGGGGAAGAAACGGATTTAGTGTTCAGTGTCATGCAAGTTATTTTCTCTTCCACAGAGAATCACATAATACACGATTATTGAACCGTGTTAGATGAAGTGGTATCTAACAATTTGATTTCCCAAACCTTCTAAGTTATAAATGCACGATGACTGAATATGTGAAGTGGTTTTCACAAAAATCACACAAAGACATTATATTCAGGATCATCAACTACATACCTTAAATGAACCGTATGCCACACCTTTCTTCCGATTCATTAATTGCGCCATCATGACTTTGTCATATGCCTTCTCAAGCTGGAAATAATATATTACTGAATGGTAAGTACCCCCAAAAGTAAATAAAACTTCTATATTCAGATTTTCGTACTTGATATTCAATACATAGGGAATTGGACATTCTTTCTAAGCAACACTTCCAATTTTAAGAGAGTTGTAAATTACTAGTGCAGCAGTAGCCTCATCGCCTCTCTTGTCAGCCTCTTTGCGTTTTCTTGTATATACTTGCTTGACCTTTTCAAATCCCTCGATAGGACTCACACCGAGGACCTGAAACATACAAGCATTTGAAATACCCGACAATCCAGTCACTAGTAACTCAAAAACTTAGATCTCCAAATGAACCAACCAGGAAGGGTTTAAAGCACCTCATATGGGTTCAAATCACCGTCTGGATTAGAACTTCCTGCTGCAGATGAAGCAGCACAAATAACAATTTTATTCTTCGGAAAAGAAAATCTCCCCGGAAACCTGATCGATTCAAGAACTCGTCGCTTAGGGTAAATGTTCGCAGCAACCAAAAAAAAAACAAACAAGCAATCTAAAAATTCAATTATAGCATGCTAGTAATGACTTTTACATGATGCTCTACATGCTTATCGTTCAAAAGAATTCTAGAATCCGTAGGCCATCTATCACATACAACTTCAATTAAAAAAAAATGGTTGATGGACTGGATTCTGTTTCTAGGGGTGTAATAGAGCTGAGCCGATCTCAAACTGTAAGAAGCTCAAGCTTGACTTGAAATTTGAGACTCAAAGCTCGGCTTGAACTTGATTGAGTTTTACTTTAAAGCTCAAGCTTGATTCAAGATAAAAATTAAACTACTCGAGCTCCCTCGATTAGGCTTGATTAAGCTCATTTCCCTAGTACAAGAAGAGCTCGATTTTTGTATTCGACTTCAGACTCGAATATTTATGCTCAAGCTTGAGTTCAAATTGAAATTTTTCATTACTAAATAAAAATAAAGAAAATAAGTTTTAAAAATTCAAAAAAAAAGCTTGACTAGGCTTGGAAGTTACTCGAATCAAGTATTAAGATACTTAAATTCAGCTCACTCGATAGCTCAGTCTTGACTCAATATGACCAAATAGAATTTGAGTTTTTTTCAAGCCAAACCCGAGTAACTTGTACAGGCATCTCATTTATACCCGGGTCTGTTTCAGCCAAAAGAATAAGAAAAAAAAAAAAAAAGGAGGCTAACTTGCTGCATTTTTCACATGGGCATTCAGTTTAAACTCACAAATGCAGAAAAAAGAATTGAAACAAATGAATTACAATTTAAAAGATTCAATTTTTCTTAGCATCTTAAGCAGTCATATTATCCCCAAAAGCCTCATAAAAAATCAGCTTATTTCATATAAAGATTAATCCTATCCTTTTGGCCAAATTTAATTCAACTCAATACCCCATTCAAATTTAACACCTTTTTTTTTCCATTTCTCAATGTTAAAACCAAAAGGCTTCTTATTTTTGCCTTTCTTTTCCTTCCCTTTTCCTCTGTGTTCTCAGGACCCAAACACCAATAATTGAATAAAAAAAACAAAAGAAAGGGAAAGGGAAATGAATAAACGGAATTATCAAGCATTACCTGAGATAGGAAGATGAAAGCTTGGAGATTGAAGAGGTGGGGATAGAATTTCGTGGTGAAATTTTGGGCTTTGGGCAATGAAAAACATTGGAGATTGTCAATGCCATTGGGTTTTGATTTTCTTTTGATTTTTGATTTTCAGTTTTTTCAAGCTTTGTAGAGGGTTTTGTAGGTTTTTTCCTTTTGGCTGTAATAAGTGATAACAGTTTGAAAACCTCTGTCTCTGTCTTCGTATTTGAGCCTTTTTTACCGTTTCTGAGTCTGGTCTACAAACTATCGGTTAATAATAAAATTTTTTATTTAAATTTAATTATAAAAATATATAAATATTAATATAAAATAATATTTTAATAATATAATAAATAGTGAA
>JBBYHO010000003.1:22941432-22952635 GCA_038382025.1 Adansonia gregorii | reverse complement strand
GGTAATCTTAACCATGCTGTCTAATGCAATTCATATATATACTAATAATAAAATATTTAACTAAATTTATTATCACGGTTCAAATGATATTAATTTAATTAAAAAATAAAAAAATTTAATAATTATAAATCAAATGCTAAGATAATTAATAAAGTATTTACTTTTTAAAATTTTTTATATAATTTATATTTTTAAAATAATTATATACTCCCTTAAAAATCTACCTTTTTTGTTGAAAAAAAAATCCATATATAAGTTTTTTTTTCTTTCAAAAAATATAATATATATATTTTCACTCACAGTGTGGATTGTGGTGTATGTATGTAATATGCCTTTTGCTCATCAACATCCTAAATCTAAAGAAAACTACCAATTAAAGCTTTTTAAATTCTACAGTTCTACTCTAACCTTATTCCTAATGAAATAGGCATATTAGACAGAATATACCTAGGCCTGCTTTAAGATAAAAACAAGTTTACTTTGATGCAAAAAGAGGGCCTCTTTTATCTTAATATTGTTTTATTATTATTATTATTATTATTATTATTATTATTTGTCAAATCAGTTATATCTTAAATTATTTCTCAAAATGCTTTATTTTCTAATGTAGGGCGACTTCTATCTTTTTTTATTATTATTTTAAGATTCTTAATCTACCCAAAATCTTTAAATCTCGTCTAATTAATTTATTTATGTAAAATATTAATCGTCTAACTTTTCTCGAACCTCTAATCTCTTGAAATCTATCAATAATATCATATAAATTAAACTCGTACCAATAGTTGAGGGCGACTTCCTTACTTAAATATTAAAAGTTAAATCTATACTTATAGAAAGAACTTTATTTATTATTATTTTTTGTGATAACAATAAGGTTGCAACTACTATGCCAAGTGGTAAAATTGATTGCGAATCGATGTATACATATATATCGCGAGAAATTTTTTTATGTTAATATAAAATTAAATTAATTTTTATTTAATTTTATAATTATTTATACGATTAATATTTATTTATATGTCGCGTCTCGATTAAAAGTAACTAGGCGTATCTTACAACTTGGAAAGGAGGTCAAATTGGCAATCTGAACTTAACTGCATGATTATGATTAAAATGTTCAAGGAACTTGCACAACATCCATCAACGCTACGTTCCAAATTAATTACTAATGAAAACAATCAACTGGCAACGATCATGTAGAAGACTAGACGGTTGACTCGAGTCATGATTTAAAATTTTTAAATATTTTTATTTAAATTTAAAAATTTAAATTATTATTTATAAATTAATAAAAAATTTATTTATATATTAATATTTATATATTTTATAATTAAATTTAAATTAAAAATATTTTTATTATTAAATAATAATTCAAACCGAAACATTATAAGCAAAGCCCAATTGATAAACACCTCTATTATCAATTATATATTGAGAAATTCAAAGCTTAATTTTATTAATTTATATAATCAATTGGTATCTAATAAATTTAAGTTTCGAATCTCGATATCCATAACTATTTTTTATCACGAGTTAATGACTCTGAAAAAAGAAAAAAAAACCAATCATATATTGAGTGAGACAGAGAAGGAAACTGCATTCACCCAACGAAAGCCAAAACGTGAAGAAAGGTTCTTCTTATTGCATTGGTGCAAAAGATAATTAAAAGTACAAAGAAATGGAACTAACGAAGAAGATGAGAAATTTTTCAAAAACAATAAACAAAAATCTTATTCCCGGGACGACCCTTCCTTCTATCTTTTATTTTATTTTTCCCATTTATTAATTGATTGTTAATTTAGTGCAAGAAATAGGCGATGAGTGAGGCACCGAGAATCGATCCAACCACCGGGAAAGTAGCGGAGGCATCACTGGTTGGGGCAGGGGCAGGCGCAGCAACATCAGCCATGACGGCACCCATTGAGGCGGCGGCAAAGAGGACAAGGCAAGCAACCTTCTTCATCTCCATTATATTATTTATATTGGCGGCGTGAATAAAAAGGCAAAAAGGGAGTAGTTAAGCGATTAAACACGCCTGCCTAGCTTTGAAACTGGAGATATGGTTTTAGAGCTTTGCAACCGACTGAAGGATGTGGGCGATGGATGAATAGTATTTATAGCCTTAAATCTAACAAATTACACTTATATTTGATCGGATCCTAATTTACCTCTTCCAAATTGTACAATATTGACCCTTAATTGTAGCCAACTCCTATAAATTATTTTTATTACGGTAATATTAGATTCGTTCATAAATCAAATTTTAATTAGAGTTAAAATTATTATTTATTAATAAAATTTTTTATTTAATTTTATTATAAAAATATATAAATATTAATATAAAAATAATTTTTAATATATTTTAATATTATTTAAAATACTAAAACTAACCGTTAGATTGATCCAATTCTAGCTTTAGGTAAAAAAAAAAAAAAAAAGAAATTTGGGTTATAGATCCGACCAATTTAGCCTCTTTTTTTCTTTACAATTTTTATTTATTTTACTGATTAAAATTTTTAATTTATTTTTGCTTTTCATTTTTTGTATAGTTAATTTATTTTTCAATATTTTTTATATAAAATATTTTAAATTATTTATTCGTTTAATATAATAAATAAATTTGTAAATTTATATAATAATTAGTTAATAAAAATATTTAGATAAGTATATAAAATTATATACAAATTAAATTTTAAATATTATTAAAATATAAAAATAATTTATCAAAAAACTTATAGATTACTATCTTTTATAATCATTTTTCATCTTCGTCTTACCTCTATCGTTATTTTATTATCAAAAAATATATTTCATAATTAATTTTAATTTCATCATTATAATATTAAATCTTAACATGATAATAACTAATTTCATTATCATCAAAATTTTCAACCTCACTAAAACTAATCTCTTCGTCCCTTCATTTACCTCCGTCATCGGTGCAGATGCATCGGACCGAACTGGCTTAGGTAACAAGGTTATGGCAGGCGCTAGGCAGGGTGAAGCCTATTCCCCTTTTTTTTTTTTCTTTTTTTATTTAATAATAATTATATAAAATGATTTTGTATTTAATTAATTATCTATAAAAACCGATAGCTATAAATAGATAAAAAAGAATATAAAAATGAAATATATAATTATATAAATTAATAAATAAATAAATTATGATTAAATATATGCTCAATTTTAATATAAAATAATATATTAATATTTTCAGTGAATAAAATTTTTTAAATATTAAATAAAATTAAAATATAATAAAAATACATAAAAATAATTAAATACTAGTTTGATAAGTTTTAATTTGTGTAAATTTATAATCAATCTTAGCGCCCATCGACCTGCCCTAACTTTAAAAATCGAACCGTGGAGAGCCTTGTCAAATACGGCGAAATTAAAAATGTAGCTGCACCAAACATTCAAATTGATTGAATCGAAAACTATGAAATGTACAATCTGACGACCATGAAAACCTTAAATATTTTTCATTTTCCTTTATAATTTTAATATATATTACATATATATATTAGATAAATATACTAAAATTAAGTTTATAAATAAATTATAATATATTTTTTATAATATTAAATTAAAAATAATTAATAAACAGTGGGTTAAAGTGAAATAGTTACGATATAACCCAAAGACAGATTTTCAACATTCATACGAGAGTCGATTCCCGCAACCAGGCCTCATTGCCATCCCTAATTTAATTATTAAATAGGGATCAATAATTCGTATAGCAATCCCACTTTGGTTGGAAAATTATAAAAGCGGATGCAATAAAAACATAGATCATCACCATCCAACATAAAATTTTAAAAAAACAAGCAAAATTCTTTTTCTTTTTTTTTTTTTTAAACTGGAAGTATTTTAGCATCTCGAAAAGGAAAAACAAAAGATGATTGAACAAAAGATACCAACACAAAATCGATCTTGCTGATCAAAGACTTAATCCTCATCCATTCCTGCAGGCTGATCTCTCCTCGCCGGACCTCCGGCTGGTTTTGCCATGATAATCTGCAAATGGTGAATGAATGGCAATACTGAGCTTGGTGAAAGAAAATTTTCAGAAGGAAAATAAGAATGGGATTCTAAGCAACAAATACAGTGTTATTTCCGATATATGATCAGAGTATTCCTCGAGCTTTGCATGAACCTAATCCCCTCAGATGATGATTTTAAGTGTTATTTTCTAAGTTACTCGGACTCGGGTGTGTATATATGTTCAACACGAATATGTTCAATTTTTTCTAAGTTTTTTCATCTATTTGGCGGGTCCTGGAAGGGAAATATCCATGTACCAATGTCATGAATAAACATCGGACACAGATACTTCAAGAAAAATAAAATGTCGACACAACATAGGTTATTTTCATCTTCAAGCCTAGTTAATTACCTGATCTACCCGTAGGACAGTGCAGGCAGCATCTGCAGCATATTTGAGAGCAAAAAACCTGCCAAAAGAAGTCATCAACGGTACTTAAGTAAAACGTTTGTAATTAAAATATTAAAGGTTAATTTTCTACACAAGAAAGATTAATAGACTCAAGCTGGAAAAGTTAATTTTCAGAAAATGTAAATAGCAACGTACTTAGTGACATAAAGGTCCCAAATGTTCAATGACGAAACATCCTTGCAAAAACCATCCTCAGAGTCAACTCCCCCCAAGTCGATACCCACTTTGGTATCTCCAGAAGCATGCTTTTCATACAGCTTAGATATGATATCCATTGGATTGAGTCCAGCATTCTCTGCCAGGGTTCTTGGTACCATTTCAAAACTTTCAGCAAACTTAGCAATGGCATACTGATCCAATCTGCAAAAATATCGCATGTTAATAATCTCTTCTAGTACATATCTAAATCTATTATAAATTCCAAAACCGGTTGGAGATTCCCATCGAAACTATCAAAATGTACATGACAAATGCAAGATATAAGGAAGTAACATAACTTGACAGTCAACGATGCAACAATTGCTTCAATTGACACACACCCAGCACCTGTGTTATCCAAGCTAACTAGACTTAGGGGTGAAGCATCAGATACGTGTATGTGTGTGTCAAACGTGTATGCTCAATGTTTTTCTAAATTTTTCAATATATTTGGAGGATCATACCTCCATACACATGTCCAATTAGTGTCAGGCATACTTACCGAACACAGGTATTTTAAGGAAAATAAAAAATCCGGGTAACATATTGTTTTACTATGTCCAAAAAGACATAATGGTTAGGCAGGTAGATTACCACCAAGCCACAAATATTCTCATATGCCATTCATGCAGGTGTAACATATAAACATGCTGGTTAAAGATGAAACATTTACAGGAAGAATGATACTTTGCAATAAATAAAAGAAGAGGGGGTAAAAAAGATCACCCTGTTTCATTAAAGGAGAACTCTTTCAATCTCCTCGCCAACTCAATTTCGGTAGCTGCAGCTCCAGGTACTATACGACTGTCCCTGCACATTGCCTAACCAAAAAGGGTTGAGCATTAAGAATGTGAAATGATACTTTCCTTGAAATTTACATCCAAAAACAAACATCAAAAGACAGTTTCAGCAGGTGAGAATAACAGAATTTGATGAGTTTTTATACATGGGAAATGCTGCAAAAACATGGGAAGAATAAGTAAAAACAAAGAAAAGATCAGAAAAAAACACCTTATATGTATTCACTCCATCATCCACGGCTCTTTCAAGATCATCCAATATACTCTCAGTACTTCCTCGCAGAACCACAGTGGCAACTCTGTTACCACCTTCTTCACTTCTCACAACAGTGACCTACATTAAAATGGAAAGGCATAATAAACTGAGGAAAGGACAAGGAACCAAATATAACAAAAGCCAACTCTTCAACATACCCGAGAACCACCGATTTCCTCAACCGAAACTGAATCAACAAATCCTAGATCATCTGGCTTTGGTTGGCTGAGTTTCAGCTGTGGTAGGAATTAAACGCCCATTAGATTGCAATTGAAAGATAGTTTCATCTTTTTTCTTATAACATAATATCGATAGGATACTCACAAGAGCAGCAGCGCCTGTTGTGCGGCAGAAGCGTCGTAGTTCAAACTTTGAGCTGATTTTCAAGACCATTAACCTGCAAGATCCCAAATCAGAAATATTGAACAGGACAGCAAAAGCTCCAAACCGAAATAATTATGGATTCAAAAAAAAGGCCAATCTACCAACACATCATATTCAACATCATAGTATAAGTATCAATCAAATTCTTAAGAACGCGTATATGCAACCTTAATCAAAACAAGAAAGGGTAAAGAGCAGAATTGGAAATACGGAAAGGAAGCTTAATATACTTGTAACGTTCACAGAAATGCAATGCCATTTCACCAACTGCTCCTCCACTGACAATAACTTTGGCACCAGAATCAGCAACCGCTTTGATGAGCTGCTCAACCTTAGCTTCTTCAGTTTTTGAATAATTCTCTAGCTGCAATAAAACATCAAGAGAAGCCTTCGACATTTAGACATATTTGACCAACATAAGCACCCTATACCAATTTACAACAAAGTAAAGATGGCCAGCAGGAGATAAATATCCTAATAGATAAATACTCACTGTAAAGGGCAGAAAAAGAGAAAAATAAGTCTATTATGCCTAAATCACAGATTTTAAAATAACAGGATGAGAGAACTCTCATAATTTACCTGCTCAGCAGAGTGAATTAATACAGTTCCTTTTGTTTCAGTAGCAGATGTATCAACACCACTGGCAAACACAGCCACCTACCACAAGGGGAACGAAACAATATGCGTCAGAAAGCAACACGACTTTTAACTTGGCCAATTGAGAATTATTGAGCAACTTTAGTAGAACTTAATCAATGAGAAACGGAAAAAGAGGAAAATACATTTGTACCTTTGCCTTCTCCACATGTTTTATACTTCCCAAAGCATCACCTTTTAAAACCATCCCCCGAACTATTGTACAATTATGCAAACCTCCTCCAACAAGCTTTGACACACGCACGTTATCAACATCAAAGTTTGCAGGGTTCTTGGGGCAGACTTGGATGCATGCCTATGATACAAAAAAGTAAATAGAAGAAAAAAGGAATCACAATATCCTTCAAAAGGTAACAGCTAATAGAATAATCAATTAGTTATACACAAGAGGAATGAGTTGCAAATTACATCAGCTATAAGGGAACACAATATTTCTTCTAGTCCATGCTGTTTGCTAGCAACAGCAGCTTTCATTCGAGTAATAACTTCCTCTTTATTCCGAACATCCATACTTTCTGAACCTTCCTCCACAAGTTCCTCCAAAATCTCAATTGCCTACAAGTATTCGACGGCAAGAATAGAAGAGCAAATGAAGACACTTCTATGATCCTAATTAAGGTTATTTAAGTTAACTGAAAAAGCAAAAGGGCAAACCTTGACAATTGCTTTAGTGTATCCACTGATTATCTCACTCGGGTGCAAACCGGTCCTAATAAGCTCCTCCGCATTTTGGAGAAGCTCTCCGGCAAACGAAATCGTCAAATTGGCCCCATCACCAATCTCTTCTTGCTGAGCCTTACCAGCTAGAACTAAAATCTTCGCCGCCGGATGCTGAACCTCAAGCTCATTGACAATAGTAGCAGCATCATTGGTAACAAAGAGCTTGTCTAAATGATTAATAACCATCTTATTCATACCTAAGGAACAGTAGGTCAAAAATTAAAGCGAATGCGACATTGGAAAAAAAAAAAAAAAAAGAGAACAATTGATCCAGATCTCAAATCAAAACAACAACTAAAAAAGGGAAAGTCGAAAGAGAGAAATGGAGTACCATCGGGACCGAGGGAAGTGCGAGTGATGCTGGAGAGTTGCTTGCAAGCATCGATGTTTTTGATAACAGCTTCATCGAGACCAGAGAGATGCTTGTGACCTTCCTTCAGCATCGATTGTATGCCATACGGTTGCATTGAGAACCCCATTTTTTCCCTCTTTCTTACTCAAAACCCTAATGAAAGACGAGCAAGAGACGGAAAAAACCCAACCCTAGAAATGGGGAAATAGGGGGAAAATGGAAACTTAATTTTTTTAGTTTTGAAGAAGAGGGAAGGAACAAAGTGTGTGTGTGAGAACCCTAAAACACTTTATATTTTAAGTACTTTAAAATAAATATAAATACCAAAAAATTCTGTTCGCATTTGAACAAATCTATAATAAACAGCAAATATCCGACATAAATATTTATAGATCAAAATAAGATTAAAAAAAATTTTTTTGTTATCTTACTTATGCTTAAGTTAGCTCATTTTATTATTCAAAATAATAAAAATTTTATATTAATTTTTATAATTAAATTTAATAAAAATAAATTTTTATTATTTAAATAATAATTTTGATCGACTCAAATTAACGAAACATATTATTAATCATACACATACATATTTATTTTTTTAATATATTTAAAAAATCATATTTTTTTTTATATATTTTAATACATATTGAATGTATATTTAAATATAAAATATTTTAAAAAATTTAAACATCGAAAAGTTGAAATAACATAATTGTACATGTTATTTCTTTTCATACTAATAATAATTATTAATAAATAAATACTTTTATTTGGACTAAGTTTCATTTGGATCCCGCCTATCACTGCAGTGGGATCTGAAGTTAAAATATGAGAAAACGAGTTAACATTGATGTGTTCTCTTTGTTTTAATTATCAATATAAACATAAAAAATAAGATTTTTAATATTATTTTGAATAGTGATATAAGTTTTCGGGTCTATTTGAGCTTGACTCGATCCAAATCTAAATAAAAAAATAAAAAAATTTTCCTTGAAGCTGCAACTCAACTCAACCCATGAATACATCCGGCATGTGTGTATGTATATGTATGTATCCCTTACTCAAAAAAATGGAATTGAAATCCTCATTCCTTATTTTTATATAAAATTTGATATACTAATAATTCATTTTTATTAAATTTGAGATGTTTGTACATTTATGTGGTATTGTTCTCATCATATTTTAGTAATTTTTTATGTATCATATTTAAAATTATTAAATTTACTTATAAATATCTTAGAAATAAAAATTACACGTGAAAAGGAAGCAAAAAAAAATTATGAAAAAAAAATCCCTTTGACAAGTTTTCAACATTTTCTAGCATATAAGTTACAAATTAAAAAATGCTTAATGACTTGTTATCTCGTCATCTTACCTAATGTAAAAAAGGATTCATAGGAGACGTCACCATTCGAGATGGCAACTTTCTATTTTTTTTTAAGTCATTATCTCAAATAATGATTTTTCTTCTAAATTTGAGATGTCAATTTTTCTTCAAACAGAATAAAATTAAAAAAAAAGATGGGTCATGCAGTATTACTATTGCAAATTTATTGTTTTAAAAGCATGCTAAATATATCCAATATCAAACATGATGCGAACACAACATAAAAAACAAATAAAATATGACAAAAAATATAAAAATAATATAAATACGTGAATTTTCAAAAATTGTGCTAGCGCTACAAAATTAATATAAAAAACAAAATTTAGATTCTTTTATTAGATAATAGGGCCAGCACCGTTTTTACTATGCTGCCCCTTCAAACTAGACCTGCTCGTGGGTCGGGCCGGGACGGATTTAGGTCGAGCTTGAGCATGGTGTTAACATTACATATGCTTGCTCAAACCTAGCTCGGCCCAAAATATGGGCCTCAAATTTTGCCTAAGCCCACCCATATTTATAAATAGATAGTCCAAGCCCGTTTAGGCCCGCCCATATTATTTTTTTTATAATTTATTTTTTAAAATATATTTTTTAAAATGTAATTTTTATTAATTTAATAATTTTCTTTTATTAAGTTTATAAATATAAATAATTTAACTTAGCTTTTAAAATTTACACTATAATATTATATATATTATTTATATGATAAAAATTACATAATACGTAAAATATAAAATAAATATTATATAATATAATATCATAGTAAATCGGGACGAGCTCGGGCTTTGAAAGTCAAACCCAAGGCCCGGCCCATTTTTTTAATCAGGCCTATTTTTTTGTCCAGGCCCATTTTTCAAGCATATTATATTTGTACAAACCCTCTCAAATTTCGAACGGACCTTTAAGCTTGGGCAAGTCGCCCAGCCCTTGAGCAAGTCTATTTCAAACTCCACTGGATTAATGATGCTCCAGTGGAGACAAAGACCTTCCAGTTGGAGGGTCTTTGTCTTTTATGACCTTTTTGAGCTTTGCACTTTTTTTAAAAAAATATATATAGTAAATATATAAAAATTTAATTATTATGTATCGTATATATATATATAACAAAATTTATTATTATATAATTTGAATGAAGTAAAAAAAAATAAACGTAAATATTATTGAATATATTATTATTTATTTATTTATAAAATAATTATTTGAAAATAATATTTTATTATTAATGTAATTATAATTTTAATAATTTATTTATTTTAATATAATTTTAGTAATTTTTAATTATTATTCAACATAAATATAGTTTACTTAGATTTTATTATTTAATATGAATATAAATTTTAATTATATACTATATACATATCTAATAAGTCTCAAGGTAGAAAGTAATCGGATTACAAAAATTTATAAAATATCTTCTAAACATGTCAGCAAAAATATAACAATAAAGATAATCCGAGACTCCTTAAATAGGATCATTTCGCATGATTTTGACCAATCTTTAAGATAAAAAAACCTAAAGATCTTATAAAGATTCAAACATACCTCAATCTTGATAAGATTTTCAATATTTACATGACCCAATTACACAAAAATACCAAGCCCAATTATCGTAAACTAAAGCTATCCAAGCGTCTAGCCTTTAATAGATATCCACACATGTGACCTGGAAAACCTTTAATAAGGAAAAGACTTTGTTATCGAGAGTTGTGCTAGCAATTAAGGTTGCAATAAATCTTTCTTTGCACTTCGAAGATTTTGATTCAACAATCAAAACAAAGAAGAAAATGACTTTGCTCCAAGAAAAGCCAGGATTGCATAATCTTTTTGTTAGACCTTTTAGTGGTGAATGAAATCAAGAGGAGGGGTGAATTGATTTCTCAAAATTTTGATAGACAAACTTGAGAAATCTAAATAATAAACTTTTGGAGTGTAATTTAGTGAATGAAAATAAACAATCAAGGAAAAGGGAAAGAAGAAGCAAACTCAATGA